>WNGS01164858.1:16166093-16179721 GCA_020271785.1 Procambarus virginalis
AAGAAAAAATAAATCTAGGTGGACACTTTCTGCCCTATTCTGGACACTAATCTTTGAACTGACAAAATGTGCAGAGACTTATTCATAGATTGGACATCAGCTTTCTTTATTCAGTGAATTGAAAACCATTGCTTCAGATGCACTAAAGAAAAATTCGATGTGAACTTCTGGCTAATATCCATCACAAAAACCTAACTTATGTTGACCTTTGCAATGAATGTGAGCATATCAAGCACTACATGGCTCTTTATGATATTGAGACTCTCCCTGCACTGTACAAAAAAATAATTTCGGACAATTTTAAATCTTTATTCCTGAATGTTGAAATTGCACTCAGTGTTAATGTGCATGCTGGTGACCAACTGTAGCAGAGAGAACGTTCTTTTTCAAGAGTGAAACTTATAAAAAATCTGATTCGTAGCACAATGGAGCAGCGTCGTTTGAACTGGCTTTCACTCATGTGCATGAAACTAACAGCCTGAAGACCATTAATTTTTATCTAGCCAATAATAGAGCAATTCTCCTAAAAAGAATGCACAAAATGCTTGTTATTAATAAGTTCATAGTAATTTCATTGCTGTGCTATCTATCTGAGTAGTTTACTGAGTAGTATTGTGTTTTTCAAGCCTTGTGTATTGTTCAAATGTTTATCATGTGATTAATGGCTGCTCTACATGCATTTTTGTAACGTTATACACAGATTATTGTTGAAATGAACAGTAACTATATGTTTAATATATCAACCATTTATTTTTTATTCATGTGAGTAGTTGTCGTAGAGGCCAGTAACACATCCCGCTACTTGAGTTGTGCTCTTGCCTGCACACAGGGAATAGTCCCCAAGGCTTATCAAATCTCCAATCATGTCTAAAGGTCTGATCCTCAAACACCTTGTGATTTGACATTCTCAAGTGAATCGACTTGAGAATGGTCCCAGGACGGACCGAAACGTCGTCCGTCGTCCCTTCACCTTCATAGTGTGTGGTCTGGTCAACACCTTGTGATTGCATAATAAGCACCAGTTCCTTGTGAGGGGAGGACACAAACGCGAGGTAAAAAGTATAAACTATAATATCCAGAGCTTAAAACTCCAAAACTTATAATATCAGAGCTTAAAACTACAAAACTACTTATATACAAAATCTCCACTGAGTAACAACTTAAAATTACAATATTAACTTCACTGTATGGCTTCTTCGAGTATTATATATGTAAATTCTATATGTGAGCAACCACATATACCTGTGTTCGTAACAGGGGCCCCATCACACTGGTTTGCCCAGGGGCCTATAATGCTGTTAAGATATTAAGATAGGCCTGGTATAGGTGCCATGAATATAAAACCATTATATATCTTACATATAAATGAATATCGGCTCATAACACTACGAACCTAATCTTAAGTAACCTAATCCTACAACATATCTTAATCCTAACACCTCCGACCCCTGATCTTTATCTCCCTGGCCTTCACCTCTCCTTAACTCTCTATATTTAATAAGGAAGGCCATAAACCATAAATTGAGAATAATTTACATGTCATTATTCATATCGACTCTAAATCTTCGCTCCAGGCATTGTTATCCAGTTAACACAGAGATAATATACAACTCCTAACAGAAATTCAACATATAGGAAAGAAGCCTAGGGCTGTCAATCACTCTAAATTGGATACTAAGTCACTTTGGCATCGATGGTAATGAAAAGGCAGACTCGCCAGCAAAGACTGCCACTGCTCTTCCTGTTGTACAGGTTCAAATACCTCCAAATTTTTCACAGATTAAGGAGCAAATCAAGAAGAAAAATATCTCAACTATCAAAAGTCGCAACAGTGCACAAGGTAGCGGACGGAAGATCCACTGGGATATGGTACGAACAAGCCACTGGGTACTACTCTTTCATGCCTGGCAAAAAAGATATCCAGAGACATTGCAGTAGCCATACACAGACTCAGACTTGGTTACAAGTGCTGCTGGGAGGTACTGAAAACCCATAGTTTAAAGAGTGTCACATATGTGGAACAGAGCAGAGCGCCACTGTTGCACTACTTACTGGAATGTGAAGCAAATGAAGTCCTGCGCATCAAACTCATCAAACTCAACATTAATCCAACGACCGCAGCAGCAGTAGATGCACATTCCACCGCGACTACAATGATGAGAAAGCCTGTGAGGAATGGGACTCATTAGTGAGCATACTGCATCTACATCCGCCTCCAAGATAATGTTAATAAACAAGATTAAACCCAGTGCACTAAAACAGAAGCGATAAATAAACAGGAAAAAAGGAGGAATCCCCGCCTCCATTTAAAAACGTTGACCCAAATATCATAGTAACAATGTTATCGCAAATAACATTCCACCCAATTGGCGGGCTCACATAGCCCGTTGCGACATGAAACATTTGTTCTGAGAAGTTAAATCCTAAAACAACCTGCAAATTCCTTTAATCTGATGGGAAGCCGTTACAGTCAAATGTTATCTACGAATACTCTTCCGCTAATGTTGTCTGCTCTTGGCTTTGTATTCTCTGCATTGGAACCTTCAGTAACACACTGGTAGAACTAAATAAATCCAAAGGCAGTTATTTCCAACTTCTAGGAAGCTAACTTACCGGTCTAATTACTTGCCTCTACTTTCAGTGCAGCAAAACTGTGGGAATAGAGTGGGCCCCGATTAGGGAGTGTTCCGGCGGAGTGAGGTTGGGTCTACTCTGCTCTACAAGAATGGCATTCGGACAGCGGAGCTGGAGCCGCCTGTACGTTTCATCCCAACAATTACTATCGATGGGGTAAGGAATGAGCATAGTACGTCTGTTTACCTGTTAAGTTCATGAAAAGTAATATAATAAAATATATGTAGGTGGATTTTTTTTACAAATTAGATTTTGAAATCAAAGAATACAACTCTATCAAACTATTGACGTGGATTTTAGAGCATTCTAGTAAAGAGTTTAACTTTGTTTTTTTATATTTAATAATTTGTATCTTGATATTGACATTTCTTAACTACAATTTCCTCCTCAGCACTACAATAACTACCAGTTACGGAGCTCGCTCAAGGACCTGAAGAGTCAGCTCATGCACATGTTCCAGGGGCCTCCACACCACAACTGCTCCGGAAATTAAATAACACGAAACCTTTAGATAAACTTTCATCATTAGTATTATGATATATTAACTCCTTTTCGATTAGTTATTTGAACAATTCAAGTCATGTTTCCTAGAATGCTAATTAAAAATGTATTATTGCATATGCAGTGTTGTTAAGATTTCAGATACTTTAAAGAATACTCGGCTTATAAGTTGAGTATGGAATGTGATTTTACACAAATTACTCACCACCACTAAACAGTTTTAAAACGTTTAACAGCACTAAATATTGTCATCAGTTTTGTATGTCTTTGTTAATCATCAGTTACAGGTAGTTTATAATCAGTATATTGTTACATTAACTTACATGAATTGTATACAGAAAATATACATAATGTATTTATGTGTGTATGTAAAAACGAGTATATTTGGAAAGTTTAATTCTTTAGGTTGTCGATGCCAATGAAACTCGTAGGAATTAAACAAATTAATTTTTTTGTGTATAATGAACATGAACATAATGAACTATGATATATTTTATATCATAGATATATTATATCTGATATATATTATATCATAGATATATATTTGTGATATCTTTTATATCAGTGAAGCTTGTGATTGAACGGAATACATCGTATTATGACATTTAAAAATATTTTATTTACTAACATTTACAATGAATTTTAACTAACAGCATGTCAAGTTTATATTAAATAATCTAAGCAAATAATTGTGTTATACTTTGAAAGGTATTTAAATATGATTTTTATATAAGACTTTTTTCTATCCTAGTTTTTGAAATATATTCTGCCCCTCCCCCCCATTTACAGGGGTGGGGTTGGGGGGGGGGGTAGGCCCCCCTAACACCTTCTCGTTCCCTTTGCCGTCGTGAAGGAAGACCGTAGTGGGCGGCTGCTGGAGTGTGATGCTCTTTGAGACGCTTGTCCTTCTCTCCTTTTTTTTAAGGGCCTGCTGCTGCTGCTGCTGCTGTCCTCTCCCAATTTACTGGGATTTTTTCCGCTTCCTCATGTTTTTCTTCCCCCTCTTCTCCTTTTCAGATTGTTCCTTTCCTGCCGACTTTTTGTCCATTCTTGAATGTTCTTTCTGATGTCATCTTTTTTTGACGTCCGGGTGTTTGGGAGACGGCACTCTCTCTGCACCCGGTAAAACTGTGGCATCCTGACGTTGTCGAGTGAGAGGCGGGACGCTTTTATTGTCAGTCTTTGTCTTCGTTACTGAGCCTGATCTTGACGGACTGGCGATTCTTAATGTGATCAATGCAGGATGTATATCCACAAGAACTCCTTGGGCCCCAAGTGGTGTCGGTTGTGTTATCTTCTAAATGTTGCTCCATGGTGGGTATCGGGGCTGGTTCGTGGATAATTTTGTTTTAGTTTTCATGCCATTATCTGAGCCTCTTTTAACTTTTCAGACTCGTGGGGTAGGCGACCAGCCTCCGAGTCGGACTGTGCTGGGAGTCCGGATGGCCGAGCGGACAGCACGATTGGACTTGTGAACCTGTGGTCCCGGGTTCGATCCCGGGCGCCGGCGAGAAACAATGGGCAGAGTTTCTTTCACCCTATGCCTCTGTTATATGCAGTAAAATAGGTTCCTGGGTGTTAGTCAGCTGTCACGGGTTGCTTCCTGGGGGTGGAGCCTGGTCGGAGGACCGGGCCGCGGGGACACTAAAAGCCCCTGAAATCATCTCGATAACCTCAAGATCTCAAGAAGGCCGGGTACTGTTGCTCCTGCTACTTTTGATCCTGACCGTGCTACTTTTCTGACTCTCCCGACTGACGACTGACACTCTCTGCTCCCCTCCCACTTCTGTAGCGGGGTTGAGCCCCAAGCCCCAGTGATGACCTGCACGTCATCGAGAGTGACTCTGTCTCTCATTGCCACAACTCAGTCTTTTAACCCCCTTATCAGGGGTGCTCGGTGCCGTCACCTCCGCACTAGCATGATGCCTTCTTAATCTCCTTCTTTCCAGGCTTCGTTAGGTCCTGCTACATGGACTAAGTCTTTTGATTTTAGACCTGTTGACCCTACTCGTCCTGATGTTTTATTTCCACCATATGTACCTTGTTGATTGTCATGACCTGATCCATAGCATCGCTGGCCATACCAAAATCTGGCCCAAGTTTCAATATGTGTATAGGATAAAGTGAAAAAATGCTAGGTTAAAACAACCAGTTAATGGGACAGCATAAACAGGTCACCTTACAGAACAATGAGAACTAATGTTCTCTATACACAACTAGTATACAACTGATACTCTCATCACAACAAGAAGCTTAACACAACTCTTGTAATCACATCAAGGAACATCAAGGGACTTAAAAACACATCTATCGAAATCAGTCACAGGTATTAACCGCACACACTTGGGAACGCTGAAACCAGATTCCAACCTGGCACAGTGGTGATTCCAACCTGGCACAGTGGTGATTCCAACCTGGCACAGTGGTGATTCCAACCTGGCACAGTGGTGATTCCAACCTGGCACAGTGGTGATTCCAACCTGGCACAGTGGTGATTCCAACCTGGCACAGTGGTGATTCCAACCTGGCACAGTGGTGATTCCAACCTGGCACAGTGGTGATTCCAACCTGGCACAGTGGTGATTCCAACCTGGCACAGTGGTGATTCCAACCTGGCACAGTGGTACACTAACCTATTCTGTCACTATGGCGGGACGTGCTCCACTCACAGGATGAGTGGCGGTGCCCAATATGTCACTATGGCGGAGTGTCCACTCACAGGATGAGCTGGCGGTGCCCAATACTGTCACTATGGCAGGAGTGTCCACTCACAGGATGAGTGGCGCTGCCTAATACTGTCACTATGGCGGTGTGTTCACTCACAGGATGAGTAGGCGCTGCCCATACTGTCACTATGGCGGTGTGTTCACTCACAGGATGAGTGAGTGACGCTGCCCAATACTGTACTATGGCGGTGTGTTCACTCACAGGATGAGTGGCAGCTGCCCAATACTGTCACTATGGCGGCCTGTGTTCCACTCAAGGATGAGTGGCGCTGCCCAATACTGTCACTATGGCGGTGGCGCTTCACTCACAGGATGAGTAGAGAGCTGCCCAATACTGTCCACTATGGCGGTGTGTCCCTCACAGGATGCAGTGGCGCTGCCCAATACTGTCACTATCGCGGTGTGTCCACTCACAGGATGAGTGGCAGCTGCCCAATACTGTCACTATGGCGGTGTGTTCACTCACAGGATGAGTGGCGCTGCAACCATACTGGTCACTATGGCGGTTGTGTCCACGTCACAGATGAGTGAGTGGCGCTGCCCAATACTGTCACTATGGCGGCTGGTTCACCTCACAGGATAAGTGGCGCTGCCCAATACTGTCCTATGGGTGTGTGTTCACTCACAGGAGAGTGACGCTGCCCAATACTGTCACTATGGCGGTGTGTGTTCACTCACAGGATGAGTGGCGCTGCCCAATACTGTCACTATCGGTGTTGTTCACTACACATGAGTGGCCGCTGCCCAATACTGTCACTGTGGTGGGTGTTTAACTCACAGGATGAGTGGACGCTTGCCCAGTAAGCTACCTTTTCGGGAAAGGAAAAAAAAAAAAAACTAAATTTTGAAAATGTTATATCTGATTGTGAAAGTTTTCACGATCAGTGCTGATTTCAATCAAGAAAAAATTGCATAAATACACGAAAAAGTCCCATAGAGCGCTAAGATACCGCCCATCTGGAAGCAATAGTAATAAGTCCTAATGTTGACACTTTTTCATGCGTAATGTTGCACTACTTACCTGGACCAGGCCTACGTGGCACAGTTTTGGTCACCGTACCTTGCTATAAAATAGATGTAACATTGTCTTAAAGACAGTGAAGGAGGAGTATAGTTAGTCCTGGGTAGCCTGCCCCGTCTCATGAAGCCCGATGTGGGTAAATTTACATGTTCTCGAATGCCATAAAGTCAGGAGTGACGAGATTCATGCGGCCAGACTTAGTCTTTAGATTCGTCAGTTGTTAAAGCGAGTCAAGTCTCCGGGCCCCAGTCCGGACTTTGGGTAGAAGTAGACTTCGAAGTACCCACTCCAGGTATGATCAGGTATAATTGCATGTTGGCCATGAATTCACCACTTACAGAAGTGACCGCCCCTCCCCCACCTCCAGGGCACGTGTGCGTGTTGATAAAGGGATCAAATTTGGGTTTTTGTAGGGAGAGAGAGGCGATACTGTGCGTGGGCCACCAGAGCCTCCTGCCCCGCTGGCTGAGGAACGGGTTCCAGGTCCAGCCAGTTCACCTCGTCTCCACCTCCGCCTCCTCTCCCTCGCCACTCACTTCCGCCAGCCTCGCTTTGTTTATTGTTCTGTAACTGTGTGCTGTGTTGTGTTGTGAGGGGTTGTGTTGTGTTGTGAGGGGTTGTGTTGTGTTGTGAGTTGTTGTGGTTGTTTGTTGTGTTGTGAGGTGGTGTGTGGTGAGTGTTTGTGTTGTGTTTGAGGGGGTTGTGTTGTGTTGTGATGTGGTGTTTGTGTGTGTGTTGTGTTGATTGGGTTGTGTTGGGGGGTTATGTTGTGTTGAGGGGTTGTGTTGTGTTGTGGGGGTTATGTTGTGTTGTGTTGAGGGGGTTGTGTTGTGTGTGAGGGGTTTTGTTGTGATGTGTTGTGTTGACTGGTTTGTTGTGTTGTGGGGTTGTGTTGTGTGGGGTTATGTTGTGTTGTGAGGGGTTGTGTTGTGAGGGGTTGTGTTGTGATGGGGTTATGTTGTGTTGTGTTGATTGGTTGTTGTGTTGTGGGGTTGTGGTTGTGTTGTGTTGAGGGGTGTGTTGTGCGGTTTGTTTGAGGGGTTGTGTTGTAGGGGTTGTGTTGTGTGGGGTTGTATGGTGTGTTGTGTGTGTGGGGTTGTGTTGTGTGGGGTTATGTTGTGTTGTGAGGGGTGTGTTGTGTTGTGTTGAGGGGTTGTGTGTGTTGTGAGGGGTTTGTTGTGTGTTGTGTTGAGGTGTGTTGTGTTGGTTGTGGTTGTGTTGTGTTGTGTTGTGTTGAGGGTTGTTGTGCTGTGTTGTGGGGTTGTGTTGTGTGGGGGTTATGTTGTGTTGTGAGGGGTTGTGTTGGGTTGTGTTGTGAGGGGTTATGTTGTGTTGTGTTGAGGGGTTTGTGTTTGTGGGGTTATGTGTGTGTTGAGGGGTTGTTGTGTTTGTTGTGTTGAGGGGTTGTTGTGTTCTGTTGTGTTGAGGGGTTGTTGTCTTGAAGGGTTGTGTTGTGAGGGGTTATGTTTGTGTTGTCTTAAGGGGTTGTGTTGTGTGGGGTTATATTGTATTGTGTTGAGGGGTTGTGTTGTGTTGTGAGGGGTTGTGTTGAGGGGGTTGTGTTGAGGGGTTGTGTTGTGTTGTGAGGGGGTGTGCTGTGTTGTGAGGGGTGTGTGTTGTGTTGTCTTAAGGGGTGTGTTGTGTTGAGGGGTTGTGCTGTGTTGAGGGGTTGTGCTGTGTTGTGAGGGGTTGTGTTGTGTTGTGAGGGGTTATGTTGTGTTGATGGGTTGTGTTGTGTTGAGGGGTTGTGTGTGTTTGAGGGGTTGTGTTGTGTTTGAGGGTTGTGTGTTGTGTTGGTGAGGGGTTGTGCTGTGTTGTGAGTTGTGTGTTGTGTCTTAAGGGGTGTGTTGTGTGAGGGGTTGTGTGTGTGTTGTGAGGGGTTGTGCTGTGTTGTGAGGGGTTGTGTTGTGTTGTGAGGGGTTATGTTGTGTTGAGGGGTTATGTTGTGTTGAGGGGTTGTGTTGTGTTGTGTTGTGTTGGGGGTTGTGTTGTGTTGAGGGGTTGTGTTGTGTTGTGTTGAGGGGTTGTGTTGTGTTGTGAGGGGTTGTGCTGTGTTGTGAGGTTGGTGGTTCAGCTGTTGTAGTGAAGGTTTATTAAGAGAGATTATTAACTTGTTCAGGGTACTTGTGTGCCTGTAGTATAGGCCTAACTATTAGGTTTCAAGCGTTCTTGTGTTTTCGCAGCCCGACCTTCTTTGGTGATGATTTAATGGGGAGTTTGGGGGGGGCTGTTGCTTCCAGCGGCCGTCATAACCTGGCGGGTACAGCATTTCCTCCAGGAGCGTGTCCATTGCCCTCTTGACAATTTCCACTTCTATTCAGCCAGTATTTGCTTTGTTGGAAGGAAATCCAGCCCTGGGCAGAAACCGGGCCGCTTTGATTCTTGGAAGCAAGGACAATTAGATAAGAGGTAAGCGTGCAAACTGCTGGCATCATCATTGGAATGTATAGTAATAGATGTGCCGACGTTATTAAAGAATAAATCAAGGAGTAGACGAGGGAACAGATGCTTGTAAAACGCCACAGTTGGAGGAGGAGGAGGAGGAGGCAGAAGATAAGGCGGGTTCAGCACCAGCCAGGGAAGAGTCAAAGGATAGGGGCAGCCTGTCCCTCTACCACGGCAGCCACAGCACGAGTACGTCCACAACAAACAATTGACACGTCCTGTCCCAGCTTTGGGAATATTCAGAAGTAATCTAGGTCTATGACAAAAGATTCATGGTAAGGAATCCTCATGGATTCTCTTTCTCGTGGATTCATGAGGAAGAGGTGGGTATGTGAGTGAGATGTGAGGGTAGACCAGACCTAAGGAAAGCCTCACTCACTTACTGGTGAGCAATGATCTTTACAACGGGAGGTATGTTAAGAAAATTACAGAAAGATTTATACAATTTTAATATAATTGAAGTGAGTCTATAGTTTGGCTAGAACTGTCATCTATCTTCCGGACAGCTATCGTACATAATAGTTTTACCAAGAGGAAGGTTGAAGTCATAGAAGATGAACAGCGGGGACAGAGACAAACACTAGTGGCACTTCAGCCTTAACAAACACATCACACACACACAGATATTCCCAGGCGGAGTGTGTGTGTTTGGGGTATGGGTGCTAAAGGGCCTTTGTGAGCAAACTGAGTTCCAATGACAAAGTAACACGCAGGATATACCAGAACTGGTAATTTAGGATGACTGGGATCATCCAAGTTAGAAGCGATTGACATAGTCGGGATGCCATTAAGCATGCAGCTATTGAACAATCAGTACGAAGCAGTAACAGGAAAAACAGAAGTTTAGACAAAGTTTAGCTAATGATCAGAGGGAGCGCTCAATTTGAAGATGATGATGATTTTTTTTATAGTTGTGCTTAGTGTAGTGGTACAAAGAACAAAGGTACGCGTGCTTCCTTATAGAAATCTGAAGATTTCTTCAGGTTAACCCTGATCTCTGAAAGCAGTATTACGCTACTGAATTGTATTTGTACTATGCCCGTTAAAGCAAGGTTTTGAGGTGGTGTAGGAGAAATGCACTGTAATGAAAGCTTCCACCACACCAGCAGTGACAGTCTGGGTCAGCGCTCCGTGCTGGATCACACATGGTCGAGATTATGCAATCACGAAAAAAAATTATATATATAAATTGCTAAGATAGGGTTACTGAGCAAAGGGAGAGTGCCAGAGCCGTCATGGGAGCTTACGTCTGTGCTCTTATTCATCGACCAACATTTAAAATTAAGGAATTAAAATAGTTTTGTATAGCCTTATATCTGTTTAAGATCAGTATAGTGTCCTGAAGTGTGAGCGCGCGCGAGTCAAAGACAATTGAAGATAACGTAGCTGAGGTTCATAATTTTAATCCTTACAAAAAACATTTATTATTAATTATTCGTGGCATGTCCTCAATAGTCGAGAGAGAAGTAGCGAAGTATTCCAGGTGACTTTCCAATGCGAACATCAGTGAGGTGGATCCGGTAATTTCCTGGGTAACACAGGAGGCAGTGGTAGGATCACCGACGCCAACTGGCAGTGAGACACAAGTAATTAGTAGTCAGGTGGAGGTGGAGGCCCCCAGGACCTGGCGGGCTGGGCTTCCTGTGGCGGCCACCTGGCCTCTTGGGGCTGCGTTTATATCCTCTTGACTAATATTGTTAACGCAAGTTGACTTTTAATGTAAAGAAATTTATAGCTGGGACGGATGGTATAACTTCTCCAAGTTGACTTACTGGGATGGTTGCCCTGCCCTTGTGTTTGACCTGGAGGATGGGATAGTTGCCCTGCCCTTGTGTTTGACCTGGAGGATGGGATAGTTGCCCTGCCCTTGTGTTTGACCTGGAGGATGGGATAGTTGCCCTGCCCTTGTGTTTGACCTGGAGGATGGGATAGTTGCCCTGCCCTTGTGTTTGACCTGGAGGATGGGATAGTTGCCCTGCCCTTGTGTTTGACCTGGAGGATGGGATAGTTGCCCTGCCCTTGTGTTTGACCTGGAGGATGGGATGGTTGCCCTGCCCTTGTGTTTGACCTGGAGGATGGGATAGTTGCCCTGCCCTTGTGTTTGACCTGGAGGATGGGACAGTTGCCCTGCCCTTGTGTTTGACCTGGAGGATGGGATAGTTGCCCTGCCGTTGTGTTTGACCTGGAGGATGGGATGGTTGCCCTGCCCTTGTGTTCGACCTGGAGGATGGGATAGTTGCCCTGTCCTTGTGTTTGACCTGAAGGATGGGATGGTTGCCCTGCCCTTGTGTTTGACCTGGAGGATGGGATGGTTGCCCTGCCCTTGTTTGACCTGGAGGATGGGATGGTTACCCTGCCGTTGTGTTTGACCTGAAGGATGGGATGCACCATGCCCCTCGTGGCAATCCTGACCTAGCCTAGTCACTCCCTTAGCTTTAACGCCTCTCACCTGAGCTGAGAAAATGGGTATTATTGGTCTTCCAGTACTCTTGCCACCCCCTTCCCCTCCCACGATGGAAGAAACAGGTCTATCTTGCCCACCAAGACGCACCTGCCGAGGGGAAGGATGAACGACTCGTTCATATGATAGTGAGAGTGGTTCATCCAGTACCACACTATCTGAAGACCCCTTCGCTTGCTTCAGGCCTCAGATTAGGCAAAATTGTAATTAATTTTGTCAATAAAGATGTTAATAATAATAAGGGGCTGGCGAAGTCTTGGGTTGTCGTGCCAGCTTTTCCTCCAGTTGTCTTGGCTACCTTCTCAGTGAATCCCGGCCAGTACACCTGGGCCGGGATTCAACAAGTATTTACGTCTCCACTTAGGGAATCTGTACGTCTTCCTTCAATTATGATACCTTTGATTACATTTATTTAAGTCTGTGAGCTTCGAAGCACTACCGCGTTCATGTTAACAGTAATTTTGGGTTGTGACGTTTCCAAGCTCTTTAACTGTAATAAATAAACAAAGCCGCCGTCCTTAAGATAAGATGTGGATGCTTCGTAATTTATTGCGCAAATGCTTCATGAATCCTGGCATCCAATCACAGAAAATAACAGTTGATTGATTGATAGTTTGGAGGCAGGCCAAAAGAGCCAGAGCTCAACCCCCGCAAACACAACTAGGTGAATACAGAGAGTCTAGGGAAGTAGCGAGGGATTTGCAAGAGATAACACGCAAAGTGGCAAAAGGCGGGTTTCTGAGTTTTGTTTAAGGTGGTTTATGTTCATTTACTTTTAAATCCTGTTACACGTGGAAGTTACGGCGTCAGAGAATGTGTTTATAAATTCATTCTTCCCGGAAGCGCATGTGAGCTCCATCAAGGTGGCCTGTGACACAGACTGCTACCTTACCTTGCCTTGAGGGTTACCTTGAGGTGTTTTCGGGGCTTAGCCTCCCCGCAGCCAGGGCGTCAACCAGGACCCGGATTCACGAAAGAGTTACGCAAGCACTTACGAACGTGTACATCTTTCCTCAATCTTTGACGGCTTTGGTTACATTTATTAAACAGTTTACAAGCATGAAAACTTGCCAATCAACTGTTATTGTTATAAACAGCCTCCTGGTGCTTCGGAGCCCATTAACTGTTTAATAATTGTAAACAAAGCCGCCAAAGATTGAGAAAAGATGTACAGGTTCGTAAGTGCTTACGTAACTGCTTCGTGAATCTTACCCCAGGCCTCCTGGTTGCTAGACCGGTCAACCAGGCTGTTGGACACGGTTGCTCGCAGCCTGACGTATGAATCACAGCCTGGTTAATCAGGAATACTTTGGAGGTGTTTGTCAAGTTCTCTCTTGAACACTGCGAGGGATCGGCCAGTTATGCCCCTTATGTGTAGCGGAAGCGTGTTGAACAGTCTCGGTCCTTTGATGTTGATAGTTCTCTCTGAGTACCTGTTGCACCTCTGCTTTTCAACGGGGGTATTCTGCACATCCTGCCATGCCTTCTGGTCTAATGTGGTGTTATTTGTGTGTGCAGGTTTGCCCCTCTATTCCAAGTGTAAATTATTATGCATCTCTCCCGCCTTCGCTCAAGGGAATACAGATTTAGGCTCTTTAGTCGGTCCCAATAGTTTAGATGTTTTACTGAGTGGATTCTAGCAATAAAGGATCTTTGCACGCTCTCCAGGTCACACCATCTGGTCACCATTTGGTCCGGGAGACATCTCCCGTCACGCAGGGTGCAGTCGCGCCTCCACAGATCTCCAGTATCAGCTCTTGATACTGGTAATGGCTCAAAAGGGCCACCACTTACGGCTATTCATGCCCGTGCCACCTCTTTGGTGGCTTAATCTTCATCA
>WNGS01164858.1:16182396-16217174 GCA_020271785.1 Procambarus virginalis
ATCAATCATCCTCAGGTCAGCAATTTCTCCAGCTTTGAAAGGGCTGTCATTGTGCAGCAGTACTCCACTCTTAGAGAGCACTAGCTCTTGAAAGTATCATCATCGGTATACAGCTCTAGTGTGAAGGTTCTTGTTATCCAACTGTCATTTTCTTGCAGTTGTGACGGCTACTTTATGTGTTCTTAAATGGTAAGGTCTTCCGACATGAGTACCCCAGATCCTTTACATTGCTTTTCGTTACTATGTTATGATTTGACGAGTTTTGTTACGTATTTTCCGTTTTATATTTTAATTTTTTCCGTAGCGCATAAGCTGGGACTTATCTTCGTTAAACATCATATAATTTTCTGTAGCCATATAGAAAGACCTGATCTTACATCTGAACCCCCCCTATCCCCACCCAACTAACCAACCCCCTCTCCTCTCTGGCGAAAAGCAACTCCCCCTGAAGGTTAGGACTGATCCCAGCCAGCTCCACCCTGGCAGGTGTACCATGCCACCTCTACGTTACTCAACAATAAACGCACAACCTCGCTCCCATACACATCAGCTCCGTCAGTGTCCTTACTCAACAATACAACGGCAGACACAATCTTAGTAATGGTTTCTTACAATAGAATTCGTAAACCCCCGGCTGCTGTAGTCGCTGATCAGGTGTACTTGTACTTGTTCTGTCTGGTGGTGGTTGTATTCGTCCAGGCGGTTCACACCATCCAATCACACTAAGGCTTACAATTTCATTCAAACTCGGAAATGAATTACTTTCCGTCGTTTGAAAATTCCACGTCCCCTCCAGTCTGGTGTTTTATATCGTTTATCAACGCGCTGGAATCCCGTCCTGAAATGCGGCGACTCATCTGGACACGAAACCCTGACTAATGCAGCCTGGAATTTAACGTTCATCACAGGAAAATCGGTAGTGGAAGGTCGGGGGGGGGGGGGGAGGGGGTGTGCAGAGGGGTGTCACAATTTTGACGAGTCTGAAATATTAGTGACGGGTCAGGCGTGCATCATTCGCTTTGCCCTTTTTGCCTACTACTACCTAGCTATGATTAAATATGATGTAGGCACCCTTTTAGGGCTCCGAAATCAAGTATTTAGTTGTGGTGGATAGGAGGATGAAGGGAAGAGAACTATCAGGGGAAAGCGCCAAGCCATTACGTGTACATTGCCCTTTGAAGGGGTCAGGATAAGATTTGGGATGGGACGGAGAGAAGGAATGGTGCCCAACCACTTGGATGGTCGGGGATTTGAACGGGGACCTGCATGAAGCGAGACCGGCGATCTACCGTCCAGTCCAAGTAGTGAGGTGGATAGGAGGATGAGTGAGTGGAACCAAATGAGACGAATAGCATTAAATTTATCAAACATTTTCAGAAGGTTTTCCTAGATATGATAGTTGTGTTGGAGAGCGAATGTCTTACAGCGCTGCAGTCGCCGGCAGTGCTTTGAGTAATAATATGTAAGGCAAGAAAGAAGTGTTTGTCATGGTCGCATCAGGACCAAAGGTTAAACAGGAAATTACGTCATGTTGTGCGATTATGCAAACAGGTTTATACTGCGTTAGATTGCTTTTTTCCTTTGTTGTGAACTTACACTTAGCCCTAATCTGCACACAGAGCTAAACACCACAAACGATATAGTGGAATTGCAGATAACTAAAATAAAAAGTCTAAATGTGGTTATCTTGAGATGATTTCGGGGCTTTTTAGTGTCCCCGCGGCCCGGTCCTCGACCAGGCCTCCACCCCCAGGAAGCAGCCCGTGACAGCTGACTAACACCCAGGTACCTATTTTACTGCTAGGTAACAGGGGCATAGGTGAAAGAAAATCTGCCCATTGTTTCTCTCCGGCGCCCGGGATCGAACCCAGGACCACAGGATCACAAGTCCAGTGTGCTGTCCGCTCGGCCGACGGCTCCCACCGGCTCGGTGGTGATTGTCCTTGTATATAAATCACCTGATGCAAATCACCAGCAGTTTAAAGACCAACTTATGAAAATAGAATACGGCTTAGAAAGCCCCCCACAACCCCTGCCTCTAACATCATCTTGCTGGTGACTTCAACTTACGACATCTAAAATGGAAAAGTGGCAAAAAAACTATCATAGCAGAGAGAATCCCAAGAAGCGTCTGAAGGAACAGTCACACCAGAGGACCTCCTGCAGGTGTGTGACAAATTTGCTTTAAACCAGCAAATAGTAGAGCCAACTAGGAAAAAAAACATCCTAGACCTTACTTTTGCAAACAACGATGAGCTTATCAGGGGACATAATGACTAAAACTACTTGTTACTCAGATCACAATGATGGAGAAATTCACGCGAGCATGGGGTCCCAGACCTGTGCAGCCAATTTCAAATCCCAGAGGAGAAGTCAGCAAATTCAATTATAATAACAAAGGATTAACTGGGAAGGATTAACTAGGAATGAATGCACCAAGACCTGGCAGAACTGTGCTGGGAAGAAAATCTACATAATGTTCACTACACCAGTGTTCATAGTCCCTGTAGCACTAGGAACATGTAGACTGTATATACCACTAATATGTAGACGGTATATACCACTAATATGTAGACGGTATATACCACTAATATGTTGACGGTATATACCACCTAATATGTTGACGGTATATACCACTAATATGTTGACGGTATATACCACTAAGAAAAGATACCAACTGGGACGAGAACGGAGCTCTCTCTAGGTGAAGAAAACCAATAGCAGAAACTACAGGCTCACCATAGCCCGTGCTACTTGGAACTTTGTTCCAGGTAGCGAATGTTTAACAATAACAATAAGAGAACATCTGAGACGCTCCACTCTGTCCCAACACCGACCAGGAAGACTGTGTAGGGAAATATAAATGATCAGCTGAACCTGAGAGGATCATATAAGCTCCAAGAGAGGCAAAGACAGCAAAAGGTCATAAGAAGAGGAACCCGATTGTTTTTCCTCGTATGCAAGAACAAAAACAGCATCCAGCATTGGGCCCTTGGCAAGGGCGATGGAACTTTTACAGATAACAACAAAGACATGAGTGATATACTGAGGCTTCAGTACGATTATGTTGTTAGTGAACTCCTGACCACATTGATGGTCGATGATCCAAATGAATTCTTCATGAATGTGACACCAACATTGAACCACATACCAGATGTCACCCTAACCCCACTGGTCTGTGAAGTAGCCATAGACAGCATGCCCGTGCACTCTGCACCAGGCCCAGACTCCTGGAGGTCTATACTCATCAAGAAGTGCAATACACCACTATCACAGGCCCTAAACATCTTCTGGAGACGGAGCCTAGATACTGGCGTCATCCCTGACACACTTAAAACAGCGGAGATCGCGCCACTTCACAAAGGAGGTAGTAAAGTAGATGCTAACAATTATAGACCACTAACCTCGCACATCATAGAAATCTTTGAAAGAGTGCTAAGAAGTAAGATCACAAACCAAATGAATCACAACACCCACATAACCCTGGACAACACGGGTTCAGAACAGGGCGCTCCTGCCTCTCACAGTTCTGGACCACTGTGGCATGGCCTCAGGTGCCATGGAAGACAAGCAAAACGCAGATGTAATATACACAGACTTTGCAAAAGCTATTTGACAAATGTGACCATGGTGTTATTGTGCACAAAATGTGTGCACGAGGAATACTGGCAAGTAGGGAGATGGAGCGTCAACTTCCTAACCAACAGAACGCAGAGTGTAATAGTCAACACAGTAAAATCCGGATCATCTACTGTGAAAAGCTCAGTCCCCCCCCCCAAGGTACCGTACTTGCTCCGGTACTTTTTCTCATCCTAATATCAGACATAGACAATGATACAAACTACAACACTGTATCATCATGTGCAGACAACACCAGGATCGTCATGCGAGTAGACAATATAGAAGACACGGCAAACCTCCAATCAGATGTAAATCGGGATAATAATAACCACAGATAATAATATGAAAATAAGATCCAGCTCCTGCGCTATGGAAAAAATATAATTTATAAACGGAAATCGTATATAAAACTGAATCAAATAACACTAAATAACGAAAAAGCAATGTAATGGATCTAGGCGTAAAAATGTCAGAAGACCTTACCTTTACAGAACACCATAAAGTAGCTTTCACGACATAAACATATTATTTTCATAAATATATATATATATATAGATTCATAAATATATTAATACAATGAATTCAAACAAATATTAAAAAATAACAGCACACGAGATCAGAAGGCATGGCAGGATGTGCAGAATACCCCCGTTGAAGAGCAGAGGTGCAACAGGTACTCTGAGAGAGAACTATCAACATCAGAGGCCCGAGACTGTTCAACACGCTTCCACTACACAAGGGACATAACTGGCTGACCCCTCAAGAGAGACCTCGATAAGCATCTCCAAAGGATACCTGATCAACCAGGCTGTGACTCGTATGTCAGGCTGCGAGCAGCCTCGTCCAACAGCCTGGTTGATCAGACGACCAACCAGGCGACCTGGTCGGAGATCGGGCCGCGGGGCTGTTGATCCCCGGAAGACTGAGGTAGTAAGGTGGGTAGACTGTCTTGCGGTGGTAAGTTCACCCCGGAAGACTGGAGGTGAGGTCACGCCATAATATTCCCAGGTGGTTGGTCAACAGCTGAGGCCCGCGGGGAAGTATGCGGTGTGGCGAGAGAGAAGGGGTAGGAGGTACCATGCAGTAATTATGGGGGTACAGGAAGAGAGGGGGGGCGGATTGGTGATGGGGGGACCGTCAATAACCCCCACCCCAGGCCTGACCCTCTTATCATACCGCTCTTATTATCACCCTTATTGCTTACCACTCTCTTCTCCCGCGACCTGTTGTGCGGAGATGTGAGCCACCAAGATAATGAATTATACATTTGGGGATTGGGAATGTGATCAGTAAAGGCCGTGCAGCAAGTGTAGGCTTAAGGTAGGCGCGATATTACGGTCCGGAGATGGTGCATGGATGGCAACGCCTCAGTCATGTCATGGTTGTTATATTTAGTGTAGGCCTAGGCTAGTCGTGTGGTTGCTATTAATTGTAGGCCTAGTCTAGTGCCCACCTTGGGTATTTTTTTTTTACTCCTAGATGTAAATGTCTTTGTGTTTCCAAATAATATCGCTATTGGGTTATTCCTGACTAGAACTAGCTTGGGGGTCCTTCAAGTAGAAGTCCTTGCTTAATGCAGGCTACTGGACTGAGATCTTGTCCTGGTGAAGATATGGGTTATAGAAGAAAATAGATAATATGGCGGAGACAGGCTTATAATAGATATTGAAAACGATGATTAACTAAGACAAGTTAACCATACGACACTTGAAGGACTGATTATTACATTTACGGAGAGCTTATTGAATCACTATTTTTATTTATTTTTTTTTAACTGAATCCCGTCTCCTGTTTTCGCAAATTTTTCCTGCCCTCCTGTAAGCATGATAGAGCTGATAAGTTAGCCAAAGAATCTGCCTTTAAAGGAGCCGTTGAGTGTAACCTTGGATTGTCAATGAGCAATCTGAGAGCAGAAGTACACCGAGAACTTCAACAAGATCTTGTAGATCTGAGGCCAAAGTGAAATTGACACCAGTAATCCATCTATCATCATACTATCACGCAAGAGGAGCCACACATCTATGGATCATCCAATAAAATCAGCAGACTTCTAGATGTTACTGCTGCTCGGCTTAGACTCGGTTACAAGTATCTCTGGGAATTCTCATTATCTGCCGATGTAGACCTGACCAAATGTAAACTGTGTCAACAAAATTATTCGCACACCCTCCGTCACTATGTGATGGAGTGCGAAAAGATACGTGAATTAGAGACAATTCTATAACCAATGTTCCAGCGATGTGTAAATATTTCATTCAAAATGATCTGCTTCCAGAAATTTTTAGCCAAATATCCCCAGTTTGCTAACTGTAGGTAGTAACTGAGTGATTGTAACCTATCCACCGCTGCCCACTGGATGGGAGGCGGTGTGCAGGACAAACATATAAATTTGACACTAGCTCTCCACATATGTCAGTTGCTTAATTTAGAACCTGTACTTGAGGTCGATCTCGAACCCATTGTTGATGTGACGACTTATATTGAATTTGTAACTAGCTCATCAAGATTGTAACTTGCTTAGCTAAATGAATTGTGGGGTTCAGTCCCTGAGCCCATTATGTGCCTCTGTAACACTTTCCACTACCGCCCACAAGATGGGTATGGGGTGCATAATAAATGAACTAAACTAAACTCCGTAGGCAAAGCCTCGTCTACTCCATCAGCTTATTAATAAGTAATGACTGCTGCTAATGTCCGGCTGTGGAAGAAAAGGTAGAGTTTGGATGTGAGAAGTGTTGAGGGAAGGAAGCGTTTGGTAGCGCTGTGTGTAAAATATTAACGTTTAGGGAGACCTGAGACGCGTGGGAACCCTGTGGTTGGGGGGGGGGGGGGGGTTTGTCATGCACTGGTTAGGCCTTGTGATATGACCGAGATGTGTTGAGGTCATGGACACTTATGGGTTTAAAAGCGTGATCTTTTGACCTTGGTGTGATGAGGGGTGTGTGACTATTTCCGGGTGATGTTGGGCTGCCCTGGTTGGCGTGCAGGTGGTGGCTGTTGTCGTTTGTGGTTTTATAGATTCATCTACTCGGAACAAAAATTTTAAAGTAGCACGGACTGCTTTTACTTCGCTGGCACCGTAGTGGACTTACCTGGAAGAGGAGCTGGGCTGTAACTGGTGCAGGTGGCGCTCCCACCCGCCTTATGCGGCGCTGCTGCAGCGCTCCACGCCCGGGGGAGAGAGAGGCTGCTTCACCGCCACGGGGGGGACACTGCTGGAGGGAGGAGAGAGGCCACGGGAGGCAGACTTGACACACACACAAACTAGAGGGGGAAAGCATTTGCTTTTTAAATAGTGGGAAGAATGGAATAAGAGAGGATAGATAGCTTCTTGACTGCCCCTATTCGTGTCCTGTTTTTCCACTGCCACCTTTTTCCCTGTACGCCCCCCGGCCGTGTCTATTATCCCCGCCATCTGTCTCCCGCGCGACCCACCTTGAGCAGGAAGGTGCGGGGCGGGGGTGAGAGTGTCTCCTGCCCCCCCATCACTCGTTAGCTCCAGCGGCCGGCCTGGGAATATTAACTGAGTGGCTGGCGGGATCTCCACCCAGGGTCCACCCTGCTAGACGGTACTTGTTGTTTTAAATTCAGTTACTGGGAACAGAAAGTTGGGAGTAGCACGGGCTGTAATGAGCCCGTAGTGGACTTACCTGGCGGCTGCTGTTGTTCTTTAAGATTCAGCTACTAGGAACACAACGATTCAAGTAGCACGGGCTATGGTGAGCCCGTATTGGACTTACCTGTTGTTGTTGTTAGTTATAGATTCAGCTACTCGGAACAAGTTCCAAGTAGCACGGGCTATGGTGAGCCCGTAACTTACCTGGCACACGAGCTGGGCAAGAAGCACGGGCTATGGTTAGCCTCGTGGACAGGAGATGTCTCTGGACTTACCTGGCACAGGAGCGGGGATATAACTGAGCCGCGGCTTAACGTCACCTCACTGCTAATGAACTTCTTCCATCAGTTAGTCTAGAACAGCTATTTCCCCCCCCCCCCCGAACCTTTGTACCCTGGAAATAATTCCGGGTCGCACTGTAGATATACACACTGATTTCACTGTCAACTGACAGGAGACGATTTCTGTCTCTTGATGATTCTTAACCGAGAAAAATTAAACACAACAAGGTCTCAAAATATATTTGAATATAATTGGAATGAGCCTATTTACGAGTATCTTTTGCGGAACCTCCAGTTACCTTGGCGTGGCGTGAACACTATTTGAAAAGCGCTCGTCTAGAGGTTAAACCATGAAAAAATGTTTATTACAAATGTATTTTTAACAGGGCTTGGTTTTATTTATATATATAAGATTTATATTTTGGATTTAGCACAGAATCTCTCCATAACAATAGAGAAAATTGTCTAAGAGGTATTATACCAAGCGAGCCCATTTCTAGCTGTAACAAACCCATGCTGTAGGGTCCTGTAGCACAGTGGTCTACGTTCTTAATTCATAATATTGGTTTAGAAAATAATATTTGTCTCATGGGGAAATATGACTTAAGTATTTTTCATTCTGAACTACTATTTTTTTTTATCCCGCAAGGTTATTTAATGATGGGTTCATTTTGAATATATATATATATGCACCTTATCGTCTGGGCCTTTTTTTTTTACATCCCCAGGAAGCAGCCCATAGCAGCTGTCTAACTCCCATATACATTTATATTTACTGTTAGGCGAACAGAGGAATAAGGGTGAAAGAAACTTCCCAAGTGTTTCCGGGTCCACTGGGGATCGAACTCGGAACCTTAGGACTACGAGTCCCGAGCGCTGTCCACTCAGCCATCAGGCCCCCCCACCAGACCACACTGACTGTTCAGAAGGATTGGAAGTCGTCAGATCTTTAACCCAACCCCCGACAGCTCTCGCTGGCCAATTTGGGTTACAAGTTCGAATTTTTCGGGGGATTATCTTGCGATGATTTCGGAGCTCAACGTCTTCGGGGTCCGGTCCTCGATCAGTAAGTGGCTTTTTAGACACACATTACATCCCAGATCTTTATATGAGCTCCGTGGCTCTCACACTAAACCACAGTAGTCTGCCTATATTTTTCCTCCAAAAATACTTTCTAACATTGTTGAAAGACTTTTTTTTTTCTTTTAAGCGGTTCAACTCCTCAAACTTTTCGTCTTGTATTGTTTCCCTTGTGTGAGGACCCACAAAATTGTCCTCCCTTGTTTTAGCTTCACTAATTCTTGAAAATGTGTTTTTAAAAGTATAAAAATCCATCAAGCTTCTTGTCCATCGCCTTAAACAAAACACAATTCTTAAGGGCTAGTTTAATGAGTAAAGGCGGTAAGTTAACGTTGTGGAGGTTAACTAATGGAAGATTTAAAACACTTCTCTTGCCTGGTGTAAGTGATTCGTTTGACCCAGTTCTTTCTCAGGTAAAGTGTAAAGGAGGAAATGTATATGTTTATCTCAGAATGTTCGGTAATACGTTTATTGCTTGTGATGTGTGTCTATGTATGTATTAACACGATGTACTGAAATCATTTATCTAAATGTGGTCACAGAAATCTGCTAGAATCCGCTCTATAAGTCATCTTGATTATTGGGACCGATTAAAAGTTCAAAACTGGTATTCTCTAGAGCACAGGAGAGATGCATAATAATAATAATCTAAACGTGGAAAATACCAGAAGGACTGGTTCCAAATCTGAACGCGGGCAGTACACAACCTGAAACCTGTAAGCATGGCAGAATGTGCAAAATAACTCTCTTTAAAAGCAGAGGTGCAATAGGTATTCTGAGTACCTATTGCACCTCGTGAGTTGAGAGCCTCTATCAACATGAGAGGCCCGAGACTGTTCATCAGTCTTCCACTACACATAACTGGCCGACCCCTCACAGTGTTCAAGAGAGAATTGGATAAATACCTCCAAAGGATACCTGATACCAGGCTGTGACTCATACGTCAGGCTACGAGCAGCCGCGTCCAGACGACTATCTACGAGGCCTCGTGTGGTCGGAGACTGCCGCGGGGCCGTTGATCCCCCGGAACCATCTCAAGGTTCACAAGGTAGGTAGGCCTACCAAGGGCAAAATCAAGCTGAAGAACAGCATTAGATAGATGTCTTACTGCTAACATAGCTGGAGCAAAGTGACATCCGTGACTGTTGGACTCTCATTTTCTGGCAAACATCTGCATGAAGTTATTAAACAATTTTAGGTATTAAAAACGCCAGCGCCAGGTTTTGTCAAGTGTGTCCTGGTATTTAATGTTATCTTTTGCTCGTCACTACCATCACACATTGACTTGAGTTGTAACAACAACGTCCTGGTTGCATAACGCAGACTCAAGGTAACATAATTAAGTCAAGGTCATCGCTCAAAGTCATAGTAGCCTACTGAATTAATTACTGATTAGGCCCCGTACGTCATTAATTTTCATGCTAGGGTTAGGCAGCAAACCCATATGTGGAAAACTTATCAGGCGAGGCTTTTGACTTTGTCTAATTAATTGCCTCGTGTTCAACACATGGGGTGTTTCCGGTGCAAGAGACGTGGCCATGTGGGTGTGTCGGGTCACAGGCACACAGCCATCAACGTACTCCAACTCCTGCTTGTCTCTTACCACCACCACTCTACATCACACACACATTCAAGAGTTGTATTTGAAACCTTTCAGCAAGAGAACCCACATGACAACATCCATCACACCACATAAGGTTTAGCATTAATATAAATATAAAGGTGTCAAAAGTCGTCGAATGTACGTACCTATGTACGTCGAATACCTACGATGAGAGGGCGTAGTTGGCTATAACGCTAGAATTTCTTGCAGGAGAAAATGGTGATGGTTGCGTGTTGTGAATGGGGGGGAGGGGACTTCCACAGCCATACTGATGGCCACAATATGCTCTTGCCATAAAGAATACCATGAATATATATAGCATATCCGTGTGTGGTTTGTTACATGATTTGTTTGTGGGAAATAAGTGTTTTTTTCTGGCATATGAGCCGTGTTGACCATTGGTGGGACGGCAACCTACAACAGTCAAACAACAACCAAGTGTCTGTTGATGGGTGAACAGCTGGTGTAAGGAGACTGGCCAAACTGTCTTGCCCAACCCGTCCTCCACTCAAGTCCATTACATCCAGCGGTCGACCCCACAAACGCATTCATAAACTTTCATATGCTGTTCATTCAAAACGTGAATTTTCTCAAATATAAATTAATATTATATTAGCATATTGTGCATATATAGGCTGTTTCTGGGCGCCTGACAGCTGAGTGGACAGCGCTTCGGATTCGTAGTCCTGAGGTTCCGGATTTGATCCCCGGTGGAGGCGGAGATAAATGGGCAAAAAGTTTCTTTTACCTTGATGCCCCTGTTACCTAGCAGTAAATATGTACCTGGGAGCTACACAGCTGCTACGGGCTGCTTCCTGGGTGTGTGTGGGTGTGGTGTGTGATGGGGTGGGTGTAGGTGTGAAAAATTAGTAGTTAGTAACATTTGATTGATTGACAGTTGAGAGGCGGGCCAAAAGAGCAGAGCTCAACCCCCGCAAGCACAACTAGGTGAATTTGCTTATATGCTTAATGCACAGACTTGCTTATAAACCACAAGTTTGAAGTATATAACTTTTTAGACACTCAACCCACCGGTTTATAAGCAAGTCTATGCATTAAGCATTTGACAGAGTTCTCCCACATAACAGGGATTGATGAAAGAACGTCAGAGATCGCTCACCATCTCAATGCCTGGAGAGGAATGGAGTTCTGGTTGGTTAAATACCCCAGAATTCCTACCTCTTTTAGGGCTCTGAAGATGGTGTAGTGGATACAGTGCGTCATGAATATATATATATATATATATATATATATATATATATATATATATATATATATATATATATATATATATATATATATATATGTCGTATCTAGTAGCCAGAACGCATTTCTCAGCCTACTATGCAAGGCCCGATTTGCCTAATAAGCCAAGTTTTCATGAATTGACTTCTTGTCAAGAAGTCAACACCCTGTCCCCATATCTCGGACAGTTGACTGTTGGGAGACGTTGTGAGGTGTGCGCACCTCTTCCAGTTCTAGCAATATGTGGTATATACTATTATGTTTGACAGTGTGACGGACTTACGGGCTATTCATGCCCGTGCCACCTCTTGGGTAACTTAATCTTCAGTTAATCAGTGTGACGTACGTTGTTGCTGTGCTTACACCCGGTGCTGGGTACCATGTAGTGTCCTCTCCTCATGTGGCTTAGGAAACTGTCACAGCTGGTGTGACCGGCTTACTCCCGCCTCCCTTCATCTCGTCCCACTACATGTATTAAGGTTGAACTCAATTAGCCACTTGTCGGACCATTATATTTAATCTTGTCCTCGCGTGCGTGCGTGTGTGTGTGGTGTGTGTGTGTGTGTGTGTGTGTGTGTGTGTGTGTGTGTGTGTGTGTGTGTGTGTGTGTGTGTGGTGCGCGTGCGCGCGCGCGCGCGCGTGCTTCCTGTCCTCTTGAACAATACGTCGCATTTTGATGTGAAAATCGCCAATGGACGCAATATAATGTACTATGGATCGTAGCGGCACACAAATAACCCTGTTTTCTATGCGTGGTTCCGTCGCTAAGGTTATGTTTGGGGAATTAGTACGTCAGTTTTGTGACGTTGTGACGACTGGAGAGGAATGGTTAATTTTTTTAGTGCATTTTTTGCTCACTACAGTGATACTGAGCAAAATTATTTGAAAATGTATTTGTGTACTTCTGTGTCCGTGTGTTTATGTACTACCCGCTCAAACTATCTTTCAGTACCATAAGGTTTAATTCCTTTAGTCTCTCCTCGTAACTCAAACCTTACCGCTCTGGGACTAGTCTGGTAGCATACTCGTGGCCTTCCTCTAGCTTGGTCTTGTGTTTGACAAGAGGGAGGAGGTTCCGGTGCTGCAGACCAGGCTCTAGTGACCCTTATTCCCGTCTCGGGTTGCTAGGAGTACTCGGGTCAGGTGTGGGCCGGTGGTCCTGTTGGGCCCACCAGATGGCCAGAAGGGAGTAGGAAGGGTAGGTGTCTTGAGTGGGGTGGTGCGTGAGGGTGGGTCGAGTGGGGTGGTGCGTGAGAGTGGGTCGAGTGGGGTGGTGACATGAACCTTGAGAGAATGATCTAAACATTCTTAGCAAGCTACAGCGCACAATGAAAGAACCATGACATTGTAGGCTATCAACATTTGACCTAAATTATCAGTAGCAATCACTACACATAGTATCTCTGAAGTGATCTGGGGTAGAGAGAGCCGGGCAAGGAGAGGTAGGAAGTAGCGCAGTAGAGCTAGAACGCTGCCACATACGGACAGCAAGATTGGAACATTGTAGACGACACACACACAGTGTACCGATTGATTGATTGATAAAGATTAAGCCACCCAAGAGGTGGCACGGGCATGAATAGCCGTAAACCACAGTGTACCGATGGAGCCTGTGTTAAATATGGTGGAGAGAGCAGTCGGCGAACTACAGGTACGTGTCCCTACCATGTTGAGGCCTACCTGTAACGGGTAGGGAGACTGTAATAAAGCAATTAGTGGAACACCCTGTGAGATCTGCTAGACAGCCTGCCTTACCAGCCTGCCTGCCTTACCAGCCTGCCTGCCTTACCAGCCTGCCTGCCTTACCAGCCTGCCTGCCTTACCAGCCTGCCTGCCTTACCAGCCTGCCTGCCTTACCAGCCTGCCTGCCTTACCAGCCTGCCTGCCTTACCAGCCTGCCTGCCTTACCAGCCTGCCTGCCTTACCAGCCTGCCTGCCTTACCAGCCTGCCTGCCTGCCTTACCAGCCTGCCTGCCTTACCTGCCTGCCTTACCTGCCTGCCTGCCTTACCTGCCTGCCTGCCTTACCTGCCTGCCTGCCTTACCTGCCTTACCTGCCTGCCTGCCTTACCAGCCTGCCTGCCTTACCTGCCTGCCTGCCTTACCAGCCTGCCTGCCTGCCTTACCTGCCTGCCTGCCTTACCAGCCTGCCTGCCTGCCTTACCAGCCTGCCTGCCTGCCTTACCAGCCTGCCTGCCTGCCTTACCAGCCTGCCTGCCTGCCTTACCAGCCTGCCTGCCTGCCTTACCAGCCTGCCTGCCTGCCTTACCAGCCTGCCTGCCTGCCTTACCAGCCTGCCTGCCTGCCTTACCAGCCTGCCTGCCTGCCTTACCAGCCTGCCTGCCTGCCTTACCAGCCTGCCTGCCTGCCTTACCAGCCTGCCTGCCTGCCTTACCAGCCTGCCTGCCTTACCTGCCTGCCTTACCAGCCTGCCTTACCAGCCTACCTGCCTGCCTGCCTGCCTGCCTTACCAGCCTGCCTGCCTTACCAGCCTGCCTGCCTTACCAGCCTGCCTGCCTTACCACCTGCCTGCCTTACCAGCCTGCCTGCCTTACCTGCCTGCCTGCCTTACCTGCCTGCCTGCCTTACCAGCCTGCCTGCCTTACCTGCCTGCCTTACCTGCCTGCCTGCCTTACCAGCCTGCCTGCCTTACCTGCCTGAATTACCTGCCTGCCTTACCTGCCTGCCTGCCTTACCAGCCTGCCTGCCTTACCAGCCTGCCTGCCTTACCTGCCTGCCTGCCTGCCTGCCTCACCAGCCTGCCTGCCTGCCTTACCTGCCTGCCTTAACAGCCTGCCTGCCTGCCTTACCAGCCTGCCTGCCTTACCAGCCTGCCTGCCTCACCAGCCTGCCTGCCTTACCAGCCTGCCTGCCTTACCTGCCTGCCTGCCTTACCAGCCTGCCTGCCTTACCAGCCTGCCTGCCTTACCAGCCTGCCTGCCTCACCAGCCTGCCTGCCTGCCTTACCAGCCTGCCTGCCTTACCTGCCTGCCTGCCTTACCAGCCTGCCTGCCTTACCTGCCTGCCTCACCAGCCTGCCTGCCTTACCTGCCTGCCTGCCTTACCTGCCTGCCTGCCTTACCTGCCTGCCTCACCAGCCTGCCTGCCTTACCTGCCTGCCTCACCAGCCTGCCTGCCTTACCTGCCTGCCTGCCTTACCAGCCTGCCTGCCTTACCTGCCTGCCTCACCAGCCTGCCTGCCTTACCTGCCTGCCTCACCAGCCTGCCTGCCTTACCTGCCTGCCTCACCAGCCTGCCTGCCTTACCTGCCTGCCTCACCAGCCTGCCTGCCTTACCTGCCTGCCTTACCTGCCTGCCTTACCTGCCTGCCTTACCAGCCTGCCTGCCTTACCAGCCTGCCTGCCTTACCTGCCTGCCTGCCTTACCAGCCTGCCTGCCTTACCAGCCTGCCTGCCTTACCTGCCTGCCTGCCTTACCTGCCTGCCTGCCTTACCAGCCTGCCTGCCTGCCTTACCAGCCTGCCTGCCTTACCTGCCTGCCTGCCTTACCAGCCTGCCTGCCTTACCTGCCTGCCTTACCTGCCTGCCTGCCTTACCAGCCTGCCTGCCTTACCAGCCTGCCTGCCTTACCAGCCTGCCTGCCTTACCAGCCTGCCTGCCTTACCTGCCTGCCTGCCTTACCAGCCTGCCTGCCTTACCAGCCTGCCTGCCTTACCTGCCTGCCTGCCTTACCAGCCTGCCTGCCTTACCAGCCTGCCTGCCTTACCTGCCTGCCTGCCTTACCTGCCTGCCTGCCTTACCAGCCTGCCTGCCTTACCAGCCTGCCTGCCTTACCAGCCTGCCTGCCTTACCAGCCTGCCTGCCTTACCAGCCTGCCTGCCTTACCAGCCTGCCTGCCTGCCTTACCTGCCTGCCTGCCTTACCAGCCTGCCTGCCTTACCAGCCTGCCTGCCTTACCAGCCTGCCTGCCTGCCTTACCTGCCTGCCTGCCTTACCAGCCTGCCTGCCTGCCTTACCTGCCTGCCTGCCTTACCTGCCTGCCTGCCTTACCTGCCTGCCTGCCTTACCTGCCTGCCTGCCTTACCTGCCTGCCTGCCTTACCAGCCTGCCTGCCTTACCAGCCTGCCTGCCTTACCAGCCTGCCTGCCTGCCTTACCTGCCTGCCTGCCTGCCTTACCTGCCTGCCTGCCTTACCTGCCTGCCTGCCTTACCTGCCTGCCTGCCTGCCTGCCTTACCTGCCTGCCTGCCTTACCTGCCTGCCTGCCTTACCTGCCTGCCTGCCTGCCTTACCAGCCTGCCTACCTTACCTGCCTGCCTGCCTTACCAGCCTGCCTGCCTGCCTTACCTGCCTGCCTGCCTTACCAGCCTGCCTGCCTGCCTTACCTGCCTGCCTGCCTGCCTCACCAGCCTTTCTGCCTTACCAGCCTGCCTGCCTTACCAGCCTGCCTGCCTTACCTGCCTGCCTGCCTCACCAGCCTGCCTGCCTTACCTGCCTGCCTGCCTCACCAGCCTGCCTGCCTTACCAGCCTGCCTGCCTTACCAGCCTGCCTGCCTTACCTGCCTGCCTGCCTGCCTGCCTGCCTGCCTTACCTGCCTGCCTGCCTTACCAGCCTGCCTGCCTTACCTGCCTGCCTGCCTTACCTGCCTGCCTGCCTTACCAGCCTGCCTGCCTTACCAGCCTGCCTGCCTTACCTGCCTGCCTGCCTTACCTGCCTGCCTGCCTTACCTGCCTGCCTGCCTTACCAGCCTGCCTGCCTTACCAGCCTGCCTGCCTGCCTTACCAGCCTGCCTGCCTTACCTGCCTGCCTGCCTTACCTGCCTGCCTGCCTTACCAGCCTGCCTGCCTTACCAGCCTGCCTGCCTTACCAGCCTGCCTGCCTTACCTGCCTGCCTGCCTTACCAGCCTGCCTGCCTTACCAGCCTGCCTGCCTTACCAGCCTGCCTGCCTTACCTGCCTGCCTGCCTTACCAGCCTGCCTGCCTTACCGGCCTGCCTGCCTTACCAGCCTGCCTGCCTTACCTGCCTGCCTGCCTTACCTGCCTGCCTGCCTTACCTGCCTGCCTGCCTTACCTGCCTGCCTGCCTTACCAGCCTGCCTGCCTTACCAGCCAGCCTGCCTGCCTTACCTGCCTGCCTGCCTTACCTGCCTGCCTGCCTTACCAGCCTGCCTGCCTTACCAGCCAGCCTGCCTGCCTTACCTGCCTGCCTGCCTTACCTGCCTGCCTGCCTTACCAGCCTGCCTGCCTCACCAGCCTGCCTGCCTCACCAGCCTGCCTGCCTCACCAGCCTGCCTGCCTCACCAGCCTGCCTGCCTTACCAGCCTGCCTGCCTGCCTCACCAGCCTGCCTGCCTGCCTCACCAGCCTGCCTGCCTGCCTCACCAGCCTGCCTGCCTGCCTCACCAGCCTGCCTGTTAGCCTGCCTGCTTTGCCCGCCTGGCTTGCCTGCCTGTTTAACCCGCCTGTTTAACCCGCCTGTTTAACCCGCTTGGCTTGCCCGCCTGGCTTGCCTACCTGGCTTGCCCGCCTGGCTTGCCTACCTGGCTTGCCTCTCTGTTTTAGCCCGCCTGTTTTGCCTGGCTGCCTTGCCTTGCCTACCCTACCCTACGTACCTACTTACCTACCTTAGTCAAGAGTTTTCTAGGGATCAGTGCCCCATCAGCCTGGTCAGTCTTGTCCCATTGGTTGACAGTTTGATCTACCAGACTGTTGGTGGCCGCAACTGGCAGCCTGACGTTGGAACCACTGCCAACTACAACCCGGCTGAACACGTACCATTTGAAAGTATTCTTGCAGTTTCATCTTCAACGGAGTTAGAAGGTTGCTAAGGAATCTAGTCTCGGCGCACCAGGTTGTGTAGCAGAGGCAGATGTTGCTTCGCAGGTCTAGGCTAATGAATAAAGATGTCTGGAGGGCAGTAAGGTGCAAGGGGGACTACATGCGTGTTTCTACCCGCATGTAGTCAAGGACCAGATGGTCTTTGACCTACACGCAAGGTCAAGGACCAGATGGTGTTTGACCTACACGCAAGGTCAAGGACCAGATGGTCTTTGACCTACACGCAAGGTCAAGGACCAGATGGTCTTTGACCTACACGCAAGGTCAAGGACCAGATGGTCTTTGACCTACACGCAAGGTCAAGGACCAGATGGTCTTTGACCTACACGCAAGGTCAAGGACCAGATGGTGTTTGACCTACACGCAAGGTCAAGGCCCAGATGGTCTTTGACCTACACGCAAGGTCAAGGACCAGATGGTCTTTGACCTACACGCAAGGTCAAGGACCAGATGGTCTTTGACCTACACGCAAGGTCAAGGACCAGATGGTCTTTGACCTACACGCAAGGTCAAGGACCAGATGGTCTTTGACCTACACGCAAGGTCAAGGACCAGATGGTCTTTGACCTACACGCAAGGTCAAGGACCAGGCGGTCTTTAACCTACACGCAAGGTCAAGGACCAGATGGTCTTTGCCCTACACGCAAGGTCAAGGACCAGGCGGTCTTTGACCTACACGCAAGGTCAAGGACCAGATGGTCTTTGACCTACACGCAAGGTCAAGGACCAGGCGGTCTTTGACCTACACGCAAGGTCAAGGACCAGATGGTCTTTGACCTACACACAAGGTCAAGGACCAGGCGGTCTTTGACCTACACGCAAGGTCAAGGACCAGGCGGTCTTTGACCTACACGCAAGGTCAAGGACCAGGCGGTCTTTGACCTACACGCAAGGTCAAGGACCAGGCGGTCTTTGACCCTGTATTACAAGTCAGGATAAAGGGAATATGCATCAAGGAGTAGGTAACTAGCAGAGTCCCTTACCCATTCTAATCCTGATAAAAGTGGTTGATGAAGGATAGGGATAGATTTGCGGGATAGACTCTGCGTGAATGCTTAAGGACGACGCAAATTTGTTGATTACAACATAAGTATGGAATATATCTTCCAAATATATTTACCTTTATAATATAATAATTTGACCGAAAAAGTAAGATTAATAATTCTAACGAATTTTCTCAATATTTCTTACGTTTCTTTTTACTGTCGATGGTAATTGAAAAATCAATTCTCCAAAATTCATTTTTATTTCTAGTCTGACGCGAAGCTTGAACGCGTTTCGTAATAACTTATTACATTTTCAAAGACTTTAGTTTACACACACACAACTGTAACCTGAAAACACTAAACAGAGTTTTACTTATGCTAACACTGAACAGCTTGTCTTATATACTCTCATTTGGGTGAGGTGATATGTTACAACAGTTTTGGATGAGGATGACTTTTTGATGTGTTTCACTTTTTGATGATTTCTTTTTGATGATTTCTGTGTTGTTTGTTTAGACTTCTCTGGTGAGTCTAAACAAACACAGAAATCATTGATAGATACAGCGATAGCAGGCGGCTCGACATCTGCGAGGCACTACACATCAAAAAGTCAACACCATCAATCAACAGCAATTAATGCACAACTATATTCTACCCACTTCAAGACTCCGTACCAATATAGAAGCATCAAGAGGAAGTATGGGCCAATAGGCCCTTTGCAGTTACTTCCATTCTTCCCTCTCATTTATCCAATTAATACCCATTGTTCCGTGTTCTGTCTTGTGTTGGTCAAAAGTTGGCCGAGCGGACAGCACACTGGACTTGTGATCCTGTGGTCCTGGGTTCGATCCCAGGCGCCGGCGAGAAACAATGGGCAGAGTTTCTTTCACCCTATGCCCCTGTTACCTAGCAGTAAAATAGGTACCTGGGAGTTAGTCAGCTGTCACGGGCTGCTTCCTGGGGGTGGAGGCCTGGTCGAGGACCGGGCCGCGGGGGCACTAAAGCCCCGAAATCATCTCAAGATAACCGCAAGATAACCTCATCCAAAACTGTTGCAACATATCACCTCACCCAAATGCGAGTATATAAGACAAGCTGTTAGCATAAGTAAAACTCTGTTTAGTGTTTTCAGGTTACAGTTGTGTGTGTGTAAACTAAAGTCTTTGAAAATGTAATAAGTTATTACGAAACGCGTTCAAGCTTCGCGTCAGACTAGAAATAAAAATTAATTTTGGAGAATTGATTTTTCAATAAAAATCGACAGTAAAAAGAAACAAGAAATATTGAGAAAATTCGTGTTAGAATTATTAATCTGACTTTTTCGGTCATATTTAACAACATATGTTTACAAGAAAGACTGCTACCAAAATATACTAACAATAATTCTATATATAATAATTCTTCCAAATATAATTACCGTTATAATATAATTATATATAATTCTTCCAAATATAATTACCGTTATACTATAATAATTTTATATATAATTCTTCCAAATATAATTGCCGTTATATAATAATTCTTCCAATATAATTACCGTTATACTATAATAATTTTATATATAATTATTCTTCCAAATATAATTGCCGTTATATAATAATTCTTCCAAATATAATTACCGTTATACTATAATTATTCTTCCAAATATAATTACCGTTATGATATAATTATATATAATAATTCTTCCAAATATAAATACCGTTATACTATAATAATTTTATATATAATAATTCTTCCAAATATAATTAATGTTATACTATAATAATTCTGTATATAATAATTGTGGGTGGTTACGCAGGTCGTTCTCCAGGGTTGCCACAACGTACAATATACAGGGTGCTAATCTAGCCAGAAGCGTACGAGCCCAAGCCACCCACCTAACCCAAGCTGCCGAGGCACGGAAAACGTGGACATTTGTTCCTTGAGGACCACAGCGCCCAAATGTCCATAATGTGAGGGAGTGTACTCTCGTCCTGTGAGTTTGTTCACTCACAGGACGAGTGGCGCTGCCCAGTACTGTCACTATGGCGGTATGCTCACTCACAGGATGAGTGGCGCTGCCCAATTCTGGCACTATGGCGGTGTGTCCACTCACAGGATGAGTGGCGCTGCCTAATACTGTCACTATGGCGGTGTGTTCACTCACAGGATGAGTGGCGCTGCCCAATACTGTCACTATGGCGGTGTGTCCACTCACAGGATGAGTGACGCTGCCCAATACTGTCACTATGGCGGTGTGTCCACTCACAAGATGAGTGGCGCTGCCCAATACTGTCACTATGGCGGTGTGTCCACTCACAGGATGAGTGACGCTGCCCAATACTGTCACTATGGCGGTGTGTTCACTCACAGGATGAGTGGCGCTGCCCAATACTGTCACTATGGCGGTGTGTCCACTCACAGGATGGAGTGACGCTGCCCAATACTGTCACTATGGCGGTGTGTCCACTCACAGGATGAGTGACGCTGCCCAATACTGTCACTATGGCGGTGTGTCCACTCACAGGATGGAGTGACGCTGCCCAATACTGTCACTATGGCGGTGTGTTCACTCACAGGATGAGTGGCGCTGCCCAATACTGTCACTATGGCGGTGTGTTCACTCACAGGATGAGTGGCGCTGCCCAATACTGTCACTATGGCGGTGTGTCCACTCACAGGATGAGTGGCGCTGCCCAATACTGTCACTATGGCGGTGTGTCCACTCACAGGATGAGTGGCGCTGCCCAATACTGTCACTATGGCGGTGTGTTCACTCACAGGATGAGTGGCGCTGCCCAATACTGTCACTATGGCGGTGTGTCCACTCACAGGATGAGTGGCGCTGCCCAATACTGTCACTATGGCGGTGTGTCCACTCACAGGATGAGTGGCGCTGCCCAATACTGTCACTATGGCGGTGTGTCCACTCACAGGATGAGTGGCGCTGCCCAATACTGTCACTATGGCGGTGTGTCCACTCACAGGATGAGTGGCGCTGCCCAATACTGTCACTATGGCGGTGTGTCCACTCACAGGATGAGTGGCGCTGCCCAATACTGTCACTATGGCGGTGTCCCACTCACAGGATGAGTGGCGCTGCCCAATACTGTCACTATGGCGGTGTGTCCACTCACAGGATGAGTGGCGCTGCCCAATACTGTCACTATGGCGGTGTGTCCACTCACAGGATGAGTGGCGCTGCCCAATACTGTCACTATGGCGGTGTGTCCACTCACAGGATGAGTGGCGCTGCCCATACTGTCACTATGGCGGTGTGTCCACTCACAGGATGAGTGGCGCTGCCCAATACTGTCACTATGGCGGTGTGTCCACTCACAGGATGAGTGACGCTGCCCAATACTGTCACTATGGCGGTGTGTCCACTCACAGGATGAGTGGCGCTGCCCAATACTGTCACTATGGCGGTGTGTCCACTCACAGGATGAGTGGCGCTGCCCAATACTGTCACTATGGCGGTGTGTCCACTCACAGGATGAGTGGCGCTGCCCATACTGTCACTATGGCGGTGTGTCCACTCACAGGATGAGTGGCGCTGCCCAACTGTCACTATGGCGGTGTGTCCACTCACAGGATGAGTGACGCTGCCCAATACTGTCACTATGGCGGTGTGTCCACTCACAGGATGAGTGGCGCTGCCCAATACTGTCACTATGGCGGTGTGTCCACTCACAGGATGAGTGGCGCTGCCCAATACTGTCACTATGGCGGTGTGTCCACTCACAGGATGAGTGGCGCTGCCCAATACTGTCACTATGGCGGTGTGTCCACTCACAGGATGAGTGGCGCTGCCCAATACTGTCACTATGGCGGTGTGTCCACTCACAGGATGAGTGGCGCTGCCCAATACTGTCACTATGGCGGTGTGTCCACTCACAGGATGAGTGGCGCTGCCCAATACTGTCACTATGGCGGTGTGTCCACTCACAGGATGAGTGGCGCTGCCCAATACTGTCACTATGGCGGTGTGTCCACTCACAGGATGAGTGGCGCTGCCCAATACTGTCACTATGGCGGTGTGTCCACTCACAGGATGAGTGGCGCTGCCCATACTGTCACTATGGCGGTGTGTCCACTCACAGGATGAGTGGCGCTGCCCAATACTGTCACTATGGCGGTGTGTCCACTCACAGGATGAGTGGCGCTGCCCAATACTGTCACTATGGCGGTGTGTCCACTCACAGGATGAGTGACGCTGCCCAATTNTGGGCCTATGGCACCTCTGCTCTTCACTGTTCTATCCTGCATTTTCTTCCTATCGTTCACTCCAGTACGTTGTTATTTACTGTGTAGATTTGCGACCTGGCCTCCAGTATTTTCCACGTGTATATTATTTGATCTCTCTTCTCCTGATGTTAGTGTAGTAATTAGTTAGTATAGTTAGTTTTATATAGGTTTGGTATAATTAGTATATAGTAGTATAGTAGTTAATAGTAATAATGATAATCTGATAATGGGACAGTAGTTAAATGTGCTCGTCCCATAAAGCCAAGAGCATTATTAGGCGAGAACAATATATTTAAATTTAGTATATATTAGGGGAGTTCAAGCCTTGCAAAAGGCGCAGGCCAAGTCTCCGGTAATATTTGTCATAGGCCTGGTATAGTAGTGTGTGTATGTAGGGCTAAGGATGGTATGTTTCATTGCTGAAGAGATTTCTGCCAGGTCATTCTGGTGCTCGGGTGATGAATGACATGTTAAAACTACTAGGCTACGTCACTAGACCTAAGTGAATACATAATTACTATATGTATCTTTACATGTTAGGTTCTAGAATCATCAGTTGTGTTGATTTTAGAATCAACAGAAATAAAGCGGAAGGGAACATTACAGCAACAAAGATACATAATATAAAGCTACAAATCTAAATTGTGGATTGTGCGTTCATCCTTTGATCTCGCGACACGAGTTTTTTTTATTAGGCTAAGATTTTAGTTTTTTTTATATGTATACTAGAGTTCTTACAGTCTTGTACAGCCACTAGCACGCATAGCGTTTCGGACAGGTCCTTAATCCCAATTTTCCCAGCAATACGACCCGTCAAATCGTTTAACAACCAGGTACCCATTCACTGCTGGGTGAACAGAGGCCACAGTTAAGGATTGGCGCCCAGTAAATCCTCCCTGCCCAGGATACGAACCCAGGTCAAAGCGCTCGCGCAACACCAGGCGAGCGAGTAACCACTACGCCATGGAGACGGCTAGACGAGAAGCCTAGGTCTAATAACTGTATTGTGTGTGTATGATGGACGGTAGTGTATATATCCTCGCTCTCGGCGCCTCGGGGTTTTGGTCCTCAATACACACACATGAATTATACTTCTGACAGGGAAATGTTGAGGTAGATTGAAGACAAATATAAACTCGGTAAGTTATGTAGCGAGTAATATCGTAGCCTAGTGCCGAAATGTATCATAACCAATTTAAATTAGAAAAATAGGTACGATGGACTGTTAAAAAATAGACCAGGAAATACGTACACAGCAAATTGAAGTATTACCCACCGACCGTAAATATCACTCATTTTCGCACTGGTAAACTTAAAATATTTAGAGCAGTTATGGCTTAACGCTATTCAAGAGACATTTACGTGTAAATAATCATGGGTAAATTCGACCAGTTAACTAACAAATCGAATGCGGCGTTGTAGGACTTGGTCATTGAAATGTTCTATTGCTCCTATAACGCCGTTGTTTGTCATTTATAGTAATGAATAATAATGACAGTAAGCCTTGGCCTAATAATAAATAATAATGGATGCGATGCCTGGCCGTGAGGTTGGGTCGTTCACGTGGGTGGGGGTAGCGGATGTGCGGTGGGGAAGCCAACGGTACCCACACGCAGATGTGCCTTCCTGTAGGTCCTCCCTCTAATGCTGCCGTCCTCTGCCCCAGATATTTATACATGTTCATGTCTCATGAAGGAGTATATTTATCATTATTGGTAACCATATATACCCCGCTCTTCATTGGTGACCGTTCAAAACCAGTCACATCATAGTTGAGTGTGAGGGGACCGTTACTGAACATGTGTACCGCCTGAGTAACACTTAATATAGTCCAGTTAGGCAATTCACCAGTTTGAGAGGAAGATGGGGACGGTGTGTGTACCCGCCTAGTTGTGCTTGCGGGGGTTGAGCTCTGGCTTTTTGGTCCCGCCTCTCAACCGTCAATCAACAGGTGTACAGGTTCCTGAGCCTATTGGGCTCTATCATATCTACACTTGAAACTGTGTATGGAGTCAGCCTCCTCCACATTACTTCCTAATGCATTCCATTTTGTACCTTGTGTGTGTGTGTGTACTCACCTATTTGTGCTTGCGGGGGTTGAGCTTTGGCTCTTTGGTCCCGCCTCTCAACTGTCAATCAACAGGTGTACAGATTTCTGAGCCTACTGGGCTCTATCATATCTACATTTGAAACTGTGTATGGAGTCAGCCTCCACCACATCACTGCCTAATGCATTCCATCCGTTAACTACTCTCACACTGAAAAAGTTCCTTCTAACGCCTCTGTGGCTCATGTGGGTATTCAGTTTCCACCTGTGTCCCCTTGTTCGCGTCCCACCAGTGTTGAATAGTTTATCCTTGTTTACCCGGTCGATTCCCCTGAGGATTTTGTAGGTTGTGATCAGGTCTCCCTTACTCTTCTGTCTTCCAGGGTCATAAGGTGCATTTCCCGCAGCCTTTCCTTGTAACTCATGCCTCTTAGTTCTGCGACTAGTCTAGTGGCATACCTCTGGACTTTTTCCAGCGCGTGTGTGTGTGTGTGTGTGTGTGTGTGTGTGTGTGTGTGTGTGTGTGTGTGTGTGTGTGTGTGTGTGTGCGTGTTCGTGTGCGCGTGCGTGTGCGTGTGCGTGTGCGTGTGCGTGTGTGTGTGTGTGTGTGTGAATATAGTGCACGCCTCTTGAATTGGTACTGATGGTGGCAGCGTCTTTAAGACGCTTGAGGGGTCCAGAATCTTGGTAGATGACGAGCCAGCCACACCCCGCCCTAGGGAGACGTCTGCTCGTGTCGTGGCTTGTGGTGAATGTGTGCGGGCAAGTTCTTGGCTGGTAATTTCACCTGCCTGGGATAACGCTCCCGGCAAGGCTTCGGGAACGCGTGAGCGACCTTCAGGTTGTTGTTTTTAGATTCGGCTACTGGGAACAAAACGTTCCAAGTAGCAGGGGCTATGGTGAGCCCCTAGTGGACTTAACCTGGCACAGGAGCGGGGTTGTGACTGATCTTCAGGTGTTGTTGCTTGGCTGATTTTTCATATCGAGGTGCGCGACTTGCAGGATATACCCAGAAGTGCAACCAGCCTGACCTTGTTTGTGTATGTGACAAACTGTTCATTAATGCTCGTGACCCGTACAGCAACAAAATAGTATTGTAGTCTAGGGACATTTACCGATGCTGCAATCTCAAGGTGGGTCACCAGTATAATCCCATGGTTTGTACAGGCAAGAATTAAAATTAATTACCCCCTTAGGAATAAGTAATCACTCATAAAAATAAATGTGTATTAGAAATACACTTCAGTTAATTATCAGTATTATATATATATCAACAGATGATCAATCACATGTAAATCAAAATAAAATTGTCTCCATAGACTAACACATTACAACAGAACATAATAGATATAATATAACAGAACTTAACTCCTAGATGTGATCCTTCCTGTGTCCAAACAGTTACTGAATAATTTTCTCACGGCAGGCGCCGATCTCGCTTCTCCACAACATTTTGAGTGGCAGTTTTTAATTAATATAAATCTTACTTAAAAAGAGCCATATAATGGGAATTACTTAACTAAATTAAGGAATGATCAGATTTACATGCATAAACAGAAATAATGTAGTTATTAATATAATAGTTATATATTTATAAAATAAAATGAAATTTCTGGCAACTGCCCAACATAGCAGGAAATAATATCCCACAATATTGCCGTCTAGATGGACAAATAATAACGGTTTCACACGGTCTTGCCACTAAGTGATCAGTACAAAATATAACTTTTTCATGGGAAGCTGACTCGCTGACCACCACACAAAAAATAATAACGCTTTCCCACGGTTTGGTCCACCCACTGATCCTTACCATAATATAACATATCAGCACATACAAGTAATGATGTAAGCATACAAGAACATACAAGTACTGATATAAGCATACAAGTAATGATATAATACACATACAATTAATGATATAATATATAAGCACATAAAAGTAATGATGCATGGAAATAATAATTATTGAATATTTATATATATATCCAATAGGGGTACATAACAGTCTATATGGCCTACTTCATCCTGAAGGGCTCGGGAAAGCCAAACTCTGCCAGCCTGATGTAAATTTAAACTATGTCCAAGCTTATCCTTGTACGAAAAAAAGAGGTGTTTTGAACAATATAGTAAACTAATATGCTGGATATTATGACTTCACTGCCGTAATTTGTATATGTGCACCTTGTGTGGCACAAACATTTCTGTCAGCATCCATTGGAGGATTCAATGCCTTCAAGGACCCAGTACTATCCTAGAATAAGTGAAATTGTTGGCGAAGCTATTGTAAAGTATAACCAAGAGTCTTCCTTATATTGGATGTGCAGTGTCGGCAGCAGCATCTTGATGTCTGAAGTCATGCCATGTAATCTGGGTCCTCCCCGAACTATAGGGGAGGAAAATTGCTCTATGTTGACCAGACCACACACTAGAAGTTGAAGGGACGACGACGTTTCGGTCCGTCCTGGACCATTCTCAAGTCGCAAGACAAGCGACTTGAGAATGGTCCAGGACGGACCGAAACGTCGTCGTCCCTTCAACTTCTAGTGTGTGGTCTGGTCAACATACTTCAGCCACGTTATTGTGACTCATCGCCTGCAAAATTGCTCTATAAAACGTGGGCCGAGTGTGTGGCAGGTGTGTTGTACGCCGGAACTTGGGCAGTGTATAGTGGTGAGTGTAGAGCCTCCTGCTGGCGTTGATGACCCCTGGAAGGAGGGAACAGGGGCGGTTAATGGCTCTTCCAGTGGCCACCGCCTCTCATGTAGGCTACTAGCAGGCTCAAAGTACAGATGCAGCATACTGCCGCCATAGGCTGTGCTAAAGTTTGTAGCAAGGGAAGCTGGATAGTTTCTTGCTTTGGAACTTCACGTAATTAGAATTATAAAAACACCTGCCTTTTAGTACAATCAAGCTGTAGCCATCAATAAAGTAATTAATAGGTTACTATATAACAGTACTTTTATAAGTGTTCTTCCTGCAGCCTGTATCACGTGCCAGGACGCCACCCTGGGCTTCTGCCTTATTATATAGTAGAATTATATGCTTCAATATGCGTTGTGCGCCTGCTTGTCACACTGGGAACTGAGATCAGTTTCTTGGTTCATTACACACAGCCACCCTCGCCTCTCACCACCGCCTCAAAAATCCAACCTTTCTCGAATTATTTAATTTTCTCCATACAACCTCCCCCCCCACACCCGCCCCTCTTTCCGCCTTATCCCACTATTCCCAGTTTTTTTTATATATAACCACCCCGGTTATTCCGCCTCGGTTCTTCATTTCATAATCCCACACCCCACGCTCTGCCCACTCCCTCCAGTCCTGGCCTTCTCCCTCTGACGTGTTGTGTGCCCTTATAAAGGTACAGGGAGAATGTGGCTGGGAGGGGGGGGGGTGAAGGTTAAATTGGTTCTTTGTGTAGTAATGGATTGTGCTTGAGTGCTTATTTACAGAAGGTGGGTGGGTCAGGATGTGTAAGAGGCGGGGCTCAGCCGCCTCCTTAGTCCCCTCCTCAATACCATCATTTTTTATGCTTTTTCTTTTGGAGTTTAAGACGTGTGCTATTTCTTGATCAAGTGTTGTGGGCTCGGCCATGCTTGTAAACGTGTGTGTGTCACAGGTGGTGCTTTGGTGATTTAGCTCTGAAAATACCTAATGGTCATATGGATCAGAGATTAGACCAACTTAAACAAAAGGGGAGTTGATATTTGGAGAGGACGTGTGGTAAATTTAAAGTGACGAGTGCCAGGTTAACTAACTCTAGAAACTTTCCTGCGTCCCCTTACCTAACTTCCCCATTATTCCTTCCCTCCACTCGTTCTCCTGATAACTTTGTGCATCACTTTCCTTCCAGGACGGTGAGCGTGTCTCCCAATTGTCTTCTTCCATGTGTACATCCTACTTCCCCTCTGGCTTTTCTCCGAGGCATTTGTAACCCGTTCCTCTCCTGCACCACCGTAACCCATCCCTTCATATATATATATATATATATATATATATATATATATATATATATATATATATATATATATATATATATATATATATATATATAATATATATTAATGTCGTACCTAGTAGCCAGAACGCACTTCCCAGCCTACTATGCAAGGACCGATTTGCCTAATAAGCCAAGTTTTCATGAATTAATTGTTTTTCGACTACCTAACCTACCTAACCTATAAAGATAGGTTAGGTTAGGTAGGGTTGGTTAGGTTCGGTCATATATCTACGTTAATTTTAACTCCAATAAAAAAATTGACCTCTTACATTATGAAATGAGTAGCTTTATCATTTCATCAGAAAAAAATTTGAGAAAATATAATAATTCATGAAAACTTGGCTTATTAGGCAAATCGGGCCTTGCATAGTAGGCTGGGAAGTGCGTTCTGGCTACTAGGTACGACATTATATATATATATATACTGTATAATAATTCATGAAAACATATATATATATATATATATATATACACACACACACATGGAAGGGAGTACCACCTCTGGCTGGAAGAAGGGGGACCCATAGCCTCGGAGGAAATCACACATAACGCATTGGAGTATGTATATATATATATATATATATATATATATATATATATATATATATATATATGTCGTACCTAGTAGCCAGAACGCACTTCTCAGCCTGCTATGCAAGGCCCGATTTGCCTAATAAGCCAAGTTTTCATGAATTATTATATTTTCTCAAATTTTTTCCTGATGAAATGATAAAGCTACCCATTTCATTATGTATGAGGTCAATTTTTTTTATTGGAGTTAAAATTAACGTATATATATGACCGAACCTAACCAACCCTACCTAACCTAACCTATCTTTATAGGTTAGGTTAGGTAACCGAAAAAGGTACGTTAGGTTAGGTAGGTTAGGTAGTCGAAAAACAATTCATGAAAACTTGGCTTATTAGGCAAATCGGGCCTTGCATAATAGGCTGAGAAGTGCGTTCTGGCTACTAGGTACGACATATATATATATATATATATATATATATATATATATATATATATATATATATATAATTATTTATCTATTTATGGACTGGTGCTTTGGTTGTCGAGATGCCAGGGGGGAGCGGTGGACTGATGCTTGGTTGTCGCAAAAGGGGTGACGAAGTGGGATATGGGTTTTTCACAAAGGGGGGGGGTGTTGTGGGATACTTGATTGTCATAAGGAGGGTGAGTGTTAAGTAATTACTATCAAAGAGGGGTTAAAGAGGTTGAGCGCTTGGCTCTGCCACAAGGGGAGGGGGTGTGCATTGTTGTCACATGGGTGGGGGAGGGGATAGGGTTTGGGCTTGTACATGAGGGGGGGGGGGTGAGGGTCCAGGGTGGGAAAGGTCTGTGATCGGGAAAATCTAGTTTTGTGAAATTTAGTGAGACAATAATGCAATCTCGATTCCCACATTTATTCCAGTCACTGGCGAAATCTTTCTTAATTTGATTTATATATATTTTTTGAGTGAAAGTTATAACATTGTTTTCGTGTCTGAGAGTTTTATTTGGTGTCTTTCCTTGTGAAAAACAGTAACTATTTTGATATATTTTGGAAAAGTAAACATAATTGATGATGATTTGATGATCATGATGATCAAATAAGGTTGATTTAATAAAACAAAAAATATTTTGTAAATTATAGAAAGATTAGTTGAAAATCCGTATCCAAAGTAATTTAAAATTACATTAAGGAAACGGCACGAGTATAGTTCTTGGAATTGGATTGTAAATTGCAGTGGGTTATATGACCAGCAGGGAGGAGGCTCTCTCCACGATTCGAAAATTCGTTAGATCCAAAAAAAAAATTGTTGGGCCTGCCTACAGTTTTATTGGATGCTCGGAAATTTTGTCTCTTCACTCTTTGTATTTTGTTTTGCAGGTGGTACTGAATAGGTTCTTCTTTCCCCTAGGATACGATCCGCTAATCGTTTTGTATCCAGGGTCAGGATTGTGTGTGTATACATCTTTTAACACTTACGGTGCCCCCTGTTTGCGTCTATTAAACCAATACGGGGTTGTTTATAACAATAATATCGTTTGATTGTGGAGTTTTGAAGGTTTTAAGCCGTTTGATAAACGTAAACAAACCCATCATGATTGAGGAAAGCTGTGCAAGTTTCCTAAATGGATGCGTGAATGATCACTCCAGGCCCAGGTTGCAATTACTGCAGGGTGCACAGTGACGAGCGGGATGGAGGAAGTCCCACATCCTCCCTAGTCAGGGATTGTTGATGAGGCTTCGTTGCTCACACTCTCACTCCACCAACACCCGTTCATATCTTTTTGCCACTGCCAGTATTTCAAAATTGTAGCGCACTAACAGTGTGGCAGAATGGCACAATTTCCTAGTTCCATCGTGTCGTGGTGACGTTATAGGTACTGCTGGGCTGTCATAATGAAATGCAGTGATGCCATAATTAATTTAAGTGGTACCATAATGAACTGGAAGGGCGTCATATGTAGCTACGGTGACAGCGACGAGTGTGAGTAAGTTAGTGGCGACTCATCATAGAAGGTGACGAGGTTAACATTGGCCGCCTCAGCATTTCAGATACGACCAGGAGACTGCTAGTGTACTCGCCTACTTGTTCAGCCAGTCAAACTTCAGCTCTTTGGTCCAACCTCTCAAGCTTCAATAAACTGGTGTACAAATTCCAGTCTTTTCAACTCCTATCAGATGCCTATTTTAAGCTGTGTAGGCTACGCTTTGTATCCTTCCTCCAGCATTTCACTTCTCAAGGCAATTTATTTCGTCACTAGTCTAGGACAGGGTTTTTCAAACTGCGGGTCCCGACCCATTAGTGGGTCGCAAAACAACTAAAGTGGGTGGCGACAAACTAAAAAATCTACACAAAATAAGGAAGTGAGAGTGAGTCATCCGCATTCATCACTCATCACTGCAGTTTACGGAGTGATGGTACGCTTGTTGCCAGGCGCTTGGTGCTTCATTGTTGCACCTTGGTAGTTCATTTACACTGAAGAATGATTCTGAGCAATTATATTTATCATCATTGTGGATTAAGGTGAAAGGAGACTCTCCACTTTTAAATAAAAAGGCTGTCTTGATATTGTGTGAACTAGGAGTCTCCACATTAACTGTTAAGAACGAAAGACAGAAACCAGGTCAACACGGCACCAGACGTACCTGCTTGACTGACTGAATGAATCAATCGATTCATCAAGCGATGTACCGTTCTGGAGAAGGTACATAAGTGTACCGTTGTTTGTGGTCCAAATAGAACCAGCACCAGACAAGAGTGTACCGTTGTCTGTGTTCCAAATGGGAACCCGCTACTTTCGGACAAACAACCTCATCCTTCTCACTAAATGAAATTATTTTGTTATATTGTTTACTGTCTCTCTCATGCTAGAATCATGCAAAATTTTTATTTTTATATATATACTTCAAAAAAAAAAATATGTAATTTAATTGGTTCCATCCATAATTATGTATATATAATGTGTCAATAGTAAATAAAGGAGCATAACTAAAGAGTTTTTTGTAATATTTAATACACATGAGCATACTGGGTCGCAATACAAAATGCAGTTTGTATTGTGGCTTGTAGTAAAAAAAAAGTTGGAAAAACGCTGGTCTAGGAGAGGACAATGAAAGATTTAGATTGAAACATGTGGTTTATTTGGGTACTCTGTTTCCACTTGCGAGCCATCTGTTTCACGTAGCTTTTGTCTGCTCTGCCTTTTTGCAAGAGAATTGTGTATGTGGTAGACTTAGGGTAATCGTATTTCTCACGACATTTGCCCGAAACGCTGCGCGTACTAGTGGCTTTACAAGATTGTAGTTACTATGCTATGTATCCTCACAATCCCAATGTACCTTCTTGTATATATATAAATAAATAAATAAATTTATATTTTCCCGAAATATGAGGCTTAATTCCTTTAGTCCTTTCTCGTAGCTCTTGCTTCTCAGTTGTGGGACTAGTCTGCCTGCATATCCAGATCCTAGCCTATTGACTTTTATCATACTTTTTGTTTTTGCCCAGATAAGCTAAGGGCAGTCTTGGATGGTTCCTTATGTTTCTAAAGGTAATTCAGATTTTGGCCAATTTAGCAGCTGATGATACCCGTTTGATTTTGGCTTTGGGATACAGGTTCGTTATGTTATATAAACTCCCATGTCTTTTTGTCTATATAATTTATTTTGTCTGGTTTCCTGTTCCCAGACCCCAGCTTCATCCTTTCGCATTTGCTTGAGTTAAACTCGTGTAGCCACTTGTGCAGCTTTGTTTAGTGTGTCAATTTCATAATGTAGTCTCTGGGAGTTTTGTGTAGTATTAATAATACTCTTACTTTTTGTGTCATCAGTTAACATTTAGAGGAAGGAGTCGATCCCCCCCCTTCCCCTTTTGGAAGTATATTTATATACGTCAGGAATAAGACCTAGAATATAGGGCCTAGTACTGAACCTGCGTGACTGCTTGTAACCTCTCTCCTTTCTGAGGTCTCTTCGTTGGAGCCACCTTGTTTCTCCAATTTGTGCATGTCTCATATTGGGTGTTGTTTACAAGGCTTTCTGACAGCCTAAAAACGCCCTTCTGTCTAAACTAATTTCTGTCGATCGGTTGTAGAATACTGTCATGTCTGTGAGGCAAGATTTACCATCCCTGCCTGTTGTCTCCCTCTTATTGGTTCTGGGGATCAACGTCCCTGCGGCCTGGTCTTTGACCAGGTCTCCTTGTTGATCAGGTATCCTTTGAGGTGTTTATCAGGTTCCCTTGAACACCGCGAGTGGTCGGCCAGTTATGCACCTTATGTTTAGAGAGGAGAGTATTGAAAAGTCTTAGGCTTTTCATGTTGACAGAATTCTCTCAGCTGTGAGAACCTCTGCTTTTGCACCTCTGCTTTTCAACTTTATTTTTTTTTTGCACATCCTGCCATGCTTCGTGGTTTCATATGGAATTATGTCCATGTGCAGATTTGGAATCGATCCCTCTAATCTTTTCCAAGTGTAAATTATTATGTATTTCTTGCTGCGCTCTAGAGAATGGCATCTCTTGTTTGAGAGGTTCTTGTTATCCAACATGTTAATTTTCTTGCAGTTGTGACAGGTACTTTGTGTTCTTTAAAAATAAGGTCTTCCTATGCCCATGGTGGTGTTGGGTTATAAAATCCATCCTATCCAGATGTTCTACTAGCCGTTTTCTTAGCCCATGGTCATCCTCAACGCCGTTCCAATGGTATGTAAATAGGGGGATACTAGCTTATAGTTTAGTATCTTCCGCGTATATAAATTTGTGTGTATTTTCACCATACTGGCTGTCTTCCAACTTTCTAAAAAGCCTCCTTCGCCTGTTTCCAGTGACGTGTTATATATTATAAACGGCCAGCATAGGGCTTAAGCTCCATGGTATTATTGCGAATTTGTCTGGTCTCAGCCTCAGTCCAGCAGATACCAACGCTACCTTTTCTCTGATAATCTCAAGGTACTGCAGTACCGGTTGGTTTCACAGTCTTTATCGTTTCCCATTTTTTTCATTGTGAAAACACTTTTTGTACACGTGTCCTTCCATATCCCTATTTTCAGTACCCGTACCTTATCAGTTTTCCACGTTGACGTGGTTGACATTTTGATGTGTGCTAGTTTGGAGCCAGTGGAACCTGAGAGTGCGAGTTTTTTAGGCTTGTGTACACGTGAGGGCCGACCCGTTCGAGGCTTAAGGCTCGCGCTGGTCGTAACCCTGTTAATTAAAAAGTTCGCATGAACTAACAATAGACGTCTTAATTCATTAGTGTCGAGAGATGGGCGAGGGGAGGTAATGAAGATGAGAAGCGAGGGTAATGAAGTAAAAAGTGATGGAGAGGAAGAACTTACGTTAGTCTTAAAGCTGGTTCGGAAATGCTATCTAATAATTTCACCTTTAGACTGTGGGTGTGTTATGGAGTCTGGCAATTTGGTGTGCAGAATGTGTTTCATTAATTGTTTTATTACATCGTGATGTCATGTCTTGAGTCAAGAAAATAGATATAGCCTAAGGCTTAAACGATTCCTCCCGCCATGATCTCTCACGAGGCTGCTAGCTTATAACCAAAATTGTAAACGAAGAAAAACATACTTTAAAAATAAATTAGATAACAAAATCCGTTAAGCTTCAAGCCTAGATTAAATGTCATTGTGTGTTCAGCCGTGATCAATTTAACTACTTAGAATATATTTGCAGTTGGATTTAGAATTATTTTTCCACCTCAATTTATTATATTTTAAATTGATTTGCCAGATTGTTGCTGATTGAGCTTTGTTCT
>WNGS01164858.1:16227521-16237625 GCA_020271785.1 Procambarus virginalis
AAAGTTCATCAACTTCAAAAATTATAAATGTTAATGCACTCAACACGAACACACTTACGAGTGTCAAATTACCGAAGATATTAATGGGAAATCACAGCAAATTGATTACTCTAAAATAAAAATTACTAGACATTTATACAATAGGCCTACTCCATTCTGAAACCTATACCATGGTAATGCATTAACAGCTGGGTTTTCGCACTAATCATTTTCGAATTTTCCACAAGAAAAAATTAACGAGAGCACTTTACTTATATAAACCAAACAATGGCTTGATAAAATGGCCGCTTAAATGTAATTATTTAAGCAGCAATAAACTTGTAATATGTTTTAAGTAGCAATAAACTTGTAATATGTTTTAAGTAGCAATAAACTTGTAATTATTTAAGTTTATTGACGGCAATAAACAATCTGGTCCACTTCATTAATAAACTTTACCCACGTCGTACAACAACTGACCTTTTAGGAGTAAATTGGACGCGTGGCTCAAATAAATGTATGAGTGGTGGTTGGTGAGGCAGGCGGGCCGCCAGGGCATCCTGATGAGACACATGTCCTAACAAACACTTCTTCAACTTATCCAGGAAGAAACAGTGACTGCCTCGTTTATGATAAATGTACTGTACATTAAAAGGTAAACAGGTAAACAGCCTAACTGTCATTCGGTTGCTATGCTGACGTGTCAGAGTTAATGGCGCCAGGTAACCATTTAGCCCTAACACCTCGAACAGGCAATTAGCAGATTGTTGCAAGACAGAGAGATCCAAACAATCGGGTGGTGAGAGGCGGGCCAGGAAGCAAGCTATGCTCGACGTGCTATAACATTTAAGGGTGGAGAAACTGGCAGGTGGTGGCGGTGACTGGAGCCGTGTCAATTCTATCACTGGGAAATGTTATGACTCAAGATGGCGACTGATGCGTATCAATCGCAAATTCAGACAAGAGCTGGGCGGAACGGTTGTAATAACCCTCAGCCTTCTACTTAAATAGTGATTTATGTAGCTTAATATTTATATGGTGTAATTTATTATTCATATGAAACTAAGAATCATGGAAACTGCACAAGGCCTATTGGAAGATACTTGAAGGCCAGGTTCCAAATTTGCACAGTTATAACAAGAACATACTGGAGCGAAAGACACGGAAGGAAATGCAGAATAGAACCAATGAAGAGTACAGATGCCATAGACACAATCAGAGAACGCTGTCTGGACATCAGAGGTCCACAGCTGTTTAACACTCTCCCAGCAAGCATTATAAATATTGCCGGAACAAAGGTGTATGTATTCAAGAGGCACTTACACAAGTTCTTGCAAGAAGTGTTGGACCAACCAGGCTGTAGTGGATACAGGGCCTGCCAGCCTCTCCAAGCAACAGTCTGTTGGACCAAGTTATCACAAAGTCGAGCCTGGCCTCAGGCTGGGCTCGGGAAAAAGACTCACAAAACCCTCTCCAGGTATGCCAATACGAGACAGCTCCCATTTATATCGACTCAAACTCAACCGTATATACTGTATATGTCTATATATATCACTTGAAATAATCAAGTCTGTTATTAATAAACCACGTCTGTTATGTTACCGTTAATTTGTTCCATATATCAAACACCCTATTTCCAAACAGTATTCCGGCGCGAAAGAACCCCAGGGTGCTGGTATAACTGTGAGGAGTGATTGGCTAAGGACTGAGGCCAACCTTAAGAGGTAATCAGTTTAAGATAGGACAATCTTAGGTCAGCATAGCCTAAGATAATTTACACATTATCAAAAAACCTGGCGGGGCGAGGGGGGGGGGGACAAGAAGTCACGAGCTTCGTTGTCCGGGGTGATGATAAAGCTCGACACGTATCACAAAACAAGGTCACATCATAATAACCTACGGTGCAAGTAACCATAGGCCTAGAAGTGAAGCTGCCAAAACAAAAATTTAATTACTCACAACGTGACTGCCGAAGTCTGAATACCAAACAGCTTGCTGAGCCTGGTGGCCTCAACACGGCTGTATTAATTAACTACATCTGACTGGAGTAGGAATGCCAATCTGGATTGTACCCCAGATAAGGTTCTGCAACCCGCTCTCGCACAAGACAGCACATATATGACTTATTGCTTAGAGTCAATATTTGGCAATAAGTACATGTGTGGTATATTCCAAGTTACATGTTTTTTTTCAAGGTACTAACTCTTCCTCCCTGATTCGCTAAACGCAAGTTTTAAATATTAGGAATTTCTTTTTCAGTTTAGTAAACAATAGAGATTTTATACAAAATTTGACAATATCCTGAGTTACTTTACAATTTAAATATTTTAGTTTTGTTTTATTATTTTTATAAAACTGTAATAGCAATATATGTATAGGTTAAGTACTAATTGTAATTAAATAGCAATAACATGCTTATCTTAACATACTAAGAAGGTTAGGTTAGGGTCGTGGTTTTCTATTCAGCTTTTCAGGTAAACTCATTCACAATAAATTAGTATATCACATATTTACTTATTCATAAGCAAAATGTTGACTATAAGCAAGTGCGAGAACGGGTTCATCTACTCCCCCAAGCCCGGCTGGGGGCCAGGCTTGGCTTGTGAGACCTTGGTCCAACAGGCTGTTGCTAAGAGCGACCTGCATCAGTGAAGGGACCGTTATTATTAGTGCTGAATTTGATTTTTATGTTAAGTTTTGGGCTTCAAGCGGAGTATTTGAAGAGGATAGACTATGAAGTGCCATGCTTGTGAGGATAGAGTACTAACCACAACAACACTGGGAGCCCATGTTAAATTTTCAATTACGCCCGCACAGCTGCAGTAATGTTTTCCTGCCCGCTGGAAACCCAGATAATAGTGTCATAGCTATTATCAGTGTGTTTGTCAACGTCGATGTGTTACATCAACATCGAGGTCGGCTGGTGTGAGACGACAACACGAGTCATGGGTAGCAGTTACTCAACTTTGCGTCATACTGTTGTAAAGAATGGTAACGTATTTTTGGAGCGTTGCAAGCATAGATTCTCAAACTTGTTCAAAATCAGGACGTGGTTAGACCACGATCGACACTGTTTCACGTATGTTACAACCAACAGCAGCACACGACACAGACCTAAGCATACATAGTTTCACTATGACTATCTTGAGGTTATCTTGAGATGATTTCTGAGGCTTAGCGTCCCCGCGGCCCTGTCCTCGACCAGGCCTTCTTTTTGTTACACATTCCCAGGAAGCAGTCCCTAGTAGTTGTCTAACTCCCAGGTACCTATTTACTGATAGGTGAACATGGGCATCAGGGAGAAAGAAACTCTGCCCACTTGTTTCCAACCTCCACCGGGATCGAACCCGGAACCTTAGGACTACGAATCCCGAGCGCTGTCCACTCAGCTGTCAGGCTACGGAATGGCGTAGCAAATCCTTGTCGGTTAACTGCCAGATGAAATCCTTCTCGACCCTGATAAGTCCCTGGAGGGAAATGGCTGGTGTTGCTACGCTAAGTGGTAAATTGTCCAGCTGGTTCACGACCCGAGGAATGGTCTGAGGTCCGCCATGTTTGATACAACTGTCTGAAGCCTAACGTAATATGTAATCGTTCTTACCTACTTGTGCTTGTGGGTGGGGAATATTAACTCTTGGTGAGACGGAAAGGCTATGAATATAATCACCTGTTGGTGCTTATTAGTACAAGGTGGTAACAAGGCTGGAGTTAAGGTAACATCTTTCAATTCACCCTGACTAGGCCTAATAAATGTGCAAGACGCTTCAAAATTGCCACTTTCCACACCACTACTAATCATCCCATAACTTAAAGAGATTTTGTAATCCATGGGACAACTTTACAATAATACAACTACAAATAATTGGGAATTTGTCGCAACAAATTTGTTGGGACAACAAATAATACGTTGACGATTGATCTGGAGTACGACAGCCTGATGGGCTCTGAACTAATCAATCACTTTATTTGTCAGCAAGTGATAGTAAATCTGTTCAGTGATCAGCTTTTGTAAATTAAAAATTTCCCTAAACATTTGCATAATCACATTCCTAATGAGCTTTGGTAACTGTGGTTTGGTAGTCACTTGTTTGTTAATTAAAACTACATTAAGCTAAGCCGGAGTGTAAATTATAGGTCTAATAATTCTATAATTGAGGGCACAATGGTACGAAGTTGCAATGTCAAGGATTTTGTCAAGCTACGAGCACCAGCAGACTTGCACTTCAATAGCCGCCTCCAACAGCCTGGTTGACCAGTCCAGCGCAAGGTAAGCGCAAGGCAAGTCTGGTCGAAAACATCCCAAATTTATAAAAAGTTAGTAATGATAAACTCAACACCTCAGTAAGTGAAACACTAGAAGCTTGCGTTGGGGTGAGCTTATTTACGATTACTTCCACTCCATCAACAAACAAGTGCGCGCGTGTTGATCCCGACGTCCCACCACGGGACCCGAGTCTTTGCTCATAGCTGCACGTCATTCATATATTTAAAATGTTTGAGAAACTATGCGTATAAGGCATAGTACCTGAGTTGTTGTCTCTACCTGTAGTTTAATACACAAGGGTGATCTCATCATTCAACCTATTTACCTTAGGCTTATGTCATATTGCTTTTTAAACATAATGTTTACTTCCGTTTTTATTATTGGCTGGTAATAATGGTTACAATAATTACAAGCTTCACATGTGCAAAGCACCAAGTACAAAATACACACTGATATAGGCCCGAATAATTTTTTTTAAGAGTTCTTACATTCTTCTAAAGACTAACTAGCACGCATAGCGTTGCGGGCAGGTCCTTAATCTTAATTTTCCCGGGAATACGACCTGCCAACCAAGTATCCATTCACTGCTGAGTGAACTGAGGTGTACACTTAAGGATTGGCGCCTAGTCAATCCTCCCCAGTCGAATACGAACCCAGGCCACATCGCTCGCGAAGCGTGGACCAAGTGTTGCCACTGCACCACGGGGTCTGAAGTTTAACAGTTTGTACTAAATCTTCAAATGTTCAAGAAACTATCATACATTTATGTGTAATAAAGTGAAAGAGAGTTGCATTATAAACATAAGACAATAAATCTGGCCAGGCGTATAACTGCACGTTAAGTTGCACTTGGAGATGGCATAAATAAAGGTCTTCTTCAGTGCCTACAGCCTTTCATTATTTACGACTTTTTTAATATAATTTATGTTCTCGATATTCAGTCCCTGTAGGCAACTTAGACCATTGCTAACGGTATCCCTCACGCCCGACGGAAGCGCGTTATTAGTGGGAGAACGGGAGTCCTGAAGGCCACATTAATGCATACTGTATAATCTTCATGAATTCCACCTGCGTTCTCGAATCAATGTCAACCATCTGTCACAGAATTATATTAATTGCCCTCGTATCTCGCATGTGAAACACACTAAATGAAGACCAGACCACACTAGAAAGTGAAGGGACGACGACGTTTCGGTCCGTCCTGGACCATTCTCAAGTCGTCCCTTCACCTTCTAGTGTGTGGTCTGGTCAACATATTTTAGCCACGTTATTGTGACTCATCGCCTGCACACTAAATGATGTACGTACACACGAGGGTGTTCATGTTCCTATACATGAACATCAGAGCTCCACGCCTGTCCAATACCCTCCCAGCAAATATTAGAAATATTGCCGGAACAAAGGTGGTTGTCTTCAAAAAGCATTTAGGTAAGTTCTGCAAATAATGAAGACTAACCAGGCTGTAGCGGATATGGTGACCTGCAGACTGCTCCAAGCAACTGCCTGTTGGACCAAGTTATCACAAGGCAGGGGAGTAGTAGAACGCCCGAAACCCTAAGAACATAAGAACAAGGTAACTGCAGAAGGCCTATTGGCCCATACGAGGCAGCTACTGTTTATAACCACCCAATCCCACCCATATACATGTCCAACCCACGTCAGGTATGCTCTAGGTATGACAAAAATAAAATTCAAAATATTATTGTAAGGTGCGTCATCACTTGCATAAGGTCTAAATTTGATGTTGAACAACTAAATCACGCTCACAAAATTTTAATTAAACTGCGCAACAATTATATTTTTTTCGTATATACTGCAGATCAAAACAACCAAGAGCCGTTATCTTATTTACATTGTCCGGTTTTCTGCTGCCTTGAAATATTTATATTCTCCTGTCAAAACGTGTATATATAGAAAAAATTGGAGTGGACAGATCGACAATATAGAGTACTATAATCACTAGTCATCGACTGGGGTAACGTGGGCTAAAATGTTACTTTATAGTGTAGTGTACTTTATAGTATAGTATAGTGTAGTGTTTGTATATAGTTACAAACATACGGTATACATATAATATTATAAATATATAGATATATACAACAAAACAAGGCAAAATGGGAGTAAATAAACAAATTTGTGGCCACTGTAAGATCTCCTTCAAGTCGAAGGCGACGGGAATTGAATGTTATATCTGTAAGAATAGATTTCATTCGGCTTGTACAGGCGTGAGTAACACTGCGGCACTGAGAGCTGGCCACTTGCTCTGGGTGTGTAAACATGACCTGCCAGCTTGGAATATCCTAAAAAACCTTCTAGATAACATGACGCATGAACGGAAAACATCGTTCATTGGAAGCCTACCAGCCATCCAGAAGGAGTGGGAAAGGAACAACAATTGTAATATACCAGGGCGGAGGCTATAGTCAGGGATGAAACTGAGGCTGAAACTCAGGAAGTTGTAAACTCTGACTCGGTAGGCCCGGATGTGGATGACAGTAAACTAGAAAGTGTAACAGACAGCACTGACAGCTCGGTAGGTACAGACACTACAACGGTTCCCGATAGAGAGAGTCAGAACAGAAGGACAGACTTATGCAAATTTTATGCAAAGGGCATATGCAGACATAGATATGCTGGTAATAAGAAAGGATTAGAATGCAGTTATCAACATCCCAAAAAATGTTTAAATATGCTTAGGAAAGGTGAGTGTCGATTTGGATCAATATGTAGGTTTTTCCATCCTGAGATGTGCCAAACCTCACTGGAGGACAGAAAATGCTATGACCTCAGCTGCCCATACTTTCACGTGAAAGGCACGGAACGCTACATAAAGAGTGGCAAGCAGGATAATGAATTTGGAGGAAATTCGATAAATTTTTTATACCAGACCGAAAGAGAATTCAAAAGGAGGAGCATGGAGAATGTATGGAACTGGATGCCAGACCCACTTGCATACCAGAATTACAGATACAACTACACACCGAAAGGAACCACAACTACAACAGGCAACTGCCCTACAACAATCAGCACTGGTCAGAACAAACTCAATATGTCCACGCATAATGGGCTTGCCACAAAAGTCTCCCAGTCAAACTATCACTAACAGAGTAACCTCATTCATCTTTGCCAACATACAAGGACTGAAAACAAGAACAAACAATAAAGTACAGTTCATAAATGGCCTCCTCACGGAGTCAAATGCAGTATTTGGAGCTTTCACAGAAACCCATGCAGGGGAATTCTTGGACAGTGAGATCTGGATTCCAGGATATAACCTATACAGGTGTGATAGGAAAATTAGGTCACATGGAGGAGTGGGTCTGTATATTAGGGAAGACCTTGTGTGCTCGGAGCTCCTAAACGTTACAAATGAGGTGGTAGAGGTACTGGGATTAAAAATAGAGAAAATAAATTTAGTGATTATTCTAATATACAAACCGCCAGATGCAACGGCTGAGGAATTCACAGAACAGATAAACAAAATAGAGAATAGCCTTGATAATTTGGAGAACCCAATACCTGATATTATCTTCTTAGGTGACTTCAACTTGCCTAGTCTCAGGTGGAGAATAGCAAACAATAATATTATACCAGGGAATCTATCAGGACCTAACCAACCACAGATTAGAGAACTACTTAGATTCTGTGACAAATTTTCACTCACTCAGCAGATATCGGAGCCAACGAGAAATAAAATATTCTCGATCTGGTCTTTACGAACAATGAAGACATTATCAGAGACATTACGATATCAGATACCACATATTCAGATCACAAGCTCATTGAAGTGCAAACTACCATCAATACTCAGAATAGACCTAAAACGTTGATAAAGCGAGAGGGGCTATTCAGTAAATTCAATTTTAATAATAAAAGGATAGACTGGGAGATAATAAACAGGGAACTTAAAAACATTCCATGGGAAACTGTTTTAATAAAAGTCCTACAGAAGGAATAGAAAAACTGACTTCGGAAGCGTATCAAGTCTGTCTGAAACATGTTCCTTTGAGGAAAGCCAGAAAGAGATCCAACGTAGAAAGAGAACGCAGAAGACACTATAAACGCAGGAAAAGAATAACGAAACTGCTTATGCAGACACGAATTTCCCGTCAAAGAAGGAATAATTTAAATAGGGAGATTGAAGAAATCGAGCGGAAATTGAAACACTCATATGAAACTGAAGAAAGGCAGTTAGAACAGAAAGCAATTCAGGAAATAAAGAAAAATCCAAAATACTTCTTCACATATGCGAAATCAAAAGCAAAAACTACTGCCAGTATTGGACCTATTCGTACAAGTGAAGGTTCATACACGGAGGATGACAAAGAAATTAGTGAAATCCTAAAAAAGCAGTATGAGGACATGTTTAGCACTCCAATAAACAACATGAAAGTAGAAGATCCAGACAATTTCTTTATGCGTGATATCCAAACCCCTGTAAATATAACTGATATCAACACGAGCGCACTAAATTTTGAAAGAGAAATTGAAAACATGCCCATGCACTCGGCCCCAGGTCCAGACTCATGGAATTCAATATTTATAAAGAAATGCAAAGTGCCGGTAGCACAGGCACTCAGTATAGTGTGGAGGAAGAGCTTGGACACGGGAGAGATACCAGATGCACTTAAAGTGGCAGACATAGCCCCTCTACACAAGGGAGGGAGCAAAGCATTGGCAAAGAATTATAGACCAGTTGCACTGACATCGCACATAATAAAAGTATTTGAGAGAGTGATTAGGAGTCAGGTCACCAATTTCATGGAGACCAATGACCTTCACAACCCAGGCCAACATGGATTTCGAGCGGGAAGATCGTGCCTCTCACAGCTACTTGAGCACTACGATAAAGTCACTGAGGCATTAGAAGAAAAACAGAATGCTGATGTGATATACACGGACTTCGCAAAGGCTTTCGATAAATGTGACCATGGCGTGATAGCACACAAAATGAAGTCAATGGGAATAACCGGTAAAGTAGGACGCTGGATACTCAGTTTTCTGTCAAACAGGACTCAGCGAGTAACGGTCAACCATATAAAATCTAGTCCAAGTGCAGTTAAAAGCTCTGTACCTCAGGGTACAGTCCTTGCACCGCTGCTTTTCCTTATTCTCATATCAGATATAGACAAAAATACAAGTCACAGCTTCGTATCATCCTTTGCAGATGACACAAAAATCAGTATGAAAATTACCTCGGCTGAAGACATTGAAAAACTTCAAGCTGATATTAATAAAGTTTTCGACTGGGCATCAGAAAATAACATGATGTTTAACAGTGATAAATTCCAGGTACTCAGGTACGGTAAAAATGAGGACCTTAAACATAATACAGAGTACAAAACACAATCAAATGTGCCCATAGTAGGAAAACAGCATGTAAAGGATTTGGGAATAATGATGTCTGACGACCTAACGTTTAGGGAGCATAACCAAGCAAATATTGCGACAGCCAGAAAATGATAGGATGGATTACGAGAACTTTCAAATCCAGGGATCCCATCACAATGCTTGTACTCTTCAAGTCACTTGTGCTGTCCCGTCTTGAGTACTGTTCAGTACTCACTTCCCCCTTCAGAGCAGGAGAGATTGCTGAAATAGAGGGAATACAGAGAACATATACAGCACGTATAGACGCGATAAAGCACCTAAATTATTGGGATCGTCTCAAAGCTCTCCAAATGTACTCACTAGAAAGAAGACGAGAGAGATATCAAATAATATACACCTGGAAGATACTGGGGCCAGGTCCCAAATCTACACAGTAAAATAACAACGTACTGGAGTGAACGATATGGAAGAAAATGCAGAATAGAACCAGTGAAGAGCAGGGGTGCCATAGGCACAATCAGAGAACACTT
>WNGS01164858.1:16277757-16317757 GCA_020271785.1 Procambarus virginalis
GTGTGTGTGTGTGTGTGTGTGTGTGTGTGTGTGTGTGTGTGTGTGTGTGTGTGTGTGTGTGGTGTGTGTGTGTGTGTTTATATATATGTTTCATCTGCCGTTGGCAGTTGTAGAATGATTAGTTGTGGGCAGGAATTGGAGTACCAAACATCTGCAGCTTTTCCTTAGTTTTATTATAAACTATATATATCTGTACACTGGGCCAGGGGCTAGCTAGTGTGTGTCAGGGAGCGCGTGTGCCCGCTCCGATGCCCAGGCTGCGTCTGTCTCAGCTCTGCTGGGAAGGGCAGATTGCATAAAATCTGCTGACCACGCTGACCACGTTGTTGATACTTATTAAGTTGTTTAGCTTAAGAGGGTATAGGTCATCCTAGTGTGGGGTGAACTGCGTGGTCATCCTATGTGTGAGGGTGAACTGGCGTCCAACAACAGTACTCGCCCACACAACACACAGTACTCGCCACACACACACACAGTACTCGCCACACACACAGTACTCGCCCACACACACACACAGTACTCGCCACACACAGGGGTAGGAAGCAGGAGACCAGATACAAGGTACCATTTGGGAGATTAAATACTTCGAGAGTCAGAGAGAGAGAGAAAGACCTGGGGTTGATATCACGCCAGACCTGTCCCCTGAAGCTCATATCAAGAGGATAACATCAGCAGCATATGCCAGGTTGGCTAACATAAGAACTTGTGTAAGGAATCTTTCAGAACATTATATACCACATATGACAGACCAATCCTGGAGTATGCGGCTCCAGCATGGAGTCCATATCTAGTCAAGCATAAGACTAAACTGGAAAAGGTTCAAAGGTTTGCCACCAGACTAGTACCCGAGCTGAGAGGTATGAGCTACGAGGAGAGACTACAGGAATTAAACCTCACTTCGTTGGAAGACAGAAGAGTTAGGGGGGACATGATCACCACATTCAAGATTCTCAGGGGAATCGACAGGGTTGATAAAGACAGGCTGTTTAACACAAGGGGCACACACACTAGGGGACACAGGTGGAAACTGAGTGCCCAAATGAGCCACAGAGATATTAGAAAGAACTTTTTTAGTGTCAGAGTGGTTGACAAATGGAATGCATTAGGAAGCGATGTGGTGGAGGCTGACTCCATACACAGTTTCAAGTGTAGATATGATAGAGCCAATAGGCTCAGGAAACTGTACACCTGTTGATTGACGGTTGAGAGGCGGGGCCAAAGAGCCAGAGCTCAACCCCCGCAAGCACAACTAGGTGAGTACACACACACACACACACACACACACACACACACACACACACACACACACACACACACACAGAGCCAGAGCTCAACCAAACGACCAAAGAGCCAGAGCTCAACCCCCGCAAGCACAACTAGGTGAGTACACAGTACTCGCCACACACACAAACACAGTACTTGCCCCACACACACACACACACACACACACACACACACACACACACACACACACACACACACACACACACACACACACACACACACACACACAAGTACCTCAAATGAGCCACAGAGACGTTACAAAGAATTTTTTCAGTGTCAGAGTAGTTAATAAATGGAATGCATTAGGCAGTGATGTGGTGGAGGCTGACTCCATACACAGTTTCAAGTGTAGATATGATAGAGCCCAATAGGCTCAGGAACCTGTACACCAGTTGATTGACAGTTGAGAGGCGGGACCAAAGAGCCAAAGCTCAACCCCCGCAAACACAATTAGGTGAGTACAATTAGGTGAGTACACACACACACACACACACATAGTACTCAACACACACAGACAGGGAACCTTAATATATAATATAGAAATAAGAACAATCTTATTGTTAATATACAATACGTTAATTAATATTGAATGCGTGTGGGTGGACGGCGGCTGCAGTAAAGAGCCTGGCCTGAGGACAGGTTCTTATACACAGGCTCCCTGAGTCCCGACAACGATAATTATAATGACTTGTGTACCTACAACCCGAGCATTACTCTCAACAATGATATCAGCCTCATCTCTACCAGCGTAATAATTAAATAGGTCGTATAAGGTTAAAAAGCTAATGAACTAATTATCTAAAGCAAACACAAGGTAGTTAAGCCAAAACTTGTCCTGATCAGTGGCGCCGCTCCACAGGTCCCACCGCACTGCCAGACGCACGACGCCACCAGCTCGGGCTACACCATGCAGAGATCACAACCATCATGGTGGAGTTAACATGATAAAACTTGCTAAACCGGAACTGTATACATATAACACATTAACATTACCTCGCACTAGTCCATACCGGCGGTTATTTCACACTAAACAAACTCCGGAAAAAAAACTACTACTTGCCAGCCAATATCGCATCAATTCACCTGGCCACAGACCAGAACCGCCGGTAAATAAAATATTATTTGCCTTGCCCCGCGAGAGGGAAATCTAATACAGCGAGTGGTTAGCTTCAAACCCCACTCCCATGGGAGCGGCGGCCTCGGTAAATACTCCCTCCACCAAATATTTGGAAATTTCAAATGCGGGAAGTTCAAGAACCTGCCACACATACACTTTTTCGTTCATTCTCGTCGTAAGAATGAACGAAACGCCCCATGGAGCGTGAATAACACGCCCATGGAACGTGAATAACACGCCCCAAGGAGCGTGAATAACGCCCCAAGGAGCGTGAATAACGCCCCAAGGAGCGTGAATAACGCCCAAGGAGCGTGAATAACGCCCCAAGGAGCGTGAATAACGCCCCAAGGAGCGTGAATAACGCCCCAAGGAGCGTGAATAACACGCCCCATGGAACGTGAATAACGCCCCAAAGAGCGTGAATAACGCCCCTCCAGCCGAAATAAATTTAACAAAGTCTCTGTAGTAAGATAAAAACAATGCATGATCTTAATTACTAAAATAAAAAATTACAATTGGGCAGATTTACCAAGCGTACAGGTGTTGACCTCACCTAGCGTACAGGTATTGACCTCACCTAGTGTACAGGTGTTGACCTCACCTAGTGTACAGGTATTGACCTCACCTAGTGTACAGGTGTTGACCTCACCTAGCATACAGGTATTGACCTCACCTAGTGTACAGGTGTTGACCTCACCTAGCGTACAGGTACTGACCTCACCTAGCGTACAGGTATTGACCTCACCTAGCGTACAGGTACTGACCTCACCTAGCGTACAGGTATTGACCTCACCTAGCGTACAGGTATTGACCTCACCTAGCGTACAGGTATTGACCTCACCTAGTGTACAGGCGTTGACCTCACCTAGCGTACAGGTACTGACCTCACCTAGTGTACAGGTATTGACCTCACCTAGCGTACAGGCGTTGACCTCACCTAGTGTACAGGTACTGACCTCACCTAGTGTACAGGCGTTGACCTCACCTAGCGTACAGGTACTGACCTCACCTAGTGTACAGGCGTTGACCTCACCTAGTGTACAAGTACTGACCTCACCTAGTGTACAGGTACTGACCTCACCTAGCGTACAGGTATTGACCTCACCTAGCATACAGGTATTGACCTCACCTAGCGTACAGATATTGACCTCACCTAGCGTACAGGTATTGACCTCGCCTAGCGTACAGGTATTGACCTCACCTAGCGTACAGGTATTGACCTCACCTAGTGTACAGGTACTGACCTCACCTAGTGTACAGGTATTGACCTCACCTAGCGTACAAGCGTTGACCTCACCTAGTGTACAGGTACTGACCTCACCTAGTGTACAGGCGTTGACCTCACCTAGCGTACAGGTACTGACCTCACCTAGTGTACAGGCGTTGACCTCACCTAGTGTACAGGTACTGACCTCACCTAGCGTACAGGTATAGACCTCACCTAGCGTACAGGTATTGACCTCACCTAGCGTACAGGTATTGACCTCGCCTAGCGTACAGGTATTGACCTCGCCTAGCGTACAGGTATTGACCTCGCCTAGCGTACAGGTATTGACCTCACCTAGCGTACAGGTATTGACCTCACCTAGCGTACAGGTATTGACCTCACCTAGCGTACAGGTATTGACCTCACCTAGCGTACAGGTATTGACCTCACCTAGCGTACAGGTATTGACCTCACCTAGCGTACAGGTATTGACCTCACCTAGCGTACAGGTATTGACCTCACCTAGCGTACAGGTATTGACCTCACCTAGCGTACAGGTATTGACCTAACCTAGCGTACAGGTATTGACCTCACCTAGCGTACAGGTATTGACCTAACCTAGTGTACAGGTATTGACCTCACCTAGTGTACAGGTATTGACCTCACCTAGCATACAGGTATTGACCTCACCTAGCGTACAGGTATTGACCTCACCAAGCGTACAGGTATTGACCTCACCTAGCGTACAGGTATTGACCTCACCTAGCGTACAGGTATTGACCTGACCTAGCGTACAGGTATTGACCTCACCTAGCGTACAGGTATTGACCTAACCTAGCGTACAGGTATTGACCTCACCTAGTGTACAGGTATTGACCTCACCTAGTGTACAGGTATTGACCTCACCTAGTGTACAGGTGTTGACCTCACCTAGTGTACAGGTGTTGACCTCACCTAGCATACAGGTATTGACCTCACCTAGTGTACAGGTGTTGACCTCACCTAGTATACAGGTGTTGACCTCACCTAGCATACAGGTATTGACCTCACCTAGTGTACAGGTGTTGACCTCACCTAGTGTACAGGTATTGACCTCACCTAGCATACAGGTATTGACCTCACCTAGTGTACAGGTATTGACCTCACGTAGCATACAGGTATTGACCTCACGTAGCATACAGGTATTGACCTCACCTAGCATACAGGTATTGACCTCACCTAGCATACAGGTATTGACCTCACCTAGCGTACAGGTATTGACCTCACCTAGCGTACAGGTATTGACCTAACCTAGTGTACAGGTATTGACCTCACCTAGTGTACAGGTGTTGACCTCACCTAGTGTACAGGTATTGACCTCACCTAGCGTACAGGTATTGACCTAACCTAGTGTACAGGTATTGACCTAACCTAGTGTACAGGTATTGACCTCACCTAGCATACAGGTATTGACCTCACCTAGCATACAGGTATTGACCTCACTAGCATACAGGTATTGACCTCACCTAGCATACAGGTATTGACCTCACCTAGCATACAGGTATTGACCTCACCTAGCATACAGGTATTGACCTCACCTAGTGTACAGGTATTGACCTACCGTACAGGTATTGACCTCACCTAGCGTACAGGTATTGACCTAACATGTCTCCCTGAGCACGTCAACAACAATCCCAGTACGACCCACGACTCATGCCCCGTGTCCACCTCATCCCGCTGTATTCAGCGTCCGTGCAGAAGCTACAGCGGGATGATGTGTATCCCACTGTATCCTCAGCATCCGTACGTGCCCTACAGCGACCCTCATTCGAACGTGACGCGTTTTTTCTACCGAACGTGCCCGTACACTCCTTTCACTTGATTCCCTTCCCCTCCCACCTCCAACCTCCGTCTCCTCTTTCCCAACCCTTGTCGACCTTCGCCTCCCTCCCCTGGCACACAGTCCCAGTCTCGTGGGGCGAGCACCTACCACCCCACTTGTGTGGGAGCGGGGGGGGGGGGGTGCAGGAAGGGTGCGCCCCACACCCCCACCATGCACGCTCCACCCCATCATTATCCCTCCACAACACGCCCACTGTGTGCCGCCCACCGCCTCGCCACTCACGGTTTAAACACATTCATATCCCTATTACCCTCTCTCCAGTCTGCTGTGGCTACTATGGTAGCCACCATGTCTTTCCCCAGTCTGCTGTGGCTATTATGGTAGCCACCATGTCTTTCCCCAGTCTGCTGTGGCTAATATCCCGCCAAACATACACCGAAACTATGACGTTGGTACAACGTTCGAACAAAATTTAACGCTTTCTAACCAGTTATAACAACCAATATAGCAAGTTGTAACAACGTTCTAATACGTCATAAACACGTTAAGCCAAGATATAACAACTTTATTACAAGTTGTAACAAGCGGAAAATAGAGACAGTTTCGTTTTGTGTTTCCAGGGCTGGTAGCCACCGTATCTTTCCCGAGTCTGTTCTAGTAATCCTGGTGAGGTATCAGCTTTTTCTAGACTTTCTCAATTGAGATATTTTGACGGCGATGGCTGTGTGACGATGATGGCTGTGTGACGATGATGGCTGTGTGACGATGATGGCTGTGTGACGATGATGGCTGTGTGACGACGATGGCTGTGTGACGATGATGGCTGTGACGATGATGGCTGTGTGACGATGATGGCTGTGTGACGATGATGGCAGTGTGACGATGATGGCTGTGTGACGATGATGGCTGTGTGACGATGATGGCTGTGTGACGATGATGGCTGTGTGACGATGATGGCTGTGTGACGATGATGGCTGTGTGACGATGATGGCTGTGTGACGATGATGGCTGTGTGACGATGATGGCAGTGTGACGATGATGGCAGTGTGACGATGATGGCTGTGTGACGATGATGGCAGTGTGACGATGATGGCAGTGTGACGATGATGGCAGTGTGACGATGATGGCTGTGTGACGATGATGGCAGTGTGACGATGATGGCAGTGTGACGATGATGGCTGTGTGACGATGATGGCAGTGTGACGATGATGGCAGTGTGACGATGATGGCAGTGTGACGATGATGGCAGTGTGACGATGATGGCAGTGTGACGATGATGGCTGTGTGACGATGATGGCAGTGTGACGATGATGGCAGTGTGACGATGATGGCTGTGTGACGATGATGGCAGTGTGACGATGATGGCAGTGTGACGATGATGGCAGTGTGACGATGATGGCAGTGTGACGATGATGGCTGTGTGACGATGATGGCAGTGTGACGATGATGGCAGTGTGACGATGATGGCAGTGTGACGATGATGGCAGTGTGACGATGATGGCAGTGTGACGATGATGGCTGTGTGACGATGATGGCAGTGTGACGATGATGGCAGTGTGACGATGATGGCAGTGTGACGATGATGGTTGTGTGACGATGATGGTTGTGTGACGATGATGGTTGTGTGACGATGATGGTTGTGTGACGGCGATGGCTGTGTGACGATGATGGCTGTGTGACGATGATGGCTGTGACGATGATGGCTGTGTGACGATGATGGCTGTGTGACGATGATGGCTGTGTGACGATGATGGCTGTGTGACGATGATGGCTGTGTGACGATGATGGCTGTGTGACGATGATGGCTGTGTGACGATGATGGCTGTGTGACGATGATGGTTGTGTGACGATGATGGCTGTGTGACGATGATGGCTGTGTGACAGCGATGGCTGTGTGACGGCGATGGCTGTGTGACGATGATGGCTGTGTGACGATGATGGCTGTGTGACGATGATGGCTGTGTGACGATGATGGCAGTGTGACGATGATGGCTGTGTGACGATGATGGCTGTGTGACGATGATGGCAGTGTGACGATGATGGCTGTGTGACGATGATGGCTGTGTGACGATGATGGCAGTGTGACGATGATGGCTGTGTGACGATGATGGCTGTGTGACGGCGATGGCTGTGTGACGATGATGGCTGTGTGACGGCGATGGCTGTGTGACGGCGATGGCTGTGTGACGATGATGGCTGTGTGACGATGATGGCTGTGTGACGATGATGGCTGTGTGACGATGATGGCTGTGTGACGATGATGGCTGTGTGACGGCGATGGCTGTGTGACGATGATGTTGTGTGACGATGATGGCTGTGTGACGGCGATGGTTGTGTGACGATGATGGCTGTGTGACGATGATGGCTGTGTGACGGCGATGGCTGTGTGACGGCGATGGCTGTGTGACGATGATGGCTGTGTGACGATGATGGCTGTGTGACGATGATGGCTGTGTGACGGCGATGGCTGTGTGACGATGATGGCTGTGTGACGATGATGGCTGTGTGACGATGATGACAGTGTGACGATGATGGCTGTGTGACGATGATGGCAGTGTGACTGATGGCTGTGTGACGATGATGGCTGTGTGACGATGATGGCTGTGTGACGATGATGGTTGTGTGACGATGATGGCAATGTGACGATGATGGCTGTGTGACGATGATGGCTGTGTGACGATAATGGCTGTGTGACGATGATGGCTGTGTGACGACGATGGCTGCGTGACGACGATGGCTGTGTGACGATGATGGCTGTGTGACGATGATGGCTGTGTGACGATGATGGCTGTGTGACGATGATGGCTGTGTGACGATGATGGCTGTGTGACGATGATGGCTGTGTGACGATGATGGCTGTGTGACGATGATGGTTGTGTGACGATGATGGCAGTGTGACGATGATGGCTGTGTGACGATGATGGTTGTGTGACGATAATGGCTGTGTGACGATGATGGCTGTGTGACGATGATGGCTGTGTGACGATGATGGCTGTGTGACGATGATGGCTGTGTGACGACGATGGCTGTGTGACGATGATGGCTGTGTGACGATGATGGCTGTGTGACGATGATGGCTGTGTGACGATGATGGCTGTGTGACGACGATGGCTGTGTGACGATGATGGCTGTGTGACGATGATGGCTGTGTGACGACGATGGCTGTGTGACGATGATGGCTGTGTGACGATGATGGCTGTGTGACGACGATGGCTGTGTGACGATGATGGCTGTGTGACGATGATGGCTGTGTGACGACGATGGCTGTGTGACGATGATGGCTGTGTGACGATGATGGCTGTTTCAGTGTGATTCACAGAGGGAGTGCAAGAGTTCAGTAGCCCCTTCTTGCCATATATTACACAGAGTAGACGAGAGGCCGTGTACAGAGGAAATGGGTAAGTACGCTAGTGTCATGATCGATGCCTTGTGCTGTACTTTTGAAGTACAATCAAACCAGACCAGACGTCACTGCTTGTAGGTTNACGGGTCTGGGGTGAGCGGGTCTGGGGTGAACGGGTCTGGGGTGAGCGGGGCTGGGGTGAACGGTCTGGGTGAGCGGGCTGGGGTGAGCGGGGCTCGGGTGAGCGGGGCTCGGTGAGCGGGGCTCGGGTGAGCGGGGCTGGGGTGAGCGGGGCTGGGGTGAACGGGTCTGGGTGAGCGGGTCTGGGTGACGGGTCTGGGGTGAACGGGTCTGGGTTGAACTGTCCTGGGGTGAGCGGGGCTGGGGTGAACGGGTCTGGGGTGAGCGGGCTGGGGTGAGCGGGCTGGGTGAGCGGGGCTGGGGTGAGCGGGCTGGGGTGAGCGGGGCTGGGGTGAGCGGGGCTGGGGTGAGCGGGGCTGGGGTGAGCGGGGCTGGGGTGAACGGGGCTGGGGTGAACGGGGCTGGGGTGAGCGGGGCTGGGTGAGCGGGGCTGGGGTGAGCGGGGCTGGGGTGAGCCGGGCTGGGGTGAGCGGGGCTGGGTGAGCGGGCTGGGGTGAGCGGGGCTGGGGTGAGCCGGCTGGGGTGAACGGGGCTGGGGTGAACGGGGCTGGGGTGAACGGGGCTGGGGTGAACGGGGCTGGGTGAGCGGGCTGGGGTGAGCGGGGCTGGGGTGAGCGGGGCTGGGAGAATAAATATCACATGAAACTATAAATAAATAACATCAATGAAGTGAATGAGAAATAAATATCACTAAAATAGAATGTCATATATCGTCAGAATATATATAGAATATAGATATAGAATGAGAATATATATAGAATGTCAATATCAATAAATAGAATGAGAAATAACATCACACGAGACCAGAAGACATGGCAGGATGTGCAGAATACCCCCGTTGAAGAGCAGAGGTGCAACAGGTACTCTGAGAGAGAAACTATCAACATCAGAGGCCCGAGACTGTTCAACACGCTTCCACTACACATAAGGGACATAACTGGCCGACCCTTCACAGTGTTCAAGAGAGAACTATCAACATCAGAGGCCCGAGACTGTTCAACACGCTTCCACTACACATAAGGGACATAACTGGCCGACCTCAACAGTGTTCAAGAGAGAACTATCAACATCAGAGGCCCGAGACTGTTCAACACGCTTCCACTACACATAAGGGGCATAACACTGGCCGACCCCTCACATTGTTCAAGAGAGAACTGTATAAGCACTCCAAACGATACCTAATCAACCAGGCTGTGACTCCATACGTCAGGCTGCAAGCAGCTGCGTCCAACAGCTGTGTTGATCAGTCCAGCAACCAGGAGGCCTGGTCAACGACCGGGCCGCGGGGACGCTGAGCCCCGGAGCACCTCAAGGTAACCTCAAGGGAGTCCGTTGCGATGCAGCAATACTTGATAATCATCTGGTAGTATGTTTTTTGTCTTTATTAAAACACATACAGGTCATGTTATCAGGTCCTTGTAAGCTTGATGAAGAGTTACTGAGTGGTTACAGATCGTCACCACTCAGGATGCCTATAGTGATACAGGCTCATGCGGTCTCTTCAACCTGTCCTCTTACAAAGAACGTCGCATTTCGCACGTATGCGTTACATAAGGCCAAAAATTGTCGTAGTAGAAAATGAAAGCGGCTCGCAAAAGTGACGTACTGTCCCGTTTTGGGTCCTCTGGATTAGTCTGTTAGGCTAGGGGAAGGACACTTTAAATTAACCGTTTTCTTAACGTTTTGATACCTTAGGAGGACGGGCTGGTCAGTTAGCCAGCACTCTCAGACTTCGGAATGACTATGAAGATCTCCATATCAACCTACCCTGGCTCCAGGGCCCAAAGCCAGGGCAGGTTGATATGGGGGAGAAGTTGTCACCCAAGCAGCAGGCGCCCCCCCCCTCCCCCTTCCCTCTCCACGACGCCGAAAGTCTCCAATGGAAAGGCAAACGTCAATACGATTGGTTCCAGCGCCGTCGCAGGAACTGTGAGAACGAGGGTGACGGCAACAACGAACTGCCCCCAGGGGCTCCAGCTCCAGAGTTAACCTCGAAGTTGGTAAAAGATGACACTGGGACTCCAAACCCGGAGACCGCCGAGGTCGGGGCACAAACGACCCCAGTCTCCTGAACCAGAGCTTAGGGCTGCTCAAGCACCGGGAGGTGGCCGTCCCGGTCCCGCACCTTCGGGTTTCAGACAGAGATCGTCACGGCCCCCTTTCACCCGAAGCCGGCTTCCTTCAAGACCAAGCAGAAGGAAGAGTAATAATTAGCAATTACAACAAGTATTATTATAATAATGTAACTAATAAATAATTAATACGGTACCGATTTACTGCTAGGTAAAATTAGAGTGAAAAAAAACTCTGCTTATTTGTTTCTGCCTCGGCCGGAAGTCAAACCCTGGCCCTAAGGACTATGACCCCCGAGCGCTATCCACTCAGCCGCGAGGCCCTGTGTTCGTGTGCGTGTGTCCGTCTAAGACGTCAACCCCTCCCTCCCGAAGACGATGGGCCAACAACCCCCACACAGGTGTTCGTCGTGGCCTCACCCAAGTGTTCAGAGCTCCGAGGAGACACACACAGGTGTTCCCCAGTTACCACAGCGACGCAGCCCGGGGAGAGGGGGGGAGGGGGAGCGCAGAGAAAGGCAGCCCCCCCTCGTGGGACTATGTAACTACCACAGGAGGACCTACCTGATGGGAACCACCGAAGCCATCTGCGTAAACGGACCCTATAAACGGTGGCCTTCCCTCTCCGTGAAGGTCCCCCCGCCCTGCCTCGTTCAATACCAGTCCCTCGGGGGAGCAACTGCCGCCCGCCGACCCCTGGGAACACGGAATCGCAGGTGGCGGCGGACACGATAACAGGTAGACATGGTGCGTAGCCACCAACACCACCAGAGGCTCGAACCCTCGACGATATGGACCCTGCATGTAGCTGTCACCAGAACAGCATCTTTGTAAAATAACGGTCGTTCTAGGATATACACGCCAGGATATCACACCCCGTAGGCTCATGGGCAGCTAGGATATACAAGCCAAGATATCACACCCCGTAGGCTCATGGGCAGCTAGGATATACAAGCCAGGATATCACACCCCGTAGGCTCATGGGCAGCTAGGATATACAAGCCAGGATATCACACCCCGTAGGCTCATGGGCAGCTAGGATATACAAGCCAGGATATCACACCCCGTAGGCTCATGGGCAGCTAGGATATACAAGCCAGGATATCACACCCCGTAGGCTCATGGGCAGCTAGGATATACACGCCAGGATATCACACCCCGTAGGCTCATGGGCAGCTAGGATATACACGCCAGGATATCACACCCATTAGGCCCACGGGAAGCAAAGAACGGCTGTTACAAAATAAAAAGGCCAGTTAGGATTTGACTGCAGAGTGACAATCCTTGTTCCTTGAGACCCGAGAAATGTGGAAATCCAAAGAGAAGGATAATTATCAGGATAAGTGGGCTAGGCCAGGCCATATAGCGACTTGGAAGGGACGTGAGGACAGAAGCTGGAATACGAGGATGGAATGAAGGAACCGAGCCCAAGGCTAGGGCCATCGGGGATCAAACGCTAACCTTGCATGACAAGTCCATCCCCCTATCCTAGGGAGCTATAGGATAGGGATTCTCTAGGACAGAAGATAAAGGGTAAGTGTAGAAGAATTAAAATTTGTTTATATTTGGCTAAATACTTTCACAATTCAACTCCCCTTTCATGCACAACCTTCCAAACCTGCTCATCAGGGTTCCACCAACTCCCAAACCTGCCCACAAGGACTCCAGCAGTTCCCAAACCTGCCCACAAGGACTCCAGCAGTTCCCAAACCTGCCCACAAGGATTCCAGCAGCTCCCAAACCTGCCCACAAGGACTCCAGCAGCTCCCAAACCTGCCCACAAAGACTCCAGCAGCTCCCAAACCTGCCCACAAGGACTCCAGCAGCTCCCAAACCTGCCCACAAAGACTCCAGCAGCTCCCAAACCTGCCCACAAGAACTCCAGCAGCTCCCAAACCTGCTCACAAAGACTCCAGCAGCTCCCAAACCTGCCCACAAGGTCTCCAGCAGCTCCCAAACCTGCCTACAAGGACTCCAGCAGCTCCCAAACCTGCCATTATGACAAAGTTCTCCCTCTCTTTTTACCTCTTAAACTTCAGACTTTCTCAGAATCTAAAGTTAGACTTTCTCTGCGTCTTCTTGATGGTTTCGTAATGAATTTAGTTTCTGCGTTATGAATATATGGAGAAGGGGGGGGGATGGGGAGGACGGGGGCAGCGGTGTTGACAGAGGGGGACAGGAGAGCCAGCTAGAGGGGAAAGCAGAGTATTGTGAGGGGAGTGGGGGGGGGGTGAGGGGAAGAGTAGGCTTAACAAGGGAGATTGGAAACTGATACGCTTCTCTTATGATTATCTGAGGCTCGTGTCGCTGCCCGGTGAGCAACAGGAGATAAGCCTCCCTACGCACCATCTCCACTATTCACTGTGAAGAAGTTAATACTATATGGCTTTAGGGTCCTTCACAACCCAAAATGTTTGGGTTAAGGGTCCCCGGCATCCCCTAAGAACCCCGGGTTTCTGAAACAGATTTTCTGGTTTGAAAAGGAAAATATGATCATATCATCGGAGACTTACCAAAATACGCCGAATGTAACTACATAAATAAGCAAAAATTCTTATCACTGCTAGGTAAAGGCAAGACCCACAAGCCCACTCTACTATTCCACATATTGTTTACCCTTCCTTGGGTCAAATGTAGAAGCAATGCAAATTTCAGTTTAATTCTGCACGAGGATGATCGCGTATATAAACATATACTGTGTACATATGTGTACTGTATTTACTCTTTAACCCCATTCCCCATTATCGCCCTCTGCCTCCTCCCATTCTCTCACGCCTATGAATTGTTCTCATTTAGGACTACGAAGCCGTTTGTCGTGTCAAAACATGCCGGGCGGCCAAGACTCTCCCCCAGAGCACACAATATGACGAGGCTACAGAAGCAGCGCGGCGTCTCAGGCGCCAATATTTATCCTGCAACCGTCCCGGCCCCAACACAACACTGGAGACGGAGAGACCAAGTTGGCTTTACCTGTGGTGTAACTTTAACCTGCATGGCTTAAAGGTAAAGTAGATAACAGAAACCTGCACCTCGCATAGGCAACATAATGCTAGACAACAGACACCAGCGCCCCACATGGACAACATAATGCTAGACAACAGCGACCAGCGCCCCACATGGACATCAGAGACCATTCTGATGAGCTAACAAGACAATGGTTATAATGACCAATACTTTTACAACGAAGTTGGTAATAAAATTAATGAAATGTAAAATTCACGGCATTATAGTAATCACTGTCCCATTAATGTGAACGGCACTTTGTCCAGAGCACAGGTCTTACAAGGACACACTACGGGTGACGACGGGTGACTTACGGGTGACTTACGGGTGACTTACGGGTGACTTACGGGTGACTTACGGGTGACGACGGGTGGGGACTGAGAATGATGATGGGGTCTTTTCTCACCTCAATGTTCAAAACACTTTCTGCAAGTTTCAGCCGTCACTAATCTGGTGTTTCCTAGATAATTGTGGTTGGTCCTTAGCTTTGTTTACCGAACAACGGCCTTTGAGAAGTGCTTCGTAAAAAACGATCGAGTTTCCTTCAGAACTGACAAAGGTTGAAATGATCATTTTCGTGTGGAGGGGTGCTGCGAGCACCAGTGGCTGCACCAGTACACTGTGTACCCACCAACACTACACTGTGACGCCCTTCACCAGTACACTGTGGCGCCCTTCACCAGTACACTGTGTACCCACCAACACTACACTGTGGCGCCCTTCACCAGTACTGTGTACCCACCAACACTACACTGTGGCGCCCTTCACCAGTACACTGTGTACCCACCAACACTACACTGTGACGCCCTTCACCAGTACACTGTGTACCCACCAACACTACACTGTGGCGCCCTTCACCAGTACACTGTGTACCCACCAACACTACACTGTGGCGCCCTTCACCAGTACACTGTGTACCCACCAACACTACACTGTGGCGCCCTTCACCAGTACACTGTGTACCCACCAACACTACACTGTGGCGCCCTTCCCCAGTACACTGTGTACCCACCAACACTACACTGTGGCGCCCTTCACCAGTACACTGTGTACCCACCAACACTACACTGTGGCGCCCTTCACCAGTACACTGTGTACCCACCAACACTACACTGTGGCGCCCTTCCCCAGTACACTGTGTACCCACCAACACTACACTGTGGCGCCCTTCACCAGTACACTGTGTACCCACCAACACTACACTGTGGCGCCCTTCACCAGTACACTGTGTACCCACCAACACTACACTGTGGCGCGTCGTCGGACTGTAATTGTCAACATATGAGCCTGTATAATGAAACACCTTTTCTTTATCAACACAATTTGGTACCTAAGCCTTCAAGCAGAAGCTCCCCCATCACAGCCAGATACATCAAAATCTTTCTTCCACGTAAATTATACAATTTTAATAGCACAAATTTCCAGACAACAGAGAACTGAAAATAAAATATATATATATATATATATATATATATATATATATATATATATATATATATATATATATATATATATATATATATTAATAATATAGAAACACACAATTGCACGAAACACTGAAGAACAAGTATACACGAAAAATACACCCAATTACAACAATGTTTGAAAGGTACAATACTCAAGATGATATTAACACGTCTAAATATTATAAGATACTCATCCCATGAGCGGTAGTTCGTTGTGCACCCCATACTCATCCTGTAAGTGGTAGCTTGTTGTGCATCCCATGTACTTGATACCTGCTTCATGGGATTCTGGGAGTTGTTCTACTCCCCAAGCCCGGCCCGAGGCCAGGCTTGACTTGTGAGAGTTTGGTCCACCAGGCTGTTGCTTGGATGTGGCCCGCAGGCTCACATACCCACCACAGCCCGGCTGGTCCGGCACTCCTTGGAGGAAACTATCTAGTTTTCTCTTAAAGATGTCCACGGTGTACGTTGACTTGGCTTCCGCCTGAGAGCTTCCTGTGATGGCCACTCCTTCGGGCCTCCGCCCCCCCCCCCATCCACCCTCGGGCCTCCGCCCCATCCCCCTCGGCCTTTCGCCCCCCTCGGCAACTTTCTCCTAACTCAAATGAGCTTTGTGTCGACCAGCAACCGCCCCATACAACGTCTCATCAAGCTCGGTCGGGATGTTCTCTAACTTCTTTGTTAACGAGACACGCTCAGTATTGAACCAAAAGTCTTCCTTGAGAGACATGATCACGACGTACACATCATTGTGCGGAATAAACTGTGTTTCGGCTGAGGAGAACCTAAGCACGAGAGCACGCGTGGGAGCTTGACACACAACTGAGCCAAAGGACTGGGAGGATCTTTTACTTAGGTGTACGAGTAATAAAGTAACGTGGAATTAACGGAATGAGTCAAAATCCGTCCAATTTTCTAAGCAGATATGAAATGCATAAGTAGAAGTATATTTACTATACTACTGTAGCTGGACCACGGAGCCCAAGAGCTGAAGGTTGGGCTGTGGGGGCCCAAGAGCTGAAGGTTGAGATGTGGGGCCCAAGTGCTGAAGGTTGGGATGTGGGGCCCAAGAACTATGCTAGACTAACATCCCCATCTAGCAGATTCGGCTGCTGGTACAGAACGGGACAATGAGTTAGAAAAGACTGGCAAACTTCGGATGTGTTATGAGGGCATCCTCACCATGTGTGGATGAGGTACCTCTAGAGCTCCAGGGACCTCACACCGGCAGGTCTGAGAGCTCTAATGACAGGAGATCCAGTAATACAATGTGGGAGAATATGACCCAGTTCCTCCTGGCAGAGTTTACAGGCAAAGTGCTCAGGATCTGGGAGATTCGTAGCTTGCAGCCACATGGCTACAGGTAACCTGGACCTGTAGTGATCAGGCAGTTGCTGGCGAGTCTGTGTATCTTGTCTCAAAGGTTAGTGGATTAGTTTAAATACTCTATGAGCTGTGAAGCACTAGGAGGCTGATTATAACTATAGATGACTGGGAAGCCTCAATGTCTGTCAACTGTATAATATAAACAAAGCCGCCAAAGATTCAGACAAGATATATAGGTTCGTAAGTAGATGAGTAAATGGTTGATGAATCCCGACTGAGATCTTGACCACCACTTGAGCACACTAGTTAAGACAATAGTGGATCCGGAGGGCATCTCCACGGCCCAGCCTCTACCCCACGCCTACTGGTTGATGATTTGGTCAGCTTGCAGACCGCACTCTTATATAAGCACCAACAGCCTGGCTGACCAAGACATAATTAAAAAAAAGAAAATGTCATCATGGCTGAAATGGTTAGAAGAACCTCCTTGATCACAATTAACGCGGCTGCAATGTGCAGATCAACGTGAGGACAGGGATACCTTGCTTCATGCCACCTCCTGAGAGAATGAGCCTCAACACGTGACAGAAGCCCGTGAAAACAATCTGCAATAAGGCAGGAGCCGCTGTTACCAGTTGACGCTCCTTTCAACATCACCTCTCCTCGCATCCAGCACGACAATACAAGACACGTCCACTACGGGCTCACCATAGCCCGTGCTACTTGGAACTTTTTGTTCCAGGTAGCGAATCTTAAAACAACAACAAGACAATTTCCTGTATCGGTCCAGTGATGGATCACTCACACGCGCACACCTATAATAGTAACGTTAACACGCCCTAAGGATCACATTAACAACCTTTACACCCAGCACGGTGACAGGGCACCAGGGGCAAGAGGACAAGGAACCAGGAACAAGGGGGACAAGGAACCAGGAACAAGGGGACAAGGAACCAGGAACAAGGGGAACAAGTAACCAGGAACAAAGGGGACAAGGAACCTGGAACAAGGGGACAAGTAACCAGGAACAAGGGGGACAAGGAACCTGGAACAAGGGGAACAAGTAACCAGGAACAAGGGGGACAAGGAACCTGGAACAAGGGGGACAAGGAACCTGGAACAAGGGGGACAAGGAACCTGGAACAAGGGGGACAAGGAACCTGGAACAAGGGGGACAAGGAACCTGGAACAAGGGGGACAAGGAACCTGGAACAAGGGGGACAAGGAACAAGGAACAAGGGGGACAAGGAACCTGGAACAAGGGGGACAAGGAACCAGGAACAAGGGGGACAAGGAACCTGGAACAAGGGGACAAGGAACCAGGAACAAGGGGGACAAGGAACCTGGAACAAGGGGGACAAGGAACCTGGAACAAGGGGACAAGGAACCTGGAACAAGGGGGACAAGGAACCAGGAACAAGGGGGACAAGGAACCTGGAACAAGGGGACAAGGAACCTGGAACAAGGGGACAAGGAACCTGGAACAAGGGGGACAAGGAACCAGGAACAAGGGGAACAAGGAACCTGGAACAAGGGGACAAGGAACTGGAACAAGGGGGACAAGGAACCTGGAACAAGGGGACAAGGAACCAGAACAAGGGGACAAGGAACCTGGAACAAGGGGACAAGGAACCTGGAACAAGGGGACAAGGAACAAGGGGGGCAAGGAACCTGGAACAAAGGGGACAAGGAACCTGGAACAAGGGGGACAAGGAACCTGGAACAAGGGGGACAAGGAACCTGGAACAAGGGGGACAAGGAACCAGGAACAAGGGGGACAAGGAACCAGGAACAAGGAACAAGGAACCAGGAACAAGGGGAACAAGGAACCTGGAACAAGGGGAACAAGGAACAAGGAACAAGGAACCTGGAACAAGGGGGACAAGGAACAAGGAACAAGGGGGACAAGGAACAAGGGGGACAAGGAACAAGGGGACAAGGAACCTGGAACAAAGGGGACAAGGAACCTGGAACAAGGGGGACAAGGAACCTGGAACAAGGGGGACAAGGAACCTGGAACAAGGGGGACAAGGAACCTGGAACAAGGGGGACAAGGAACCTGGAACAAGGGGGACAAGGAACCTGGAACAAGGGGACAAGGAACCGGAACAAGGGGACAAGGAACCTGGAACAAGGGGAACAAGGAACCTGGAACAAGGGGAACAAGGAACCTGGAACAAGGGGAACAAGGAACAAGGAACAAGAAACCTGGAACAAGGGGGACAAGGAAACAAGGAACAAGGGGGACAAGGAACAAGGAACAAGGGGGACAAGGGAAACAAGGGGGACAAGGAACCAGGAAACAAGGGAACAAGGAACCAGGAAACAAGGGGAACAAGGAACCAGGAACAAGGGGAACAAGGAACCAGGAACAAGGGGAACAAGGAACCTGGAAACAAGGAACTGGAACAGGGGGAACAAGGAACAAGGAACAAGGGGACAAGTAAACCAGGAACAAGGGGGACAAGGAACTGGAACAAGGGGGACAAGGAACCTGGAACAAGGGGACAAGGAACCTGGAACAAGGGGAACAAGGAACCAGGAACAAGGGGGACAAGGAACCTGGAACAAGGGGGACAAGGAACCAGGAACAAGGGGAACAAGGAACCAGGAACAAGGGGGACAANAACCCCACATGGAGAATACATCACATACGCTGACGATGTCACCCAAATAATATGCCAACCGGGACCATCAAAGCCGCTACTAGCCGACATGACCAAGGCAGCAATTGAACTCATTAACAACTTTGAGAAGCAATGGAAAATTAGCACCAACAAACAAAAGTTTCAGATAATACACATTGCGAAAAGAAACCCGGACCCCATCATCCTTGACAACCATCCGATCCAATATGCGGAGGTAGGCAGAATACTGGGACTTATGATAAATAGAACAGGGATACAAATTCATGTAAGGGACCGACTAAACAAAGCCAAAGCAGCATTAGGAAAACTGAGAAGATTCCGTAGCCTCAGTACTAACATTCAGATCCACCTATATAAGGCTCTAGTTCGGCCGCATCTAGAGTATCCCCCAGTACCACTACACACCATAAAGAAAACTAACATGCAGAAACTGCAAGCAGTGCAAAATAAGGCGCTAAGGAGAACAGCAAAACACCGTCCACCATATGATCAGACAATCGCCCTGCCCCCACCAACCTGAACATACAGCCACTAAACATCAGACTGCAGCACCAAGCCATCAGGGTGTGGAACACCATCGAAATGTTAGAGGACCCAATGTTAGAAAGATTGCTCCAAGATGAGACGCCCCGCTCCACAGCTGGTGGCCCAAGAGCCTCGATTCTCTGGATGAAAACCCTGCCCCACAGTATATAATTCCCAGATGAGATATACATGTGTATATATGAACAGTTCATATATGAGTATGTATGAACAACTCGATAAATAATAATGTGTGTGTATGAACAACCCGATAAATAATAACGTGTGTATGAACAATTCGATAAATAATAACAATAAAATAAAGAGCCTTAAACAGAACAACATGTGTGGAATCATCGGAGTGTGTATATATGAATGCTACACAGTATTCATCTATAGACATCCATATATGGTGAAACACATGTGAAGAACCTCTCACACACTCACAGCTCCCTGACAAGAGGGAGCCAGCTTAGCTTAGCTGCCAACACCCACACATCGTGTCAGCAAGGCGGACAGCCCGCCTGCTTCATACCTCTCACTGTATTTCCCACTTCTATACTTCCCTTCACCTAGGCCTCTCTTCCTCTTTACTAAAAAAAAAAAGTTTGTGAGTAGGTTCCCTGCTGGAATTCAATTTCAATTTCTTTCTTTATTATACACCCCATACCATCCCGTGGGCGGTGGTGTAAAGGGTTACAGGGCACATAATTGGTTCAGGAACTGAACCCTCTAGTTCGTTTAGTTAAGCAAATAATAATCTTTTGACGCTAGTTACACAATTATTAAGGTTATATATACTCGTACACATACTCATACATACATTTACATATATACAAATACATGTACAATGCTGGAAGCTGTCTGTCTTGCTGCCTCATAACCCATTCTTGAGAAGCACTTCTTCCACTAATGTTCGTCCCTTTAAGACAATGTTCTCCCAGAGCTGGTTTACTTCCCCCAGAGATAAGTTCCTCAGTGTGAGGTTCACGGTTCTCTCTAAAGACTCTTGTCGTCCCCTTTGTGTCGTGCTTCCAAGACCAGCTTCTCAGAGTTAAGATCCTTGTTACCTCTCCTTCTTCCTATCTCTTCCTATCTTCCCCTCTCCTCCTGCTTCCTCCCCTTCCCCCCACCCTCTCCTCTTCCCTCTTCCAGCCCGAAACCAAAAACTTCAATCTTGAATCCACTGGAAATCTCTTAAATTCCTTAATTCGCAAGTCCTATTTTCCTCTTCAAGTATTACGCCGCCTTCGACACATCTGAAGAGTTTCTTATCTCTCTGAGCTCCCTTCAGTCCCTCCCCTCCCTCCTTCCAGCGTCCACCCTCCACACCTTACCCCCCACCCACCCTCCACACCTTACCCCCGCCCTGCCCCCCACCCTCCACACCTTACCCCCCACCCACCCTCCACACCTTACCCCCGCCCTGCCCCGACAACTACGTCTTGGTTGATTGTGCTGCACACAGCTCCAGACCAGTTGTCCCCAGACCAGTTGTCCCCAGACCAGTTGTCACCAGACCAGTTGTCACCAGACCAGTTGTCCCAGACCAGTTGTCACCAGACCAGTTGTCCCCAGACCAGTTGTCACCAGACCAGTTGTCACCAGACCAGTTGTCACCAGACCAGTTGTCCCCAGACCAGTTGTCCCCAGACCAGTTGTCCCCAGACCAGTTGTCACCAGACCAGTTGTCACCAGACCAGTTGTCACCAGACCAGTTGTCACCAGACCAGTTGTCACCAGACCAGTTGTCCGCTCGTCTTTGTCACCACCGAGTCTACCTTCATATCTTCAGTCAAGTTCTGCAGATAGTCTACAGATAGATAGTGCAGATAGTTCAGTCTGCAGATAGAATTGATATTATTACATTTTGACCTGTCTTGTATTACATTGTAACACTTCTACCGCCGTTCCCTGCTAATCTTAACTTGTCGAGACTCAGCTCTTGGTCCCGCGATCATCCACCCATTTACTGGCCTTACCCTGGTGCAGTGCCAACCTCAACTTTTGATCGTCATTTTCCATTCAGTTACCAGATTAAAACTTACGGAGTGTAGAGTTATTGATTTTGTTCCTCCGGCAGATACCCATCCATTTACCGGCCTTAACCTTGCTATTTATCGAGCTTCAGCTGGTGGCTCCCCAAGCCCCGTCTTATTCTCGATATGATGGATTCTTTCCTCTCCCTCTCATTAAACCTCTCTTGAGTGAAGATTTATTTTATCAGGGATATTCCTGCGCGGCCCCTAAGCCTCTGGCACTACTTGTTAGTGCCACTAGCGTTAATCTCAACCACTAAATGTTACTTGTTTCTGTTTTACTTAGGCAGAGTATGACTATTTATGACTCGAATGTTCGCTTCAGTAAGATTATGCCTAATGTTTTAAATAACTTTCTTTTGACGAATCTTAATTAAAATCTTATTGGGTTTGTAACTGGGCACTGTGTCAGATAATGTTCCAGTGGTCTGTCGGGCATTTTTCAACAGAGCTGACATTTCCTCTCATCTTCTTCAACCTGTAAGCCTATTCCCCATGCACATGGGTATCCAAGCCTGATGCGATGTTGTTCTACTGCTCCCTTTCATCAAACTAAGTGGTTCGTAGTTGGTTGCATTCTTGTACCAACCCGCAGATCCTGATGTTGCAACTGCTGTGTTGTGGTCACTGTACATCTTTGCATTGCTCTTTCTAATTACTTTCCTAATCTGTGATAGACTCTGTGGTATGTAAGCAGATGATTGTGACTGTGAATAATGGCCTGGCTGGTGATCAGGTTGTGTTACTTGCTCTCTCTCAAATGGAATATAAACTACATTGTATACAAGACTGTTTGCCAAATAAAATTAAAACCTACCTAATCTTACCCAACCCAACCTAATCTTAACCCAATTGAGCCTAACATCTATCCTAATATATCACAACCTAACAATATGTAGGAGTTTAACAATCAGAAAGCGAGCTTTGTTGTAGTGTGTGTGTGTGTGTGTTGTGTGTGTGTGTGTGTGTGTGTGTGGTGGTGTGTGTGTGTGTGGTGTGTGTGTGTGTGTGTGTGTGTGTGTGTGTGTACGTACTCGCCTAGTTGTGTTTGCGGGGGGTTGAGCTCTGGCTCTTTGGTCCCGCCTCTCAACCGTCAATCAACAGGTGTACAGACTCCTGAGCCTATTGGGCTCTATCATATCTACACTTGAAACTGTGTATGGAGTCAGCCTCCACCACATTACTTCCTAATGCATTCCATTTGTCAACCACTCTGATACTAAAAAAGTTCTTTCTAATATCTCTGTGGCTCATTTGGGCGTTCAGTTTCCACCTGTGTCCCCTAGTGCGTGTGCCCCTTGTGTTAAATAGCCTGTCTTTATCTACCCTATCAATTCCCTTGAGAATCTTGAATGTGGTGATCATGTCCCCCCTTAACTCTTCTGTCTTCCAGCGAAGTGAGGTTTAATTCCCGTAGTCTCTCCTCGTAGCTCATGCCTCTCAGCTCGGGTACTAGTCTGGCGGCAAATCTTTGAACCTTTTCCAGTTTAGTCTTATTCTTGACTAGATATGGACTCCATGCTGGGGCTGCATACTCCAGGATTGGCCTGACATATGTGGTATACAAAGTTCTGAATGATTCTTTACACAAGTTTCTGAATGCCGTTCGTATGTTGGCCAGCCTGGCATATGCCGCTGATGTTATCCTCTTGATATGGGCTGCAGGAGACAGGTCTGGTGTGATATCAACTCCCAAGTCTTTTTCTTTCTCTGACTCCTAAAGAATTTCCTCTCGCAGATGATACCTTATATTTGGCCCCCTGCTCCCTAAACCTATCTTCATAACATTACATTTGGTTGGGTTAAACTCTAACAACCATTTGTTCGACCATTCCTTCAGTTTGTCTAGGTTTTCTTGAAGCCTCAAACAGTCCTCTTCTGTCTTAATCCTTCTCATAATTTTGGCATCGTCTGCAAACATTGAGAGAAATGAATCTATACCCTCCGGGATATCATTTACATATATCAGAAACAAGATAGGATCGAGTACAGAGCCCTGTGGGACTCCACTGGTTACTTCACGCCAATCGGAGGTCTCACCCCTCACCGTAACTCTCTGCTTCCTATTGCTTAGGTACTCCCTTATCCACTGGAGCACCTTACCAGCTACACCTGCCTGTCTCTCCAGCTTATGTACCAGCCTCTTATGCGGTACTGTGTCAAAGGCTTTCGACAATCCAAGAAAATGCAGTCCGCCCAGCCCTCTCTTTCTTGCTTAATCTTTGTCACCTGGTCGTAGAATTCTATTAAGCAGTCAGGCAAGATTTACCCTCCCTGAACCCATGTTGGCGATTTGTCACGAAGTCCCTTCTCTCCAGATGTGCTACCAGGTTTTTTCTCACGATCTTCTCCATCACCTTGCATGGTATACACGTCAAGGACACTGGCCTGTAGTTCAGTGCCTCTTGTCTGTCGCCCTTTTTGTATATTGGGACCACATTCGCCGTCTTCCATATTGCTGGTAGGTCTCCCGTCTCCAGTGACCTACTGTACACTATGGAGAGTGGCAAGCAAAGTGAATCTGCACACTCTTTCAGTACCCATGGCGAGATCCCGTCTGGACCAACAGCCTTTCTAACATCCAGTTCCAGCAGGTGTCTCTTGACCTCTCTCTTGTAATTTCGAACTCTTCCAAGGCCGCCTGGTTTACTTCCCTTTCTCCTAGCACAGTGACCTCACCTTGTTCTGTTGTGAAGACCTCTTGGAACCTCTTGTTGAGTTCTTCACACACCTCTTTGTCATTCTCTGTATACCTGTCCTCGCCTGTTCTAAGTTTCACTACCTGTTCTTTCACTGTTGTTTTCCTTCTGATGTGCCTGTGGAGTAGCTTTGGTTCGATCTTGGCTTTGTTTGCTATATCGTTTTCATAACTTTTCTCTGCTTCTCTTCTCACCTTGACGTACTCATTCCTGGTTCTCTGGTATCTCTCTTGCTTTCTGGTGTTCTGTTATTCTGGAAGTTCCTCCACGAGGGGGAGCGGTCGGCCGAGCGGACAGCACACTGGACTTGTGATCCTGTGGTCCCGGGTTCGATCCCGGGCGCCGGCGAGAAACAATGGGCAGAGTTTCTTTCACCCTATGCCCCTATTACCTAGCAGTAAAATAGGTACTTGGGTGTTAGTCAGCTGTCACGGGCTGCTTCCTGGGGGTGGAGGCCTGGTCGAGGACCGGGCCGCGGGGACACTAAGCCCCGAAATCATCTCAAGATAACCTCAAGATAAAGCCCTTTTGTTCAGTTTCTTTGCTTCCATACATGCCCTATTATACCATGGATTCTTCTTTTTCTTCTCGGATTTTCCTTTTGGGCCGGGATGTATCTGCTTACTGCCTCCTGACACTTTTGGGTGACATTGTCCTTTATGTCCTTGTACAGACTTAGCTCTGAGGTCTGTCCCAAGGTATTTCCCTTAGGAAGCTTTCATCTCTTCATAATTTCCCTTTCGGTATGCCAGCCTTTTGTTTCCTAGTTCTTTTTCGGGGGGGATAATTCCTAGCTCTATTCCTTGTGTGTGTGTGTGTGTGTAATTACTATTTTTGTATTTAGTATTTGTGTCTGCAGAATCGAGCAATTAGCTCTTGGACCTCGCCTTTCTAACCAATCTATTTTCCTCTATTATATCAACTACATATTTTTCTCTCTAACACACACACACACACACACACACACACACACACACACACACACACACACACACACACACACACACACACACACACAAAGGCCCTTGGGCCCTCGCGGCTAATTGGAGAGCACTTAGGGGGCGTAGTCCTAATGATCCGGGTTCGATTCACGGCGGAGACGGAAACAAATAGATAATTTCTTTCACCCTGATGGACCTGTTCACCTAGCAGTAAATAGGTACCTGCAAGTTGGACAGCTGCTCCGGCCTGCTTCCTGGGGATGAATGTGTATATTCACCTAGTTGTGCTTGCCGGGGTTGAGCTCTACTCTTTCAGCCCGCCTCTCAACTGTCAATCAATCAACTTATTCCCCCCACCCCAGGAAGCAGCCCGTAACAGCTGTCTAACTCCCAGGTACCTATTAACTGCTTCGTAACAGAGGCATCAGGATGAAAGAAACTGCCCATTTTGTTTCTGCCATCACCAGGGGTCGAACCCGGACCCTAGGATTACTAGTAAAGAGCGCTGTCCACTCAGCAATCAGGCCTACCTGTGTCCCCCTGTGCGTGTACCACCCGTGGTAAATAATCCATCCCTGTCTACCCTGTCATGAACAAGGGTAGAGGGGTAAGGGGATGAAGAGGGGAGGTAGTGGACGTCAGGGGAACTGAGCCACAAGCCTCCCACCCCCACTACTCTCCCCAGGGGCATGAGGGCCCACCCCCACTACTCTCCCCAGGGGCATGAGGGCCCACCACCACTACTCTCCCCAGGGGCATGAGGGCCCACCTCCACTACTCTCCCCAGGGGCATGAGGGCCCACCCCCACTACTCTCCCCAGGGGCATGAGGGCCCACCACCACTACTCTCCCCAGGGGCATGAGGGCCCACCCCCACTACTCTTCCCAGGGGCATGAGGGCCCACCACCACTACTCTTCCCAGGGGCATGAGGGCCCACCCCCACTACTCTCCCCAGGGACATGAGGGCCCATCTCCACTACTCTCCCCAGGGACATGAGGGCCCATCTCCACTACTCTCCCCAGGGACATGAGGGCCCACCACCACTACTCTCCCAGGGACATGAGGGCCCACCTCCACTACTCTCCCCAGGGACATGAGGGCCCATCTCCACTACTCTCCCCAGGGACATGAGGGCCCACCTCCACTACTCTCCCCAGGGACATGAGGGCCCACCTCCACTACTCTCCCCAGGGACATGAGGGCCCATCTCCACTACTCTCCCCAGGGACATGAGGGCCCACCTCCACTACTCTCCCCAGGGACATGAGGGCCCACCACCACTACTCTCCCAGGGGCATGAGGGCCCACCTCCACTACTCTCCCCAGGGACATGAGGGCCCACCTCCACTACTCTCCCCAGGGACATGAGGGCCCATCTCCACCCACTAAATACATGCCGAGGGCGTCTTATCCCCTTTTAGTTATAACAACTTCTGAGTGCATCATGTTACCCTCTCGGGGGAAGTCACTGGCTCCACCGTACACGCTCCTGTCTATGTTCACCTGCCTGTATTTTGTACTCCTCATCCCGTCCTCGTCTGTAACATTCATTCTTTCCATCTCGTGTCTCGTCTCTGTCTCTCCTGCTTGATGGCGCTCTGGGAGTTGTTCTACACCCCAATCCCGGCCAGGCTCGACTTGGAGAGCTCCCTGCACACTGTTGTAAGCCCATCATCACCGGCTTCCCCCCCATACTTGCCCCTCAGCCCCTTCCCACCACCGCACCAGGTAAACCGGTGACTAACCCAGCAGGAATTTCCCCCTCCTCCTGTGCCACACATACGGCACAGTGTCAGTAATTCCCTGCACAAGGTTGGCTCTCCTCTCTCCCTCCCTCTTGAGAACAGTGTTTACTCGCCGGAAAAGACGCCAAACAATCACTTAGTGACACACAACGAAGGATTATAATGAAGCCAATACACAGACACAGTAGAAAGTTTATATTGCCTCCCTAGGACCCCACCTGGTGAGAGGGGGAAGGGGGGGGGTCTTCAGATTACAGGCCATCTAAGCTCACGGAGGATTACAGGTCATCGCTGACCGCTGTTCTTAACCCTGGGGAGCATGGTAAATCCCGTGCCCAACACCGGGGAGCATGGGACATCCCCGTGCCCCACACCGGGGAGCATGGGACATCCCGTGCCCCACACCGGGGGAGCATGGGGACATCCCCCCCCCCCCCCCTGCACAATATTCACTATAAGAGCCAGACAGAAGTCATCAGTGCCTCAGGGTAATCCCCCGAACCCTTTACCGGCCGTCCGTGCACTGTAATCCCTTGCGGTAAACCACTCGCCATCCAACCGGTGCTCAGTAATCCTCTTAATCCCTCCCAGTATCCGGTAAATCCGTCGTCTTGGGCCAGCTGGCAATTTTACTCAAGCAAGTCAGTATTTGGTGTATGGCAACACTGCGAGACTATTGTTATTGAGAGTAGTGTATGGCAACACTGCGAGAATTGTTAGTGAGAGTAGTGTATGGCAACACTGTTAGTGAGAGTAGTGTATGGCAACACTGTTAGTGAGAGTAGTGTATGGCAACACTGTTAGTGAGAGTAGTGTATGGCAACACTGTTAGTGAGAGTAGTGTATGGCAACACTGTTAGTGAGAGTAGTGTATGGCAACACTGCGAGACTGTTAGTGTGAGAAGTGTATGGCAACACTGTTGGCACTGGCACCGTGAGTGTGGTGTCTGGGGGTCACCACCACCACAACTCATCACCACCACAAATCACCACCACAACTCATCACCACCACAAATCACCACCACAACTCATCACCACCACAACTCATCACCACCACAAACCATCACAAACCATCACCACCACAACTCATCACCACCACCACCACAAATCACCACCACAATTCATCCTGTCTAGTGTAGTGATGAATATGGGGACTAGAGCACTGTCTAGTGATGATGAATATGGGGACCCAATCACAGCCCAAGAAGTAAGGGGCGCTATGAAAAAGGGTAAAAGTACAGCACCTGGTGAAGATGGCGTCACCTACGACATACTCAATGCACTGTGTGAAGTGTCTGGGACTCCACTACTCCACCTGTTTAACAAGTCATTCCTAAGCGGAGTGTTGCCCACACAATGGAAACACGCAATAATTGTTCCCATACCGAAGCCTAATGACCCTGGTAATTACAGACCTATCAGTCTCGTGTCATGCACTTGCAAGATGCTTGAAAGGATCATCCTAAACCGACTGTTGCACAAAGTAGGCAGGTTAGGGGAGGGGGTCAATGGATTTGTTAAAGGACGGAGCACAGCAAATTGTATAGTTAATTACTTGGTTAATGCCACAGCTAAGTACTCTGTATTTGTTGACATCAAAGGAGCCTTCGACAAAGCACAGGGGATTGCGATCCTAGACGAGCTTGCATGCATGGGTGTCAAGGGGAGACTCATGAAATGGGTTGAAGACTACCTCACAGGAAGGAAAGCCAAGGTTTGCTTCAATGGAGCAGTCTCCAGAACAATGAATATGGAACTCTGGACCCCCCAAGGCGGAGTCTTAAGCCCTACACTATTCAATGTACTTATGAATGCCATTGCAAATATTGATTTTCCGGAAGGAACACAACAAGTGGGATATGCAGATGATGTCCTAATACAAGCTCCCACCTTTGGAAAAATTGAACAGTCCATTGAACTCCTTGGAAGGAAGTGTATTGAGCTCGGTTTCACTCTCTCCACAAACAAGACGAAGGCATACTCCCATCACAAGCGGAGAGCAAATGAAGAACTGCAAATTAATGGTGTAACACTTGAATGGGTTGACCACTATCGGTATCTTGGCGTCACTGTCGGCTCTAACAAGGGGAAGAAAGAGGAGCTCAATCAACTCATAGGAACATGCAAAAGTCGACTCAGGGCACTGAAAGCTATGACCTGGAATGGACATGGAGCCTCTATTGCCGTGCTAAAAATGATGTACACAGCCTATGTGCGCTCCGTCATAGACTATGCCGCACCAGTTCTGTGCACCTACTCCCAAAGCGATATGAAAAGGCTTGAAAGCATTCAAAATGAAGCCATGACAATCATTCTTGGAGTTCCAAGAACTGCCAAAACGTCTAATCTACGAGAGGAGTTGTCCCTTCCCAGTGTTAAAAGCAGAATTCAGGAGCTGAATGCTAAGCTTGCAATTAGGATAGCCAGAGATCCCCATTACAATGATATTGCTAAGAAAAAACTGAGCTCTGTGCTACTTTCAGGGGGAAACAGGAGAAGCAAAAAATGGCATCACAGATCAGTCTGCTACCTCGAAGAGCTTCACCTGCTTGAGCAAGCCCGTGAGCTCCTGCCTGTAGAGAGGTTACCTCCCTGGGAGGATGACTCATGCAAGATCATCATCAATGAAATGGCAATGAAAAAATCCAACATGTTACCACAAGAAATGAGGCACAAGTATCTCGAGGAAATTTATAAAGAAGCCGGAGATGAACTAGATCAAATCTACACTGACGGGTCATCTAATCCTGTCAATGGCAGGGCTGGTGCAGGATACACGGTAATCAAGGATAATACTTTCCAACGCAGAAATGAAGAAAAAGCACGTATTGAGAACTATGCCTCTTCAACGCAAGCAGAGCTAACTGCCATTGTTATGGCGTTAAGGTTTCTTGAACGGAACACTAATGGTGCAGTGATTTGCACCGATTCAAAAGCAGCACTACAAAGCCTAAGTAAAAATCAGGCAGAAAATCTTGCAATAGTCGCTGAAATTAAGAGAGCTGTGAGAGTTCTTACCAATCAGGGAAGAGTCATCAAGTTTCTGTGGATCCCCTCCCATGTTGGGATATGTGGGAATGAACGAGCAGATGTGCTGGCTGCTGAAGGCGCTGAAGGAGACCATATTGAATACTTCATACCCAAGACTCTACTACAAATTAGAGGTATTGTCAGGCAACATCACCGTGACAAGGTAACTGAGGAAAGGAGGATAGAAGCACAAACCAGTGAATCTGTACGATGGTACAACATGGTTGCAGCTGGCAATCCCAATCATTATGGCCGAAGAGGAGGAGGACGAGGGAGAGAATCAGTAATAGCGAGAATCCGTCTTGGATACAGATACCCATGGAGATATGGAATGGAAACAACAGTTGATCAGCGAAGTTGCAGAATCTGTGGTGAGAGTGATGGACACCGCCTTGACCACTATCTACGTGAATGTGAACACCTGAGAGACATCAGAAATATGTGTAGATTAATAAACCCCACATTGTTTGAGTTAGGAAAACACTATTTGTCAAATATTGATACTGTTCTTAAAAGATTTCCCCATTTTGCATCCGCAAGATAACGTAAGCTTTTAAGGGTTGATAGATGTTAATCTTGTTGTTTGAGGAGCTGTTCACTTGAGACAGTTAAGCAAGTCCCAGCTGTGTCTGGGTACAAGTGACAGGATGAACAACCCAGCGGGTTTTCTTCCTATTGGGGAGTGTTGTACATGCTGCTATGGCGGTGTGTCCACTCACAAGATGAGTGGCGCTGCCCAATAAACTCGCCCCTCGGGGCAAAATTAAATTAAAATTAATTCATCCTCAGCAGCAGCGCCGCACAAGGAAGCACTCAAGCGTTTACTGACCCACTTACCTGCAGGCACTTGAGGGCTGACTCTCACCTTGAGGCCCGAGTGAGAGTGGCAGCGTCCCGGGGCAGCCCCAGGTCGCCCCCTCACCTCAACACTCCCTTACCTGAAGAAAGACACACACACATTAACAAGCAGAACACTGTAGAATGATACACAGATAAGGTAGTAATATTTTGGGGTTGGGAATATATATTATATTTTACCTTCCGTGGCGCCATTCAGTAAAGACTTTGGCAGGCTACAGGTCCGCCACCCGCCCACCACCACAAGAATACTGCCCCTTTGTCTCCCACCCCCCTCCCTCGCCCCATAAACCCCCTCTCCCCCAAAATATCATTCCCCAATATACACCCACTTCACGGTTCTTATACCAACAGGCAGTTTAAAAACTTCCAAGATCCGGTAGATATGGGAAGTTTGAGAAGAATAATATTAATGACAATCCGAAAGGCCCATCACTCAGACCCCCCCCCCCTTCCACCTTCACCCGAACCCCCTTCCATCCAAGCCCCAGTACAAACACTGCTGGACAAGGAGATATGTCAACGGAGGAACACATGAATATAATCCCATCAGCGGAATATGCTACGCTGGCGATTATACAAAAAAATATGGTTCAATGAACTAAAAAAAACTGATTCAATGAACCTGGTAATTTATGTGCCACGTATGTGAGAGCAGTGGTGAAGTATGCAGCTCCGTCCAGCTTCGATAAAGGCTGGTCCCAGAATTAAGAGTACTAATAAAATTCTAGTTAAAGCTAAGAGAAAGGGTAAGGTAGTTATTAAGGTAAAAGCGCTTATCCAATATGACTACATCACTGAAGTGAGGATAGGAGGACAGACTATGAACTGGGATATGAGGATAGATTAAAGGAACGATGCCGTTTGGACATAACCTGTAAACAGTGAAGCAACGGGGGGATAAGATCCAAATGTACACGATACTTAAGGGGTAATGACAAAATTGTACACTGTATAGGTGGAGCAACAACAGAAGCAGACGAGCCACCTGGAGGTGAATACGTGTTTCTTGAGTACGGTGAGCACGTGTTTCTTGAGTACGGTGAGCACGTGCTTCTTGAGTACGGTGAGCACGTGCTTCTTGAGTACGGTGAGCACGTGCTTCTTGAGTACGGTGAGCACGTGTTTCTTGAGTACGGTGAGCACGTGTTTCTTGAGTACGGTGAGCACGTGTTTCTTGAGTACGGTGAGCACGTGTTTCTTGAGTACGGTGAGCACGTGGAACAAGAACATATAATGGAGGCAGATTGCATGTATGGCTTCCCACGCAGACACGACACCACACCAACGCCACACAACACCACACCAGCGCCACACGACACCACACCAGCGCCACACACCACACCAGCGCCACACGACACCACACCAGCGCCACATCTGTACACCAGTTGATTGCCAGTTGAGAGGCGGCAGCAAAGAGCCAAAGCTCAACCCCCGCAAGCACAATTAGGTGAGTACACAGGACCCGGAGGGTGACGTGCACCACATGTGAAGGACAGATGTAAATGTTAATGTAATAATTTCCGTTGAAGTCTGACAACGACCTTTCGTGCCCTCTGCATTCCTTTTTGCGCTACCGCTCACAGGATCAGTATGGGGTGCACAATAAACTAGCCGCCCCCTGCGGCAACAATTAAATCAAATATGCTACATCACGCCAGGAACGCCGTCCCATTTTACGCAAACTCCCGGAAACTCTCTGGATGCCTGGCAATACCGCACACACCTCGTAACCCACCAAAAATTCGCCGCAACACGCTTCTAAAACAAACTTCCCTAAAAATAAATAAGACCCCTTCTCACTCTACCAAAAATGTTGTTTAGGAGTATCTTGAAATTAGGCCTTTACTTGCCTAAAAATAACTCTCCCGCTGTGCTTCGCAGCCATCAACACAAAAACCAGGAATTGTACATGTTCCTTCATGAATACAAACTACACCATTTATTAAGAGGTCGCAGATTTCATTATACAAGAGTAGAGAGACCGCGCCCAGCACGGGAGGGAGGCCACGGCTCACTCACGCAAAGTTCCCACCACATAGAAAACGGGAATTAAATTACAACTATAATGTAGTTTGTTCATTTTAAATAGCAAATGCAAACAAAGATATTACCAATAATATTACTTTTGATGACCTACACAAATTATGAATTAGATAATACAAATTTTCGCTTAGAAGAAATGAGTCTTGAGGTAGGCAAGAGACGTTCAGATTGCGATAAATGATTCACTGCTCTCACCCCTACACACAAACCCTGATCAAAGTGATGGTCAATAAAATTTCGGTTTACTGCACACATAAAACGTGAATTTGGAAGTGACAAATGAAAAAATCAGTGCCACGCTCACAGAAAACGCGTATTAGAAGACCAATAAAATCTCGTCTCACGCACTAGGCTGTATAGGGCTGATAACGAAGCCCTTAACCTGGGCATTGAGCCCTAACTTAGCTATTGTGGGGGCGGCTTCACTCGTGTCCATGTGGTGGGCTTAAGGCCTATCAACCACAGAGAGGCTATTACGACCACTATAGTAGTTAACTAACCACCAGGAACTATACATTAGACCTGAAAATTGTCTGGTACAAAGGTCACCTCTTGTGAATATACGCTGATAAGCCGAGTACTCTTCTCTGAATACATATACTCCAACTTCACTTTTACGACGTCCTATATATGGTGTGTATGGCGAATCACTGTTCGAAGTACTGCTGTTAAACCTTGCTCATATACTGCCAGAGGTACCGGGGTTATACCCTCTCATACGGACACTGTCCGGGGTACTGAGGGTAAGTCTCTCTCATACGGACACTGTCCGAGGTACTGAGGGTAAGTCTCTCTCATAAGGACACTGTCTGGGGTACTGAGGGTAAGTCTCTCTCATACGGACACTGTCCGGGGTGCTGAGGGTAAGTCTCTCTCATACGGACACTGTCCGAGGTACTGAGGGTAAGTCTCTCTCATAAGGACACTGTCTGGGGTACTGAGGGTAAGTCTCTCTCATACGGACACTGTCCAGGGTACTGAGGGTAAGTCTCTCTCATACGGACACTGTCCAAGGTACTGAGGGTAAGTCTCTCCCATACGGACACTGTCTGGGGTACTGAGGGTAAGTCTCTCTCATACGGACACTGTCCGGGGTACTGAGGGTAAGTCTCTCTCATACGGACACTGTCCGGGGTACTGAGGGCAAGTCTCTCTCATACGGACACTGTCCGAGGTACTGAGGGTAAGTCTCTCTCATACCGATACTGTCCGGGGTACTGAGGGTAAGTCTCTCTCTCATACCGACACTGTCCGGGGTACTGAGGGTAAGTCTCTCATACAGACAACAGAGAAGACTTGGTAATTTCATCAACCAAACTGCGTCATAATCTGTGATCTGATTTAATGAATCAATACAATACGAACCTCATACATCAACAACAACTTCAGAAAATGCAGCTCTTTTATAGTAAATGTAATCACACACACGTTTAAAACATTCAACACATTGTTATGGTGATGCCCATTCTTATTGGGGCTCCCACACACGCTCCTCCCTCCCACTCCCACACCCTATTACGCATTGGGTGTGGGCGTGTCAAGGGCCAGGGTGTGGGCGTGTCAAGGGCCAGGGTGTGGGCGTGTCAAGGGCCAGGTATGGGCGTGTCAAGGGCCAGGGTGTGAGCGTGTCAAGGGTGACGCCACATTCCACTGAGGTCAGCACCGGTCGCCCTGGGTGCCAGCTCCACACTACATACTACTACACAACACTCTTGACCTGACCTTATATCTCGGGAACACCCACCACAATTCATCCATCCTTACTTGCGTTTGTTCCCACAATATTTCTTATGCTCGCTGGGAGGATGTTAAACAACCGTGGACCTCTGAACCCGCGACCCGGTCTCTGACCAGATCTTGTCAGATGCAGCTGCTCGCAGCCTGGCGTGTGAATCAAAGCCTGGTTGATCAGGTATCCTTTGGAGGCGTTTATCAAGTTTTTCACTGAACACTGTAAGAGGGACTAGTTACATCCTTTCTGTGTAGAATGAAAAGCTTCAGCACTTGATGTTGTTAGTTCTCTCTCAGAGTACCTGTTGCACCTCTGCTTTTCAACGGGGGTATTCTGCACATCCTGCCATGCCTCCTGGTCTCATGTAGAGTTATTTCTGTGTGCAGGTTTGGGACCAGCCCCTCTAATATCTTCCACGTGTAAATTATTATGTATCTCTCCCGCCTGCGCTCAAGAGAATACAGATTTAGGCTCTTTAGTCAGTCCCAGTAGTTTAGATGTTTTACCGAGTGGATTCTAGCAGTAAAGGATCTCTGCACGCTCTCCAGGTCAGCAATTTCTCCATGAAAAGTTCTTGTTATCCAACCTGTCAATTTCCTTGCAGTTGTAACGGCTACTTTATTGTGTTCTTTAAAGGTAAGGTCTTCCGACATCAGTACACCCAGATCCTTTACATTGCCTTTTCGTTCTATGTTATGATTTGACTGAATTTTGTACGTGGTTTCCGTTTGTATATTTTATTTTTTTCCATAGCGCATGAACTGGAACTTATCTTCGTTAAACACCATATTATTTTCTGTAGCCCATAGAAAGACCTGATCTACATCTGATTGGAGGTTTGCCGTGTCCTCTATGTTGCCTACTCTCATGAAGATCCTAGTGTCATCTGCAAAGGATGATACAGTGCTATAGGTTGTGTCCTTGTCTGTGTCTGATATGAGGATGAGAAAAAGTACTAGAGCAAGCACAGTACCCTGGGGGACTGAGCTCTTCACGGTTGATAGTCCGGATTTTATTTTGTTGACTATTACACATTGGGTTCTGTTAGTCAGGAAATTGTAGATCCATCTGCCTATTTTCCCGGTAATTCCTTTTGAACGCATCTTATGTGCAATAGCACAGTGTTCACATTTGTCAAAAGGTACGGTTATTATTATGAGAAATCACTAAGGCACAACGACTATCTAGTATTTGGAATGGATAAGGGCACAAGGATAGGTCCAACCACTTGGCCGGTCGGGGATTGAAGGAAGGCCTGCAAGAAGAGAGATCGTCGCTCTACTGTCCAGTCCAAGTGGTTGGACAAATTTGTCGAAAGCGTGTGCGAAATTTGTGCATATAATGTCAGCGTTTTGTCTGTTTTCTATAGCACCTAAGGTCACGTCACAGTGGTCCAGCAACTGTGAGAGGCAGGAGCTCCATCTTTTGAACCCGTGTTGTCCAGGGTTATGTAAGTGATGTAATTCCATGTGATTTGTAATCTTCCTTCTTAGCACTTTTTAAAACTTTAAAATCTTCATGTTAATGGTATCAGTCTATAATTTTTGCCTCTGCTTTATTTCCTCCTTTGTGGAGTGGCGCTATCTTCGCTGTTTTAAGTATGTCAGGGATAACACCAGTATCTAGGCTCCGTTTCCAAATAATGTTAAGGGACTGCTAGTTTATTTTTTTTTTTGGGGGGGGGGCAATTCTTGATGAAGTGTTGCAAATTAGGATACGGTGATGTGTGGATTCAAGTCAACGTGTAGTGCAGGTGGTGGAGGGGAAGTGGTAGGGGACACTACCGCTGACCTGCCCTGGAGTGTGACCCCGTGACGTTACTGTCGTGCTGGGGTGGTCAGGAGCCAGGGGTCGTCAACACCGAGTGTGACTCGCCGGAAAAAATCGTGATAGAGACGTCCTTGGCCCGCCGGCAAGATGCTTTGATAACCACCTCCAGGGTGCACGTAACCGCCAGCCTGCAGCGGTGACCAACAGTTTGATCGACCAGAAACCTCTTTTCTTTCCAAGAACGTCGCATTTCGCACGTATGCGTTACATAAGGTGACAAATTGTCGTACTAGAAAATGGAAGCGGCTGGCGAAAGTGATGTACTGTCCCGTTTTCTGTTTTGGGTCCTCTGGTAAGTTAGGAGAGGACACTTTAAATTGACTGTTTTCTCGTCGTTGGAAAACCTTAGGACGGGCTGTGACCAGACCGTCAACCACCATAATTAAAAAAAAAGAGAGGACAAAGAGGACACGGATCCCCAGAACCAGTGCAAGGAAATAGAATTTACAAAGGTAGCCTATGACGCCTGGTGCCTGTCTCTTGTTTATCAGCTGAAGTTGGTTGTGCGTAGTGATTTGTGTATGTCACTGTGGCAGCCATGCTGGTAGTATGACCTTGAAGGATGTATGTTAAACGTATCTCACTCTTTGACAGGTCTCTATATTGTGCTGCGGACAAGAGGCTTTTCTGATGTCTACGAGGGTAAAGCTTCCTTAAAACATGTGTTGGGTTGTAAAGGTTCTCCTGTGTTTACAAATAATAAGTCTTGCTTGGCTCTTAAATCATGCAACGTTATACAAAATTCTAAACTGTTGTTAAAAAGTTTTAAATCTAATTTTCTTGCCTGTAAGTGTGAAGAGGCGCTGACGTGTAAGATCGTAAGTATGCCTTAATGCACTTTTAAGTTGTATTAAAGGGGTAGTATGTGAATGTGGTATCCATGTCACTTGCTGTATGCCAAGAAGGGATCATACTTCTATTATGTTACGAGGTAATTGGTTCCACAAATCAACAACCCTGTTACTGAACCAGTATTTACCCAGGTCTTTCCTCAATCTAAACTTATTAAATTTATACCCATTGTTCTATTTTGTGTTGATACTTTTAATACCTTATTAATATCCCCTTTATGTCCATTTTTGGGTGCGGTAACAAGCCATGGTGACCTGTGACCCTGGTGGTGTTGACCCACCACCTCCACCTGGTGACCTGTGACCCTGGTGGTGTTGACCCACCACCTCCACCTGGTGACCTGTGACCCTGGTGGTGTTGACCCACCACCACCACCTGGTGACCTGTGACCCTGGTGGTGCTGACCCACCACCACCACCTGGTGACCTGTGACCCTGGTGGTATTGACCCACCACCACCACCTGGTGACCTGTGACCCTGGTGGTGCTGACCCACCACCACCACCTGGTGACCTGTGACCCTGGTGGTATTGACCCACCACCACCACCTGGTGACCTGTGACCCTGGTGGTGCTGACCCACCACCACCACCTGGTGACCTGTGACCCTGGTGGTATTGACCCACCACCACCACCTGGTGACCTGTGACCCTGGTGGTGTTGACCCACCACCTCCACCTGGTGACCTGTGACCCTGGTGGTGTTGACCCACCACCTCCACCTGGTGACCTGTGACCCTGGTGGTGTTGACCCACCACCACCACCTGGTGACCTGTGACCCTGGTGGTGCTGACCCACCACCACCACCTGGTGACCTGTGACCCTGGTGGTGCTGACCCACCACCACCACCTGGTGACCTGTGACCCTGGTGGTATTGACCCACCACCACCACCTGGTGACCTGTGACCCTGGTGGTATTGACCCACCACCACCACCTGGTGACCTGTGACCCTGGTGGTGCTGACCCACCACCACCACCTGGTGACCTGTGACCCTGGTGGTATTGACCCACCACCACCACCTGGTGACCTGTGACCCTGGTGGTGCTGACCCACCACCACCACCTGGTGACCTGTGACCCTGGTGGTATTGACCCACCACCACCACCTGGTGACCTGTGACCCTGGTGGTGCTGACCCACCACCACCACCTGGTGACCTGTGGCCCTGGTGGTGTTGACCCACCACCACCACCTGGTGACCTGTGACCCTGGTGGTATTGACCCACCACCACCACCTGGTGACCGTCACATACAGCGTAACGCTCACCTAAACCACCCAAGTTACTCCACATATAAAAAACTATATCCACTCTAATTAAATGAATTAGAGCATTTTGAATCGTTTCTAAAATACCGAACCAAAAATACAAAATATACATGAAAAATAGGCGACAGGAGTACGGGCGGTGGCAATAACAATTAGGATTGGCCAATTTATTTCAAATAAAGCTTAATTAAAGAGGTGTCAAGCCCCTGATGCTGATGCAACCTTTAGCACTGTTCGCATCCCTGTTTTGTTGGTGCTCCACCACACACCCGGTGTTCCGACTGCTCCACCACACACCCGGTGTTCCGACTGCTCCACCACACACCCGGTGTTCCGACTGCTCCACCACAACCCGGTGTTCCGACAGCCAGTGATGGTCACAGCCTGAACATACAACATTATCCATGTACTGTATACACAAGGGAAGGGAACCACCATGATAAAACCCAACCCATTACGACTATATAATACTGGGAAGGAGTCGGGATAAGGATTTGGGATTGGACGGGGGGAAGGAATGGTGCACAAACACTTGCACGGTCGGGGATTGAACGCAGAACGCAGATTTGAAGTGAGACCGTCGCTCTACCGTCCTGCCCAAGTGGCTGGGTACTACATGCACAAATGATGCATCGTTCAATATTTTACCCCACACACACACATTCTAAAGGTATACCATATTTTACGACATTTGTCCACGTATTCACATGCCGCAATATTTTAACATACATGTCCACACAATATTGTTCATCAATTGGGTACATAATTCAATATATTCCATGAATTAGGTACATAATACAATATTTTTTTCACAGAACCTGTTACATGCCCTCCTCTGTATTCAATACCAATGTCCAGCAGGGAATATAATATGGATATATTACTTATCATTCCAACTTGTGGCTTCCTAACTTCATCAATCTAAGATGAAGATGGATGTGATAGTAGCAGAGACAAGAGGCTTGTGCCTTGTCAACCCTGGCAGTTGTCATGTATCGGGGTCAATG
>WNGS01164858.1:16322757-16335301 GCA_020271785.1 Procambarus virginalis
AAGCAATAAGATGCTTATCTTAACATACTAAGTAGGTTAGGTAAGGTCGGTGTTTTCTATGAAGCTTTTCAAGGGAAACTATTATGTTTAGTATATTACCAATACACGTAACTAATAAGTCAATATTGACTATACGAATTTGCGAGGACGGGTTGGACGACCAGAGAGCTCTGCCATGCTACTGTGACCCCAGACGACTAGAGACCTCTGCCATGCTATTGTGACCCCAGACGACCTTGTGAGCTTCCAAGGTCAACAAGTGCATAAAGTGAACCATTGGTGGTGAGCGTTCATCAGCAGGAGTTTGCCACAAGGAGGACCTTGTAGCCTACCATCTAAGGCGCTCACTAATGAAGACGTGGCGCGGGGAACACATGGGAGACGGTAGGACAAGAGTTAGATTCACTTTTAAGGTTGTGTCAGTGACCCCTGTCACCGCTGGCCGTCACAACACCTGTCTAAATAGTTCCCGGAGGACCCACTTTTGTCTTCTAATTATCCAACACTTAATTGAGAGGGACGATAATGTCCTCTGCTGCTGCTGCTGCTTCTTACACGGTGGTGCAGACACCTTGTGAGGTGGGGACAAAGGGGATGTGAGGGGGTGAGGGGAGGGACAAGGGAGAAGAGGGGAGGGGACAAGGAAGGGTGAGGGGAAGCGCTCGGCGTCATTAGTATAATACAAGTTCCAATCTACACTCGCGAGTAATTAAAGTTTTGAAAGTGATCATTAGCGAGAGCCGCCATAATAGAGCCTGCAGATGAAACAGCGCCCAACTAACAGTAATTACCCTGGTGATCAATTAGCAGATTGATGGGCACCACCAGACTACCTGTAGACACTTGCGGTCCTCGCCGTGTCCAGGTGGTGTCTCCTCGGGGGAGGATTGGCCAGTCCGGCCGCGGATTAGGAGGAGTGGATAGGGAGAAGAGGATAGGGAGAAGAGAATAGGGAGAAGCGGGTAGGGAGAAGCGGATAGAGAGAAGCGGGTAGGGAGAAGGGAGAAGCGGGTAGGGAGAAGCGGGTAGGAGAAGCGGGTAGGGAGAAGCGGGTAGGAGAAGCGGATAGGGAGAAGCGGATAGGGAGGAGGGATAGGGTGGGGATTTCGGGATGAAGGTGGGTTAGGATAATGAAGAGGATGAGTGGTCGGGGAGCACATCAACCCGTCCTCACTAACACATCGGATTTTCAACGTAATCGACGATTCCTTTAAAAATGAGACATGTTGCTCAAAAACTACAGCACCGTCCTGGTGACGTTTCCCACGCGTCTGCCTCCATGGGTTAACTGGCTCGAGTTCATTTGTTGTTAGTTACGCAAAAAGTGTTACATTTTTGACAGAAAGCCAAATGGTCCAGTAGCAGAGGGGAGAGTATAGTGGTCCAGTAGCAGAGGGGAGAGTATAGTGGTCCAGGAGCAGAGGGGAGAGTATAGTGGTCCAGGAGCAGAGGGGAGAGTATAGTGGTCCAGGAGCAGAGGGGAGAGTATAGTGGTCCAGGAGCAGAGGGAGAGTATAGTGGTCCAGTAGCAGAGGGGAGAGTATAGTGGTCCAGGAGCAGAGGGGAGAGTATAGTGGTCCAGTAGCAGAGGGGAGAGCATAGTGGTCCAGTAGCAGAGGGGAGAGCATAGTGGTCCAGTAGCAGAGGGGAGAGCATAGTGGTCCAGTAGCAGAGGGGAGAGCATAGTGGTCCAGTAGCAGAGGGGAGAGCATAGTGGTCCAGTAGCAGAGGGGAGAGTATAGTGGTCCAGTAGCAGAGGGGAGAGCATAGTGGTCCAGTAGCAGAGGGGAGAGCATAGTGGTCCAGTAGCAGAGGGGAGAGCATAGTGGTCCAGTAGCAGAGGGGAGAGTATAGTGGTCCAGTAGCAGAGGGGAGAGTATAGTGGTCCAGTAGCAGAGGGGAGAGTATAGTGGTCCAGTAGCAGAGGGGAGAGGATAGTGGTCCAGTAGCAGAGGGGAGAGGATAGTGGTCCAGGAGCAGAGGGGAGAGATAGTGGTCCAGGAGCAGAGGGGAGAGGATAGTGGTCCAGGAGCAGAGGGGAAGAGTATAGTGGTCCAGTAGCAGAGGGGAGAGGATAGTGGTCCAGTAGCAGAGGGGAGAGTATAGTGGTCCAGTAGCAGAGGGGAGAGCATAGTGGTCCAGTAGCAGAGGGGAGAGGATAGTGGTCCAGTAGCAGAGGGGAGAGCATAGTGGTCCAGTAGCAGAGGGGAGAGGATAGTGGTCCAGTAGCAGAGGGGAGATCATAGTGGTCCAGTAGCAGAGGGGAGAGGATAGTGGTCCAGTAGCAGAGGGAGAGGATAGTGGTCCAGGAGCAGGGGGAGAGCATAGTGGTCCAGTAGCAGAGGGGAGAGTATAGTGGTCCAGTAGCAGAGGGGAGAGGATAGTGGTCCAGTAGCAGAGGGGAGAGCATAGTGGTCCAGTAGCAGAGGGGAGAGGATAGTGGTCCAGTAGCAGAGGGGAGAGCATAGTGGTCCAGTAGCAGAGGGGAGAGGATAGAGTGGTCCAGGAGCAGAGGGGAGAGTATAGTGGTCCAGGAGCAGAGGGGAGAGGATAGTGGTCCAGGAGCAGAGGGGAGAGGATAGTGGTCCAGTAGCAGAGGGGAGAGCATAGTGGTCCAGTAGCAGAGGGGAGAGGATAGAGTGGTCCAGGAGCAGAGGGGAGAGGATAGTGGTCCAGGAGCAGAGGGGAGAGGATAGAGTGGTCCCTAAAGCTCAATAACGTGAACAAAACAATACAACGATGGCTGGTCTTAACAGGTGTACATCAGTGTAACTCTTACTACATTTCTGCCATAAAGAGCATAATCTTTACATTACAATTTGAATACAAGTAGTTTACCATTAGGTAATATGATATAAATTGTACCGATTTATATCATGTTACATTGTATAATGTAATTATAATGAATTGGGAACAATTTACACACAAATTTTACCAATTTATATTACAATATTGATGACTATCCGAAGAACTTGCCAATACCAATCACGCCGCAAACCCCGTCCACCATATGACCAGACAATCCAGGAGCTCCAGGAGCTCCTGAACATACAGCCACTAAACATCAGACTGCAGCACCAAGCCATCAGGGTGTGGAACACCATCGAAATGTTAGAGGACCCAATGTTAGAAAGATTACTCCAAGATGAGACGCCCCGCTCCCAGCCCCACAGTACATAATTCCCAGATGATATACTAACCAGATATCCTTCCCCCCATAATTGAAAAATTGAGTATGTATGTGTGTATGTGTATGTTTATGTATGTGTATGTATATGTGTGTATGCATATATGTATATGTGCATGGGTATATATATGTATATGTGGGAGTATATGTATGTATATGTGTGTATGGATGAGCAACTCGATAATAATATGTACGTATGAACAACTCGATAAATAATATGTACGTACGAACAACTCGATAAATAATATGTACGTACGAACAACTCGTAAATAATATGTACGTACGAACAACTCGATAAATAATATGTACGTACGAACAACGCGATAAATAATATGTACGTACGAACAACTCGATAAATAATATGTACGTACGAACAACTCGATAAATAATATGTACGTACGAACAACGCGATAAATAATATGTACGTACCAACAACTCGATAAATAATAATAATAATAAAACAAAGAGCCTTAAACAGAACAACATGTGTGGAAGCATCGGCGTGTGTATATATGAATGCTACACAGTATTCATCTATAGACATCATATATGGTGAAACACATGTGAAGAACCTCTCACACACTCACAGCTCCCTGACAAGAGGGAGCCAGCTTAGCTTAGCTGCCAACACCCACACATAGTGTCAGCAAGGCGGACAGCCCGCCTGCTTTCATACCTCTCACTGTATTTCCCACTTCTACACTTCCCTTCACCTATGTCTCTCCTTCCTCTTTACAACCCCATCCCCCCCCCCAAAAAAAAAAAAAAACTTCTCTACAAATGCACAAAGCAGTCACATTAACATGATCTATCACTACGTGAGAAGATAGATCATGGTCTATCTCGGTCTATCTTTCCCCCACACACAAGGTAAGGTCATTATCAGGTGAAAGTGCTCAGTTAGTACGATGATAACTCTAGAGAGGGACACCAAGACAAGGAACTTGTATATGAGGACGGAGTGAAGGAATGGTGCCCAAGCACTTGGACCAGCGGGGATCGAACGCCGACCCTGCAAGGAGCAAGACCGTTTGAGTAGCGACCAGTCTAAGTGGATGGAATCCAGGCACTGGGTATGATAAATATAGGGGGTAGAAATAGCCTAAGCTACTCTATCCCTTTGAGATGTATTTCTTCCTTGTCTCAATAAACATACTTGAACTTGAATGATAAATATCACCAGTATTTACAACCCACACTGTAATTTCCTCGCTGAACAAACCAATCACAGTAACATCTCGCCGCCTCACTGGAGTGGTCGACCACACACAACTAACGAGACAAATCCCTCACTAACAAAACTTTACAACTTATAATTAAAACGACTCAACTTGGCCACCAACCAGGCCTCAATTATCGGGGAAATGTTTGCATTTTTCCCGGTGGTGGAGAACTCATATTTTGTGTGACCACTTCCTTATAACGGCGGCTCTTAAGGGCGAGCGTGTACTCTCACATCCCCCCCTCCCCCCCCCCCGCACGTGTACTCACTCTCACACACACACACCCGCGTGTGTATTCACCTAATTACACTTGCAACGGATAAAACACAGCTCATAGACCCTGCCTGTCAGTTCTTAACAGACTGGTCTGTAGGTTCCTGAGCCTATTAGTCTGACATGTACCTGTAAAGTTGTGAATGGAGTTTGAACATGTCCCCCCCCCCCCCCCCCACACACACAAGTGGGTACAGGTATTAATGACTTCTTAACTCAGTTAGCAGGAGTAAAGCTTTCCCTTCCCATACCTCATGGTAGGCCTTACACTACTAGTTTTTTCCTGGAGCCCCAACAACCGAGGGTTCTTAGGGTTCCAGGGGGCGCCTGACAGCTGAGTGGACAGCGCTTAGGATTCGTAGTCCTGAGGTTCCGGGTTCGATCCCCGGTTAAGGCGTAGACAAATGGGCAAAAAGTTTCTTTCATCCTGATGTTCCTGTTACCTACCGGTAAATAGGTACCTGGGAGTTAGACAGCTGCTACGGGCTGCTTCCTGGAGGTGTGTAACAAAAAGGAGGCCTGGTCGAGGACCCGGCCGCGGGGACGCTAGGCCCCGAAATCATCTCAAGATAACCAATCGGTTAGCAACATGGTTCCCAATTACTGTACTTCTGGGTGAAGCAACCCGTCCTCAGACCAAGTCCATTCCATCCAGCGGTCGACCCCAAAGACACATTCATCAACAATAACATGCTGTTCATTCAAAATAAGAATTTCTCAAATTAAATTAATATTATAATATATTAGCATACTGTGCATATTTAGGCATTGGTTTAGATAGATTAAGTGTTTAGGTTCTGTTGGCGATTATTTGTATTTGAAGTACGTGGGTTAAGCATTTACAACTTTGTGCTTCGAACAGAGGACGTGAGGAAGCACTTGTTGCGGAAGTGTTCGGACGTCATCAGCTGTGTCGTGCGTAAACCGTTTTTCATTCATAAACACCTGGGGTTTGGCGGGTGCATGGAATGGACTTTGGCTCTTGTTTATAGGACAGGTTCGACTACGCCACCAGGACACCCCATTTTTTCATTAGAAAGAATTTTGTCAAGATTCAGGATAATGTCTCGAGACTCGATTGGTGGTCGTGTTCCTTTGTTAATCCACTACCATACTAAATATTCGTCTGTCCCGCCTATTTCCTGGGTATTTTGTATATGGTGATCATATATCCTCGGTTTCTTTACCTTCCTGTGATGGAAGGTACACCTTAAATGGTGGAACATTTGGTACGTGCTTGATGGGGTTCAGCATGAACCCATCTGCTTGACATCCTGCAATGTCTTACATTTGATAGAATTTAAATGGGGTGCACAATACAGTAGCCGCCGCCGCCTGCGGCAAGAATCACCTGCCGGAAGGCCAGTAGACGCCACCGAGAGAGAAGAATGCGCGCGGCTGGCCACCATAGTTGCAGTGGTCACGTACTGACATGCAACACCGGTCACGAGTGTGCCAAGAGTAAAGAAAATTACGCAGACTATTGTCTTGGTCCACAGGTGTCGTAACTAAGCCTCGCTGTCTGTGTTCTCACCTGCCTTGTGTAGCTTCCGGGGATCAACGGACCCGCGGCCCGGTCTCCGACTAGGCCTCCTGGTCCTACTATCACCATCACAACCAATGTGTCTGCCCATCACCACGACAACCAATGTGTCTGCCCATCACCACCACAACCAATGTGTCTGCCCATCACCACCACAACCAATATGTCTGCCCATCACCACCACAACCATTATGTCTGCCCATCACCACCACAACCAATATGTCTGCCCATCACCACCACAACCATTATGTCTGCCCATCACCACCACAACCAATATGTCTGCCCATCACCACCACAACCAATATGTCTGCCCTTCACCACCACAACCATTATGTCTGCCCATCACCACCACAACCAATATGTCTGCCCATCACCACCACAACCATTATGCTTGCCCATCACCACCACAACCAATATGTCTGCCCATCACCACCACAACCATTATGTCTGCCCATCACCACCACAACCAATATGTCTGCCCATCACCACCACAACCAATATGTCTGCCCATCACCACTACAACCAATGTGTCTGCCCATCACCACCACAGCCATTATGTCTGCCCATCACCACCACAACCAATGTGTCTGCCCATCACCACCACAACCAATGTGTCTGCCCATCACCACCACCACAACCAATGTGTCTGCCCATCACCACCACAACCAATGTGTCTGCCCATCACCACTACAACCAATGTGTCTGCCCATCACCACCACAACCAATGTGTCTGCCCATCACCACCACAACCAATTTGTCTGCCCATCACCACCACAACCAATGTCTGCCCATCACCACCACAACCAATATGTCTGCCCATCATCACCACCACAACCAATATGTCTGCCCATCATCACCACCACAACCAATATGTCTGCCCATCATCACCACCACAACCAATGTCTGCCCATCACAACCTCAACCAATTTGTCTGCCCATCACCACCACAACCAATGTCTGCCCATCACCACCACCACAACCAATATGTCTGCCCATCATCACCACCACAACCAATATGTCTGCCCATCACCCACACAACGTATATATGCTTCACAAAAGGGAATCTACAGCATTCCACAACACCTGTACTCGATACTCTACAAATATTCCCCTCACTCTTACAGCGAGTTATATCAGAGGACAAAAAAGGGGAAATTCCATAAAAGCTGGGATTGTGTGGCCAGGAGTGGGCAGGGCCCGACGCCTCGCGTGGTGGAGGGTTGGATTACACACCACAAGCCCAATGTGGGTCCCTCGCCTCTTTTGGACCGGCTCAGGTTCCCCTTTCTTACCTCTGGTGTCTCCCCTCTCCCCTCGCTCTGTGGTACAGGCTTACACACCACCCTCAGTCTCTCGCGCGCCCCACAGACAGCTTCCCATGTTTACCCATCACAGACGGCTTGTCGTGATTGTATACAGTTTAGTTAAGTTAATTTACTTGGCCTCCATACCAGTAGTGGGCGGTAGTGGGAGATTTTTTTATTAATCTTATTTTCTACCACAAACGTGGCCACTCATTAACAATGCTAACCAGCATATATACATTTTCTTCTGTCCTCCGTGGACAAGGTCAGAGATTTATTAAACATATAGTTCAGGGATTTATTGAACAATCAACCACAAAGTGATTGTAGTGTTTTTAAAATGCTAAGCTAACCTACATACGTAAATACATAGATACACAGATTTACGTATGCCCTACATAAAAGGTTCGATGTGTCTTTTACATAGTGTCATTAATGTGCATTTACAAAGGTGAAATGTACTTCTGACCAGCTTCCACATATACTTTATACACATACATATACATGCACACCCATATACATCCATATACACACACACACACACACACACACACACACACACACACACACACACATACATTTGTCTCTTTTACTCTGACAGGGTGAGATAGCTGATAGAGAGACTAGTGTGCAATTGAGCACTTAATCACTGAAGTTGATTAAGGTGCTTTTACAAGCTCAGGTTATATAGTTACATCTGGTTGATACCTGGTTGATCACATACATACATTGTATAAATGATACATTACATGGTCAATCTTGGATACAAGTCCAATATATCATCAAGTGTTCCAGTACTCATATAGTAATTAAACAGTTCAGCATACCTTAGCCCAGGAGGGCGAAAGTCAGCCAGTATGGGACATTCTACAATATAATGTTCAAGAGAGTGCATGTTTTCTCTTTCACAAAGTTGACACATTGTGTACTCGACATTTGGGTTTTGAGAAAGCTGCCAGATACGTCTATATCCCAGGCGTATTCTGGCCACTATAACATCACATTGCCGGGTTTTTGTTCTATTAGTCCCATATGTGAATGTCTCCTCACGATATCTATCATAATATTGAATGCTACAACTTTCCGGTCTTTGTGAATTTGTTAGGTCGGTGAGATCTTCATTAGATATTTGTTTAAGTATTCTCTTTGTCACTGCTAATGAAACACCCATATCAATTTCTACTACTGGTTTTCTACAGGCTGTCTTGGCTAGCATATCAACAGTGTCATGTCAACATGTGATGGTAGCCATAGGAATTTAATTTCAAATCTGTTTTCTTTAGCAGCTAAAATATTCATTCGAATATCACTGACTATTTTCTTGGCGTTACAACTATGTGCGTTCAATGCCAGGAGTGCACTCTGCGAGTCACAGTATATAAGTCCACTGCCTTTGTCTTAAAAATTCAGTGGTAAGGTATATATGCTTGCAAGTTCGGTTTGAGTTGTACTTGCCCAGTCATTGACGCGCTTCATTGCTGTATGTACGAGAGAAGATTGTTCAAATATATTACATGCACATCCGGTACATCGTCCACCTTCTTCTACAGAGCCGTCGGTATAGCACTGATACACATCGTTACCCATACTCTGAGTACTTTCAGTGATGCTGCACAGTGTTAACTTTTAATAATGTAGTGTGTACATTATCTTTCTTGGGCGCATTTACAAAATCAGCTGATAGATCCCAGTTATCCCATGGAGTAATTGGTTGATTAATCATTAACCGAGTTGGATACATATTTAATATTTTGATGGAGTTGGCTACCTTGTAGAACCAAAATGCATAATCAGATTTCGCTCTTCTTCTATAGACCTCAGGTGAGTGCAGCATATTAGAAAGTTTAGCTTGAAACTTGGTGGGAGATGGGAGGTGGTCATCCACCTATTTTATCACTGACAACGGTGAAGTGAGGTCTACCTAGGTCTATATACCCAGCCTACTCTATTTGTGTATCTGTTGCCTTATTGTTGAACTATTCAGATACTCAAATTCATTTTCGAAGGTGTTCAAGGTGTTAGTAACACTTCAAGGTGTTAGTAACACTTCAAGGTGTTAGTAACACTTCAAGGTGTTAGTAACACTTCAAGGTGTTAGTAACACTTCAAGGTGTTAGTAACACTTCAAGGTGTTAGTAACACTTCAAGGTGTTAGTAACACTTCAAGGTGTTAGTAAAGGGGTGATTGTGTGACAGATTGGGGTGAGCAGATTGGTGTGTGACAGATTGGAGTGATTGTGTGACAGATTGGGGTGAGCGAACATTCAAGGTCTAAAGCCAAAGTCAAGGAATAAAGTCAAGTTCATAAATGGTCTCCTATTAGAGTCAAACTCCATATTTGGAGCATTCACGGAAACTCATACAAAAGATTACATGGATGGTGAAATCTGGATTCCAAATTATAATTTATACAGATGTGATAGAAAAACTAGGTCAAATGGAGGAGTAGGTCTGTATATTAAAGAGGACCTGGTATGCACAGAACTACTAAACTCAACTAATGAGGTGGTAGAGGTACTTGGAATTAAGGTAGAGAAACTAAACCTAATTATTATTTTAATATATAACCGCCAGATACAACGGTTGAGGAATTCACAGAGCAGATGCACAAAATAGAGAACATACTTGATGACCTAGCAAACCCAGCTCCAGATATTATCTTCCTTGGAGATTTCAATTTACCGAGTCTAAGATGGAGAATGGCAAACACAAATATCATAGCAGGGAATGACCCGGGAAATAACCAGCCACAGGTCAGAGAACTTTTGAGATTCTGTGACAAATTCTCGCTCAATCAACAGATTACAGAACCAACTAGGAACGAAAACACACTAGACTTGTTATTCACAAACAATGATGAACTAATCAGAGACATAACAATCTCAGATACTTCATACTCAGACCATAAGCTCATTGAAGTGCGAACTAGCATAAATAACGGTAGTAGATCTAAGAGACCCAACAAGCGAGAAGGAATATTCAATCAATTCAATTTCAACAATAAGAGGATTGACTGGGAAAAAATAAATGTAGACCTTTCAACCATTCAATGGGAGACGGTCTTAAGCGACAAAACTCCCACACAGGGAATAGCTCAACTGACAGCTGAAGCTTACAAGGTCTGCTTGAAGCACGTGCCGGTGAGGAGGGGCAGAAAGAGGAACACTCTAGAAAGAGAACGCAGACGACTGTACAGGAGAAGGAAAAAAATAACGGAAATGCTTCGGCAGACACAACTATCACAAGCAAGGAAAATAAGCCTAAGCAGGGAGATCGAAGAAATCGAACAAACGTTGAAGCGATCATATGAGTCTGAGGAAATGGAATTGGAACAGAGAGCTATACAAGAGATAAGGAAAAATCCGAAATATTTTTTCACATACGCTAAATCAAAATCCAAAACCTCGACCAGTATTGGACCGTTAATTACAAATGAAGGTACGTACACAGAGGACAACAAAGAGATTAGTGAAATTCTAAGAAGCCAGTATGAGGCTATGTTTAGCACACCAATTAACAACATGAAAGTTGATGACCCAGACAGCTTCTTTATGAATGACATTCAAGCTGCAGATAATATAACGGATATTACCACAAACTCGGAAGACTTTGAAAGAGAAATTGACAATATGCCCATGCACTCAGCCCCTGGGCCTGACTCATGGAATTCAATATTCATAAAGAAATGTAAAGTACCAGTAGCGAGAGCACTCAGCGTAATATGGAGAAAGAGCCTGGATACAGGGGAGATACCAGCAGCACTTAAATCTGCAGATATAGCTCCGTTGCACAAGGGGGGGAGTAAAGCCTTGGCAAAAAATTATAGGCCAGTTGCACTAACATCACACATAATAAAAGTGTTTGAAAGAGTGATTAGGAATCAAATTTCTAGTTTTATGGAAAACAATGAATTGCACAATCCAGGACAACATGGATTTAGAGCGGGAAGATCCTGTCTGTCACAGTTACTCAACCACTATGACAAAATCACAGAAGCCCTAGAAGAAAAGCAAAATGCAGATGTTGTATACACAGACTTTGCAAAGGCTTTCGACAAATGTGACCATGGGGTGATAGCTCACAAAATGAGGTCAATGGGAATAACTGGAAAAGTAGGACGCTGGATACTCAATTTCCTGTCGAACAGAACACAAAGAGTAACAGTCAATCAGATAAAATCGAGTCCAAGCGATGTTAAAAGCTCTGTACCTCAAGGTACAGTCCTTGCACCGCTACTGTTCCTTATTCTCATATCTGATATAGACAAAAATACACGTCACAGCTTCGTGTCATCCTTCGCAGATGACACAAAAATCAGCATGAAAATTACCTCTGCTGAAGACATTGAAAAACTACAAACAGATGTCAACAAAGTTTTCGATTGGGCAGCAGAAAATAATATGATGTTTAACAGTGATAAATTTCAGGTACTCAGGTACGGCAAAAATGAGGATCTGAAACATAATACAGGGTACAAAACACAATCAAATCTTCCCATAGTAGAAAAACAGCATGTCAAGGATTTGGGAATAATGATGTCCGACGATCTAACGTTTAGGGAGCATAACCAAGCAAATATCGCATCAGCCAGAAAAATGATCGGATGGATTACGAGAACTTTCAAATCCAGGGATCCCATCACAATGGTTGTACTCTTCAAGTCACTTGTGTTGTCCCGTCTCGAATACTGCTCAGTACTCACTTCCCCCTTCAGAGCAGGAGAGATTGCTGAAATAGAGGGAATACAGAGAACATATACGGCACGCATAGACGAGATAAAACACCTAAATTATTGGGATCGTCTCAAAGCTCTCCAAATGTACTCTCTAGAAAGGAGACGAGAGAGATACCAAATAATATACACGTGGAAAATACTGGAGGGCCAGGTCCCAAATCTACACAGTAAAATAACAACGTACTGGAGTGAACGATATGGAAGAAAATGCAAGATTGAACCAGTGAAGAGCAGAGGTGCCATAGGCACAATCAGAGAACACTGTATAACATCAGAGGG
>WNGS01164858.1:16359893-16380334 GCA_020271785.1 Procambarus virginalis
TTTACAGTGTTAGTGTTCAATAACAGTGGTACCAAGTGCAACCTACAGGAAGTGGTACTCAGGATAAGAAGTGTGTACATTATTAGTTTAGTATTCATTACAGAAGGTCACAGTGGTGACTATTTTACCCGGTTTTACCTTGGGTTATCGTACCCAAGGTTACAATGTTGGCAGTAGTCATGGTCAATGTTACAGTGGTGATGGGCAGACATATTGGTTGTGTGGGTGATGGGCAGACATAATGGTTGTGGTGGTGATGATGGGCGGACATATTGGTTGTGGTGGTGATGGGCAGACATATTGGTGTGGTGGTGATGATGGGCGGACATATCGCTCACAAACACACGGAAAAACAAATAAGAAACATTAACACAAGCAAGAAACCAACAAACTCTACGTCAAAACACTTAACAGCATCACGAAATACCAGACAAAACTAACACCAGCCACAAACACCACAAAGCTACCACAAACATCACAAAGCTGCCACAAACACCACAAAGCTGCCACAAACACCACAAAGCTGTCACAAACACCACAAAGCTGTCACAAACACCACAAAGCTGCCACAAACACCACAAAGCTGCCACAAACACAACAAAGCTGCCACAAACACAACAAAGCTGCCACAAACACCACAAAGCTGCCACAAACACCACAAAGCTGCCACAAACACCACAAAGCTGCCACAAACACCACAAAGCTGCCGCAAACACCACAAAGCTGCCGCAAACACCACAAAGCTGCCGCAAACACCACAAAGCTGCCACAAACACCACAAAGCTGCCACAAACACCACAAAGCTGCCACAAACACAACAAAGCTGCCACAAACACCACAAAGCTGCCACAAACACCACAAAGCTGCCACAAACACCACAAAGCTGCCACAAACACAACAAAGCTGCCACAAACACAACAAAGCTGCCACAAACACCACAAAGCTGCCACAAACTCCACAAAGCTGCCACAAACACAACAAAGCTGCCACAAGCACCACAAAACTACACCACCACAAAGCTGCCACAAACACCACAAAGCTGCCACAAACACCACAAAGCTGCCACAAACACCACAAAGCTGCCACAAACGACACAAAGCTGCCACAAACACCACAAAGCTGCCACAAACGACACAAAGCTGCCACAAACACCACAAAGCTGACACAAACACCACAAAACAACACTACCACAAAGCTGCCACAAACACCACAAAACTACACCACCACAAAGCTGCCACAAACACAATAAAGCTGCCACAAACACCACAAAACTACACCACCACAAAGCTGCCACAAACACCACAAAGCGGCCACAAACACCACAAAGCTGCCACAAACACCACAACGCTGCCACAAACACCACAAAGCTGCCACAAACACCACAAAGCTGCCACAAACACCACAAAGCGGCCACAAACACAACAAAGCTGCCACAAACACCACAAAGCGGCCACAAACACCACAAAGCTGCCACAAACACCACAAAGCGGCCACAAACACCACAAAGCTGCCACAAACACCACAAAGCTGCCACAAACACCACAAAGCTGCCACAAACACCACAAAGCTGCCACAAACACCACAAAGCTGCCACAAACATCACAAAGCTGCCACAAACACCACAAAGCGGCCACAAACACCACAAAGCTGCCACAAACACCACAACTGTGCGCTGATCATTAACAGGAGGGCCACGGAGATGTCTGACACGTCAAGGCTCGACACTTCCCACAAGACACGGAAACCTGGATCAAGACGAGAGGAAAAATCGTGAAGGCTAAGAAAATAGGCCTATTTCTCTACAATTTGCCCGGTAATTGGCATTAGTACTGGCATCACCGATTCGACCCACAAATTGGTTCCTAGTGGTGGTGCGTCGAACTGAACTTGGGCAGGGGCGGAGTGGGAGAGAGGAAGGGAAGAGGTAGGAGAGGGGGAGGCAAGAGGTAGAAGAGGGGGAGGCAAGAGGTAGGAGAGAGGGAGGCAAGAGGTAGGAGAGAGGGAGGCAGAGAGGTAAGACAGAGGGAGGCAGAGAGGTAGGACAGAGGGAGGCAGAGAGGTAGGACAGAGGGAGGCAGAGAGGTAGGAGAGGGAGGCAGAGAGGTAGGAGAGAGGGAGGAGAGAGGGAGGCAAGAGGGAGGCAAAAGGTAGGAGAGAGGGAGGCAAGAGGTAGGAGAGAAGGAGGCAAGAGGTAGGAGAGAAGTAGAAATAATGGTAGACAACACTGTCTATAAGAAAGCGGAAGGTGGTGATTTAGCCGTGTGAGGAAGGAGAGAGAGATGAGAGAAAGACCAACACACACACACAAGAAAGAAGGGAGAGAGGAGATATGATAGGAACATATAAAATACTCAGGGGAATTGACAAAGTGGAAATAGATGAAATGTTCACACGTAATAATAACAGAACGAGGGGACATGGGTGGAAACTGGAAACTCCGATGACTCACAGAGATGTTAGGAAGTTAGAGATGTTAGCGTGAGAGTAGTGAAAAAATGGAATGCACTTGGGGAACAGGTTGTGGAAGCAAACTCTATTCATACTTTTAAAATTAGGTATGATAGGGAAATGAGACAGGAGCCATTGCTGTAAACAACCGATGGCTAGAAAGGCGGGATCCAAGAGCCAATGCTCGATCCTGCAAGCACAAATAGGTGAGTACAAATAGGTGAGTACAAATAGGTGAGTATACACACACACTAACAGGATTGAGTTCTATGACCAGGCAACAAAAATCAAGCGAGAGGGCTGGACAGACTGCATATTTCTGGACTGCCAGAAAGCTTTTGACACAGTACCACATAAGAGACTAGTGCACAAACTGGAGATGCAGGCAGGAGTGAAAGGCAAGGTACTCCACTGGTTAAGAGAGTAAGTACCTAAGCAACAGGACACAGCAAGTCACCGTGAGGGGTGAGGTCTCTGAGTGGCGGGGAGTCACCAATGGAGTCCCACAGGGATCAGTCCTTGGACCTATACTGTTTCTGATATACGTAAATGATCTCCCAGGAGGAATTGACTCGTTCCTCTATATGTTTGCTGATGATGCAAAAATAATGAGGATCGGGACAGAGGAGAAAAGTATGAGGCTACAAGATGACCTAGACAAACTGAAGGAATGGTCCGACAAATGGCTACTAAAGTTCAACCCAAGTAAGGAAGCAACCCAAGGAGGAGGAACTAGGAGGCCAGTCACTGGATACCGAATGGGAGATGAAGTCCTTCACGAAACGGACAAAGAGAAAGATCTGGGAGTTTATATCACGCCAAACCTGGCTCCTGAAGCCCACATCAAAAGAATAACATCAGCGGCCTATGCGAGGCTGGCTAACATCAGAACTGCTTTCAGAAACCTGTGTAAGGAATCCTTCAGAACTTTGTATACCACATATGTAAGACCAATCCTGGAGTATGCAGCCCCAGCATAGAGCCCGTATCTAGTCAAGGACAAGACGAAGCAGGAAAAAGATCAGAAGTATGCCACTAGGTTAATCCCAAAACTAAGAGGCATAAGTTATGAGGACAGACTACGTGAATTGCACCTCACGTCGCTGGAAGACAGAAGAGCTAGGGGAGACATGATCACCACATAAAACATTCTCAGAGGAATTGACAGGGTGGACAAGGATGCATTATTCAACACGGGTGGTACACGCACAAGGGGACACAGGTGGAAGCAGAGTACCCAAATGAGCCACAGACACATTTGAAAGAAGCTTTTCAGTGTCAGAGTAGCCAGCAAATGAGACAGGAGTCATTGCTGTAAACAACCGATGGCTAGATAGGCGGGATCCAAGACCCAATGCTCGATCCGGTCAATTATTGCGTCCGATCATTAGGCAGTGATGTGGTGGAGGCTGACTCCATCCACAGTTTCAAATGTAGATATGACAGTGCCCAGTTGGCTCAGCAATCTGTACATCAGTTGATTGACGGTTGAGAGGCGGGATCAAAGAGCCAGAGCTCAACCCCCGCAAGCACAATTAGGTGAGTACAATTAGGCGAGTATCCATTCACCCCCCCCCCTTTCCCCCAGGAAGTAGCCCGTAACAGGGGAATTAGTTGGTAGTTTGTAACAGTTGATTGATGACAGTTGAGAGGCGGGCCGAAAGAGCAGTACTCTACCCCCCCCCCCCCAGCACTACAAGGTGAACACACAGGCACAATGAGAACATCAGTTGGCGTCATGAGGAGGATGTGAACCAGCAACATGGGCACGCCCAAGCGCACGCCTTGAACCACTGAACCTTGATAAGCTCTAAGTAATGTAACCTGGGATTACACCGAATCCACACCAGAGTCCTCGAGGCATCGAACTGATGCCAGTGTCAAGGGTTTACATAATTCGCGCGTTCATTATTTATCAGCTGGATGCCTCAAGGCCGCTAACGGATCACTTGAACCCCAGGTCATATTGTACGGCATCGTGGTTCAGTGGTTTAAGGTCTGCATTTGGGACACCCATATTGTTGGTTCGAATCCCACGCATGGCTCCAATTGATTTTCTATTCTTATGATAGATATGACCAAAGTTAGAGATGAGAGTATTACGGAGAGCGCTAGGCCTACCTGCGGGGCCTAAGTTAACCATACTTCCAATATCACACTGACAGGCGCATGAAGCGTGAGAAATTGTTCGGCACACAATTCAAAGTCTCAAGATAAGATGATCAACAAAAGTGCCGGAACAAACCTGAGGACAAAGTGAGGAGCTGTTTCAGTTTCTAACAAACATCGATAAATTATCGAGTCCATACGATGGGATCGAACTCGCGTTTATTTAACAATTTAGGAATTTGGTGTAATAACACAAACCCAATTACAGCCAACTAAGCCTCCCACAATGTTGTCGTTTCAACACATGAATCATACCTGGAGTGGGTTCTGTGAGTTCCTCTTCATTCCTAAGCCCGACAAGGGGCCACGACTAGATTGTCATAACTTGGTCCAACAGACTGTTGCTTGGAGCGACCCGCAGGCCCTCATATCCACTACAGCCTTGTTGATCCAGCACTTTTTGCATGATTTAGATCATGCAAAAGGCTTCTTCAGAATGACATTGGCTGAGGAAGCCATCGCGTCCAACCCCCAGCTTGTAAAGCTTGTCAATGCTGCAAGCCTTCAAGCACTACTGGTGATGTCACCATACACACACCCGCTCTGAGCCCGGGGTTGAAATCCCGGTGTAAAGTCATTGTACGTTCTCAATCAATCCGGATTAAACACGCAATGAATTCCAGATCAAACAATTAATCCAGATTCAACGCTCACGTCCAATCCAGATTAAACGCTCACAACCAATTTCTGTATCATAATCTACAAGCAGATATTAATAAAGTTTTTGATTGGGTAGCAGACAATAACATGATGTTTAACAGTGATAAATTTCAGGTACTCGGGTATGTCAAAAATGAGGACCTTAAACATAATACAGGGTACAAAACACGATCAAATCTGCCCATAGTAGGAACAGAGAATGTAAAGGATTTGGGAATAATGATGTCCGACGACTTAACGTTAGGGAGCATAACCAAGCAAATATTGCGTTAGCAATAAAAATTATTGGATGAATTACGGAAACTTTCAAATCCAGAGATCCCATCACAATGGTCGTACTCCTTAAATCACTTGTGTTGTCCCGTCTTGAGTACTGCTCGGTACTCACTTCCCCCTTCAGAGCAGGAGAGATTGCTGAAATAGAGGGAATACAGGGAACATATACGGTATACATAGACGCGTTAAAGCATCTAAATTATTGGGAGCACCTCAAAATTCTTAAAACGTATTCTATGGAAAGGAGACGGGAGGTGTGTCAAATAATATATATACATGGAAGATACTTGAGGGCCAGGTCCCAAATCTACACAGTAAAATAATAACAAACTGGAGTGAATTATATGGAAGAAAATGCAGAATAGAACCAGAGATGATCAGAGGTACCATCTTGAGATCTTGAGATGATTTCGGGGCTTAACGTCCCCGCGACCCGGTCCTCGACCAGGCCTCCTTTTTGTTACACACCCCCCAGGAAGCAGTCCGTAGTAGCTGTCGAATTCCCAGATATCTATTTACTGCTAGGTTAACAGGGACATCAGGGTGAAAGAAACTTTGCCCATTTGTTTCCGCCTCCACCGGGGATCGAACCCGTAACCTCAAGACTACGAATCCGAAGCGCTGTCCGCTCAGCTGTCAGACCCTGATTGAATTCAGGCGGCACAATCAGAGAACATTTGTTTAAACATCGGAGACCCGCGGTTGTTCAAACCCCTCCCCAGCAAGTTAAAATATTGCTGGAACAAAAGTGGACTTCTTGCAAGAAACTAATTTTTTTTTTTTTAAAAAGTGGCGGGCGAACCGGGTTGTAGTAGAGATGTGATACCTGGTTGATACCTGGTTGATGGGTTCTGGGAGTTCTTCTACTCCTCAAGCCCGGCCCGAGGCCAGGCTTGACTTGTGAGAGTTTGGTCCACTAGGCTGTTGCTTGGAGCGGCCCGCAGGCCCACATACCCACCACAGCCCGGTTGGTCCGGCACTCCTTGGAGGAATAAATCTAGTTTCCTCTTGAAGATGTCCACGGTTGTTCCGGCAATATTTCTTATGCTTGCTGGGAGGACGTTGAACAACCGCGGACCTCTGATGTGTATACAGTGTTCTCTGATTGTGCCTATGGAACCTCTGCTCTTCACTGGTTCTATTCTGCATTTTCTTCCATATCGTTCACTCCAGTACGTCGTTATTTTACTGTGCAGATTTGGTACTTGGCCCTCCAGTATCTTCCATGTGTATATTATTTGATATCTCTCTCGTCTTCTTTCTAGTGAGTACATTTGGAGGGCTTTGAGACGATCCCAATAATTTAGGTGCTTTACCTCGTCTATGTGTGCCGTATATGTTCTCTGTATTCCCTCTATTTCAGCAATCTCTCCTGCTCTGAAGGGGGAAGTGAGTACTGAGCAGTACTCAAGACGGGACAACACAAGTGACTCGAAGAGTACAACCATTGTGATGGGATCCCTGGATTTGAAAGTTCTCGTAATCCATCCTATCAATTTTCTGGCTGTCGCAATATTTGCTTGGTTATGCTCCTTAAACGTTAGGTCGTCAGACATTATTATTCCCAAATCCTTTACATGCTGTTTTCCTACTATGGGTACATTTGATTGTGTTTTGTACTCTGTATTATGTTTAAGGTCCTCATTTTTACCGTACCTGAGTACCTGGAATTTATCACTGTTAAACATCATGTTATTTTCTGATGCCCAGTCGAAAACTTTATTAATATCAGCTTGAAGTTTTTCAATGTCTTCAGCCGAGGTAATTTTCATACTGATTTTTGTGTCGTCTGCAAAGGATGATACGAAGCTGTGACTTGTATTTTTGTCTATATCTGATATGAGAATAGATATCTCTCTCGTGAGAGAGATATCTCTCTCGTCTTCTTTCTAGTGAGTACATTTGGAGAGCTTTGAGACGATCCCAATAATTTAGGTGCTTTACCTCGTCTATGCGTGCCGTATATGTTCTCTGTATTCCCTCTATTTCAGCAATCTCTCCTGCTCTGAAGGGGGAAGTGAGTACTGAGCAGTACTCAAGACGGGACAACACAAGTGACTTGAAGAGTACAACCATTGTGATGGGATCCCTGGATTTGAAAGTTGAATTTGTGAACCCGTGAATAAGAGCTCTAATTAAGGGAGAGTAGAGTAGAAGGCGAGGGGATACGAACTCTCAGAACCAACTCCAGGTACAATCCAGGTAACCTCAAGTTATATGCCCTCAACCTCTCTGGACTAAACGGTCATAATCAATCTGCATTATAATCATGGATCTAATAAAAATTATCTGTCTAAAAACAATACCCATTGTGAGCTTGGAACCAATCCAAATGATCCTGAGAACCAATGCTGTTTAATCTGACTCATGAGCGTTATTTTGGAGCCGAATTCTGGCTCACTGCACATATTTGCAGTTTGAAATTACACCTTTTTAAACGTTCGGAAGTAACCAGCATTGCGCGTTCAGAATCAAGCAAGATTATACGTCCAGAGTCAATACTGACTATACGCTCATAATAAATGCACATTATACGCCGAGCCCCAACCCGAATTAAAGCCGGTAGGCGAGCATAAACATCGACCAGAGGAACACCGAAATACGCCTCGCAGACCCTTGAATACTTCCTAACTTATTTCGATTACGCAATTAGCGTGATATACCAGGCAATACGGGCCGACATGCGCCTGGTGCCCCGACAAAGGATGTGTCACATAATTCTGGCCGTGACGGGAGATATGAGCTGCGTGCCACTGTGCACCCGTCAGGGAGGTCGACTGCTACCACTCCTCCCTCACCTCCCCCTCCACAACACCTCTCAAAACCTTGAATTATGTATCTGGGCCCCGGCAGGTGTGAGCGCAGACGGGCCAGAGGTCACAAGGTCAAGGAGAAGGATGCTAAGGTCGGTAAAATTGTATAATAATAGGTAAATGGGGGAGCGGGGGGTCGCAGATGTGGGGAAAAAACTAAGTTTATATATTAACTCACTCTCTCTGTTGGGTTCTCGAGGTCACAGTGATGTTAATTTGGACACCTTACAGTCTTGATTTATGTTAAACTGTGTAACTAGCTCGTCTGTGATGTAACTTGCTTAGCTAAATGATTTTTTGTGTTCACNTGTCTCATCTCATGGAATGTTATCTTCACGTGCCGCTGCTATGCTCATCATTATTCTGCAGCTAAAGTGATGAGTAGTTGTGATGGTGCGATGCTCACACTTCTAACCATACCGATACCAATGCTGGTTACTAAAATAAATAAGTCTAAATGTCTTATAATATAACACACTGATTTAAGAGTAGAAAACAATTGGTAAATTCAGCTGAATCTTTTGGAATAAACATGGAGTGAAAACTTTCATTATACATACGGGTATACAATGGGATATACATGGGGATATGATTATTCATACTCTATGTGCTATACAACAGAATACAATTTGTAATGTCAAATAAAGTTAATACTGCAACAGCAGCTCAGATACAACAGCTAACTAAACTGTTGTGGTGTTGCGGAGCTCTGGCGGAAGTCCGTCGTCGTCTGAGTCAACCCTACCATAGGGGGGGGGGGACGGGGGGTACCCAGGTAACCTGTAATCAAGTCAATTTCATTCCGCCCTCCTTCCACCCCGTCCTTCCATCCGGTCCCTCAGCCACAACGTCAGACATGGGTCTGCATGTCGTATATACACCAACGCCACCACACACGCACGCACACGCACGCACGCTAACACTACAACCCTCCAGTAAATGACAGAAGACCCCAGACAGGAGTTCGATAGGAACAATATGGCAACCATTAATAATTGAGAACAGCTTCAGTTGCCTGCAGGAATGGCTCCAGACTCTTAATCATGGGCGATTTCAACCATGGAAAGATAGACTGGGGGAATGGGGACCCACATGGAGGTGTAGATACATGGAGAGCTAAACTCTTGGAAATGGCAACAAGGAACTTTCTGTGCCAACGTGTCAAGGGAACCACAAGAATGAGAGCCAATGACGAACCAGCTAGACTCTACCTAATATTCACCTTGAATGAGTCAGAAATAAGGGAAGTCAAATTTTAAGCTCTCATAGGAATGAGTGACCACAGTGTATTGACATTGAGTTTCTGGGGAAGGTAGGGTTAACCTATCCAAGGATGGGAGCGGAAGGAAAAAGAACTAAATTACCGAAGAGGAAATTACGACGAGATGAGGACCTTCCTAATGGGAATACCATGGGAAACAGAACTCAGAGAAAAGATTGTACAAGATATGATGGACAACGTCACCCAGAAGTGCCAGGAAGCTGCAGACAGGTTTATCCCAGCCCAAAAGGAGAAAGATGAAAAGAAACAGAAGACTCTTAAGGTTCAGTCAGGAATATAAGGTAGCGAAGCAATTGAGTACAAGAACATGGAGAAACTACAGAAATAACAGAACACCGGAGAGCAGGGAGAGATACCAGACGACTAGGAATGAGTACCTCAGAGTGAGGAGAGAAGCAGAGAGACAGTATGAAAATGACATCGCGAGTAAAGCTAAGACCCAACCAAAACTGCTCGACATGAGGAAAACAGCAGTAGAGGAAAAAGTGATGAAACTGAGAAAAGAAGACAACAGCTACATAGAGAATGATAAGGAGGTGTGTGAAGAACAAGAGATTCCAGGAGGTCTTCATCATAGAACAAGGAAAAGCCCCCTACACTAAATGAGGCGGCGGCAAACCAAGCAACCTTGGAGGAATTTGACCCCACCAGTGATGAGGTCAAAAGGAATCTGTTGGAGCTAAATGTGACAATGGCTGTTGGGGCTGATACACTCTCTCCATGGATACTAAAAGAGGGTGCAAAAGCACTAAATGTGCCACTATGGTGTATAACAGATCACTGGAAACAGGAGACCTACCGGAAAAATGGAAGACAGCTAATGTAGTCCCAATATACAAAAAGGGTGACAGGAAAAAGGCACTGAACTACAGGCCAGTTTCCCTAACTTGTATACCTGCTTGATACTTGCTTGATGGGGTTCTGGGAGTTCTTTTATTCCCCAAGCCCAGTCCGGGGCCAGGCTCGACTTGTGAGAGCTTGGTCACCAGGCTGTTGGAGTGGCCAGCAGGCCCACTCCAAGATGATGTAGAATATACCATAAATATACACGGGTAGAATACACCCTGCAAGGTAATCGACCATGGAGAAGATCGTGAGGAAAAGGCTCGTAGAACATCTGGAGGGTTTCTTGAGGTTATCTTGAGATTTCGGGGCTTAGTGTTTCCACGGCCCGGTCCTCGACCAGGCCTCCTTTCTGTTACACATTTTCAGGAAGCAGCCCGCAGCATCTGTCTAACTCCCAAGCACCGATTTACTGCTAGGTGAACTGGAGCATCAGGATGAAAGAAACACTGCCCGTTTGTTTCCGCCTCCACCGGGGATCGAACCCGGAACATCAGGACTACGAATCCGAAGCGCTGTCCACTCAACTGTCTGGCCCATAAATAGGGGAAATAGCTTTATAACACACCACAAGCATGGGTTCAGAGATGGTAGATTGTGCCTCACTGGCTTAACAGAATTCTATGACCAAGCAAAAAAAAAAAAATAGGCAAGAAAGAGAAGGGTGGGCAGACTGCATTTTCTTGGACTGTCAGAAAGCCTTTGACATAGTACTGTACTCCATAAAAGGCTGTTACAAAAGTTGGAGCAACAGGCAGGAGTAAAAGGTAAGGTGCTCCAGTGGATAAGGGAGTACCTAATCAACAGGAAACAGCAAGTAACTGTGAAGGGAGGGGGGGGGGGGAAGACATCAGAGTGGCGAGATGTCACCAGCAGAGTCCCACAGAGCTCATTACTTGGACCCATCCTGTTTCTGTTGTTTGTAAACGATCTTCCAGAGGGTATAGACGCATTCCTCTCAATGTTTGCTGATGGAGCAAAAATTATGAGAAGAATCATGACAGATGAAGATAGATAGAGACTACAGGACGACCTGGACAAACTGGAGGATTGGTCTAGAAAATGGTTACTAAAGTTCAACTCAGGAAAGTGTAAAGTAATGAAATAAGGCGAAGGGAGCAGAAGGCTGAACACAAGGTACCATCTGGGAGGTGAAATCCTGCAAGAGTCAAATGGAGAGAAAGATCTGGGGTTGATATCACAGCGAACCTGTCCCAGAGGTCCACATCAAAAGGATATCATCAGCGGCATATGTCAGATCGGCAAATATAAGAACTGCATTTAGGAACTTGTGTAAGGAATATTTCAGAACCTTGTATACCATCTATGTCAGTCCAACTCTGGAGTAAGAACACTCCAGCCTGGAGTTCATACCTACTTAACCCAGCAGCCACCTGACTAGTTCCAGAGCAGAGAGGTATGAGTTACGAGGAAAGGCTACGGGAATTTAACTTCACATCCCTGGAGAACATAAGAGTTAGGGGGAGACATGCCCACCACCTATAAATTTTCAAGGGAATTGACAGGGAAGACTAAGACAAATTATTTAGCATTCGTGGAACACGAACTAGGGGAACAGGTGGAAATGAGCCACAGGGACGTTAGAAAGAATTTTTTTTTCAGTGTCAGTAGTTAAACAAATGGAATGCATTAGTCAGTGATGTGGTGGAGGCCGACTCAATAAACAGTTTCGTATGTAGATATGATAGAACTCGAGAAGCTCAGGAATCTGTACACCAGAAGATTGACGGTTGAAAGGCGGAACCAAAGAGTCAAAGCTTAACCCCAGTAAGCACAACTAGGCGAGTCTACACGCGCACTCAAGACAAATAAATACGTTTGCAAGCAGATACCGACACACGCTGTACTTGATGGGGTTCTGGGAGCTGTTTTACTCCCCAAGCCCGGCCCGAGGCCAGGCTTGACTTGTGAGAGTTTGGTCCACCAGGCTGTTGCTTGGAGCGGCCCGCAGGCCCACATACCCACCACAGCCCGGTTGGTCCGGCACTCCTTGGAGAAAACTAACTAGTTTCCTCTTGATGACGTCCACGGTTGTTCCGGTAATATTTCTTATGCTCGCTGGGAGGATGTTGAACAACCGCGGACCTCTGGTGTTTATACAGTGTTCTCTGATTGTGCCTAGAGATGGAGAAAATGACAAGATACAGAAGAGACTGGGTGAAGAAAAACTTTACAAAGGGCAGAATAAGATCAAATGAAGAAAAAGGAGATGATAAATGAAGAAAAAGAGATGATAAATGAAGGGAGAGATGAGAAAACAAAATAAAAAGGGAAGAGGTTAAGAAAGAAGGTAAGGCGATATTAACAACCCCCCCCCCCGGCGTACAAATAATATCACCATAAAAGAGGGTGGGAGACCCGCCCCCCTGTCGTAGAGCAAGGGGGGGGGGGGGCTCTGAATTCAATCAGCGTGCCACTCCTCCTTGATCACCCCGTGAAGGTGCAGCACCCAGCCCCCCCCCCCCCGGCCCCATCATCCCCGGGGTCCTCCGTCCGTCATTACCTACCCTCACTATCCCCCATTTTCTCACCAGGTGACAGGAAGGGCGACCCAATCACCGCCTGCCCTGACGCCCAGGTGACTTATGTCGCGCTCTGGCCCCCTGGCGGTCATTACCAGAGTTACACTCTCTCCCTCTCTCTCTCTCCCTCTCTCTCCCTCTCTAAGGGTGGGGGCTACATTGAGGGAGCGGGGAGCAAGGGCTGTAAGTGGGGATGATGGTACGGCTCTGCGATAAAGAACGATGCAATGAAAGTAGAGGTGGAGGCGCCGCCAGAATGAGACAAGACCCCATAAAGCGGAGTGAAGGAGACGGGCAGGGATGGAGGCGGAGAGATGGATGGAACGGGAGGCAGGGGAGGGGGTAACGGGAGGCAGGGGAGGGGGGTAACGGGAGGCAGGGGAGGGGGGTAACGGGAGGCAGGGGAGGGGGGTAACGGGAGGCAGGGGAGGGGGGTAACGGGAGGCAGGGGAGGGGGTAACGGGAGGAGGGGAGGGGAGGGGTAACGGAGGCAGGGGAGGGGGTAACGGGAGGCAGGGGAGGGGGGTAACGGGAGGCAGGGGAGGGGGTTAGGGGAGGCAGGGGAGGGGGTTAGGGGAGGCAGGGGAGGGGTAAGGGGAGGCAGGGGAGGGGGTACTGGTAACGCACACACAGATCAGCCCACCAGATAAGAGAGCCACCGTCCCACAGTATATAATCCCCAATATAGTACCAAGTTCATAATAATATGTATGAACTATTCGACAAATAATAATAATTAAACAAAGAGCCTTAAACAGAACAACATGTGTGGAAGCATCGGAGTGTGTATATATGAATGCTACTCAGTATTCATCTATAGACATCCATATATGGTGAAACACATGTGAAGAACCTCTCACACACTCACAGCTCCCTGACAAGAGGGAGCCAGCTTAGCTTAGCTGCCAACACCCACACATCGTGTCAGCAAGGCGGACAGCCCGCCTGCTTTCATACCTCTCACTGTATTTCCCACTTCTATACTTCACTTCACCTATGTCTCTCCTTCCTCTTTATCCCCCCAAAAAACTACAAAGATGTGATGGGATGCTGGGAGGGGGTAAATGTGGTTCTGGAAGAGGAAGGAACAGAGGTTAGTGAGAGAGAGAGAAAGTGAGGGAGGGACAGCTATCTCCTCCAGGGATATCCCCCCAGCTCCTCGCCGCCCAGCTCTCCGTCCTCGTATCCGAGCTCCTCGTATCCCGGCTCCTCGCATCCCGGCTCCCCGCATCCCAGCTCCTCGCATCCCGGTTCCCCGCATCCCGGTTCCTCGCATCCAGCTCCTCGTATCCCAGCTCCTCGCATCCCGGTTCCTCGCATCCCAGCTCCTCGCATCCCAGCTCCTCGCATCCCAGCTCCTCGCATCCCGGCTCCTCGCATCCCAGCTCCTCGCATCCCAGCTCCTCGCATCCCGGCTCCTCGCATCCCGGTTCCTCGCATCCCGGCTCCCCGCATCCCGGTTCCTCGCATCCCGGCTCCCGCATCCCGGTTCCTCGCATCCCAGCTCCCCGCATCCCAGCTCCTCGCATCCCGGTTCCTCGCATCCCGGCTCCCCGCATCCCAGCTCCTCGTATCCCAGCTCCTCGTATCCCAGCTCCTCGCATCCCGGCTCCCCGCATCCCAGCTCCTCGTATCCCGGTTCCTCGCATCCCGGCTCCCCGTTCTGATATCCCAGCTCCCCTCATCCTGATATGACATATGACAGTATGACGTATGACGTGACGTGTGACAGACATCGTACATCAAAACTCACAAATATACATCATCGTACAGTGATAAATTCAATGTAATACTCAGGTACGGCAAAAATGAGGATCTTAAAACATAATACATGGTACAAACACAATCGAATCTGCCCATAGTAGGAAAAACAGCATGTCAAGGATTTGGGAATAATAATGTCTGACGTCCTAACGTTTAGGGAGCATAACCAAGCAAATATTGCGTCAACCAGAAAAATGATAGGATGGATTACGAGAACTTTCAAATCCAGGGATCCCATCACAATGGTTGTACTCTTCAAGTCACTTGTGTTGTCCCGTCTCGAATACTGCTCAGTACTCACTTCCCCTTCAGAGCAGGAGAGATTGCTGAAATAGAGGGAATACAGAGAACATATACGGCACGCATAGACGAGATAAAGCACCTAATTTATTGGGATCGTCTCAAAGCTCTCCAAATGTACTCTCTAGAAAGGAGACGAGAGAGATACCAAATAATTTGCACACGGAAAATACTGGAGGGACAGGTCCCAAATCTGCACAGTAAAATAACAACGTACTGGAGTGAACGATATGGAAGAAAATGCAGAATAAAACCAGTGAAGAGCAGAGGTGCCATAGGCACAATCAGAGAACACTGTATAAACATCAGAGGTCCGCGGTTGTTCAACATACTCCCAGCGAGTATAAGAAATATTGCCGGAACAACCGTGGAAATTTCAAGAGGAAACCCGTTCCCTCAAGGAGTGCCGGACCAGCCGGGCTGTGGTGGGTATGTGGGCCTGCGGGCCGCTCCAAGCAACAGCCTGGTGGACCAAACTCTCACAAGTCAAGCCTGGCCTCGGGCCGGGCTTGGGGAGTAGAACACCTCCCAGATCCCATCAACCAGGTATCAACCAGGTATACATATCGTGATATGGGAAAGAGCACGAAACTAAAAACATGAAAATCAACAATAACAGGAAATACACAAAGAAAAAATTACGAGAGTGAGACACTCAACGCTCACAAACACACGGAAAAACAAATAAGAAACATTAACACAGCAAGAAACCAACAAACTCTACGNCTAACTATAAAAGCAATACCACTGTACACCGATTGACTGACTAAGTGTGTGAGAGGCTTACCCTTATCGCCAATTCAAAACATCCCACAGCACAAACAGGTGTTAAGTACTGTTGACAGTGGTAGGCCTGTTGTCTCCATCCACGCCGCTGCCAGGCGTAGGTCCTTCCAACTTGTTGTTATATATCACCAGTACTCTGCTCCTTATTCCTCTTAGCACCGATATAGATCAATGCCACACGTTTAGAATCACTTCTTCACTATCCTATTCACTATTTGTTATGATCTTTACTATCACATCTAGTTGTGTACACTCTGACCATGCAGTGGCCCACGTGCTTGTCCTGGCACAGATGTCGTACCCCTGATCTTGACTAATATGCACTATCGGACACTATCCGTAAGTTTTCTAGTTTCAAATTGGTGTGTTGCACTTTGTATTCTCACTGAACACCGAATTTCCCGCGTATCCCTCTGATGTCCCGAGATATGAAGCCTTAATGACGAGCGCGACGCAACGTGACCACCCTCCCTCACCGTACGTGAACGTCTGTGAGGCTCCTGTCTGTGTGTGTGTGTGTGTGTGTGTGTGTGTGTGTGTGTGTGTGTGTGTGTGTGTGTGTGTGTGTGTGTGTGTGTGTGTGTGTGTGTGTGTGTGTGCGTGCGTGCGTGCGTGCGTGCGTGCGTGCGTGCGTGCGTGCGTGCGTGCGTGCGTGCGTGCGTGCGTGCGTGCGTGCGCTGTGTTGGAGGTATATCCTCTACCCAGTCTTTTTGTGGCTGATTCCTTCAGTTGTCTTTCCCTTACGGTGTTACTAATGATCTACTTTATCCATTCTCCATCTTTATCATCTTACACTTGTTGGGACTGAATTCCAGCAACCCTTTCGTTAGCCCGCTCTGAGAGAGTATCAAGGTCTCCATGTAACTTGCTGCAGACTTCTACAGTTTTTACATTCCTCGTCAACTTGCTTTGCCGTCAAACAGGAACATGTACGAGCTACACCCTCGGGCAGCTCGTTTACATAAGTTAGGACCAACAATGGCCTCAGGCCCGAGCCTTGTGGGACACCACTTTTTAAATTCCTCCAGGTTGAGAAGGCTCGAAGCCTCCCCTTTGACAATTTCCTTCAGGTACTCAGTCTAGTGTCTTCCCCATTATCCCAACTTGTCTCTCCATCTTGTACACCAGCCTTCCCATGAAGAACAGGACCAATTTCTTTTCGACAGTCAAGGAAAATGCTGTCTGCCCAGCCTTCATTTTCCTGCCATATTTTAGTAACCTTGTCATAGAACTCGATCAAGTTTGTCAGGCATAACTTTCCCTTCTAAACCCCTGTGTACTACACAGTATCCCCAGCTTGGCGCCTTCTTTTGTTAATTACTTACTTCCCTTTCGTTACAAAATTTACTCTCTCCAGGTGGTAAATTGTTCTCAGCCTGATTACTCTCTCCAGCAGTTTACATGGAATACTTGGCAGTGACAAGTAACTTAGTTCTGTCACCTTTTTTGAATATAGGGATTAGATTAGACTTTTTCTTGAATTCCATAGTGTTTGGGAGAAGGGCGTTTGGTGTGTGCATGCAAAATACAGCTATAACCTCTTAGACCCCGCAATTCTAACCGTCGGTTTTCTAATGTACCTGTTTGATGGGGTTCTGGGAGTTCTACTCCCCAAGCCCGACCCGAGGCCAGGCTTGACTTGTGCGAGTTTGGTCCACCAGGCTGTTGCTTGGAGCGGCCCGCAGGCCCACATACCCACCACAGCCCGGTTGGTCCGGCACTCCTGGGAGAAAACTATCTAGTTTCTTCTTGAAGATGTCCACGGTTGTTCCGGCAATATTTCTTATGCTCGCTGGGAGGATGTTGAACAACCGCGGACCTCTGATGTTTAAACAGTGTTCTCTGATTGTAATTAGAGATGCCTATTTACTGAGATGCTATACCTATTTACTGAAAGGTGAACAGGAGCATCAAGTGAAAGGAACTCTGCCCATTTAGTTTTGCCTCGGCCGCGAATCAAACACAGGTTGTTTGGATTACAACACCTGAGCACTGTCCGCTCGTCCGCCAGAACCTGTGTGCGCGTGTAGTACTCACCTAATTGTGCTTGCGGGGGTTGAGCTTTGGCTCTTTGGTCCCGTCTCTCAACTGTCAATCAACTGGTGTACAGATTCCTGAGCCTACTGGGCTCTATCATATCTACATTTGAAACTGTGTATGGAGTCAGCCTCCACCACATCACTTCCTAGTGCATTCCATTTACTAACTACTCTGACACTGAAAAAGTTCTTTCTAATGTCTCTGTGGCTCATTTGGGTACTCAGCTTCCACTTGTGTCCCCTTGTTCGCGCCCCTCCAGTGTTGAATAGTTCATCCTTGTTTACCCGGTTAATTCCCCTGAGGATTTTGTAGGTTGTGATCATGTCCCCCCTTACTCTTCTGTCTTCCAGTGTCGTAAGTTGCATTTCCCGCAGCCTTTCCTCATAACTCATGCCTCTTAGTTCTGGGACTAGTCTAGTAGCATACCTTTGGACTTTTTCCAGCTTCGTCTTGTGCTTGACAAGGTACGGGCTCCATGCTGGGTCCGCGTACTCCAGGATTGGTCTTGCATATGTGGTGTACAAGATTCTGAATGATTCCTTACACAGGTTCCTGAACGCCGTTCTGATGTTAGCCAGCCTCGCATATGCCGCAGACGTTATTCTCTTTATGTGGGCTTCAGGAGACAGGTTTGGTGTGATATCAACTCCTAGATCTTCCTCTCTGTCTGTTTCATTAAGTACTTCATCACCTATTCTGTATCCTGTGTCTGGCCTCCTATTTCCACTGCCTAGTTTCATTACTTTGCATTTACTTGGGTTGAACTTCAACAGCCATTTGTTGGACCATTCACTCAGTCTATCTAGGTCATCTTGTAGCCTCCTACTATCATCCTCTGTTTCAATCTGGTTGATACCTGGTTGATACCTGGTTGATGGGGTTCTGGGAGTTCTTCTACTCCCCAAGCCCGGTCCGAGGCCAGGCTTGACTTGTGACGTTATTCCTCCTCATAATTTTTGCATCGTCAGCAAACATTGAGGAGAACGGTCTATACCCTCTGGGAGATCATTTACATATATCAGAAAAGTATAGGTCCAAGGACTGACCCCTGCGGGACTCCACTTGTAACGTCTCGCCAATCTGAGACCTTACCCCTCACACTGACTCGTTGTCTCCTGTTGCTTAGGTACTCCTGTATCCAATGAGTACCTCCCCTTTCACTCCAGCCTGCATCTCCAACTTTCGCACTAGCCTCTTGTGTGGCACTGTATCAAAGGCTTTCTGACAATCCAAAAATTGCAGTCTGCCCACCCTTCTCTTTCTTGCCATATTTTTGTCTGGTCGTAGAATTCAAGTAACCCTGTGAGGCAGGACCTGCCATCCCTGAACCCATGTTGATGCTGTGTTACAAAGTTCCTTCGCTCCAGATGCTCCACTAGTTTTTTTCGCACAATCTTCTCCATCAGCTTGCATGGTATGCAGGTTAGGGACACTGGCCTGTAGTTCAGTGCCTCCTGTCTATCCCCTTCTTGTATATCGGGACTACGTTAGCTGCTTTCCAAATATCTGGCAGTTCCCCTGTTGCCAGTGATTTGTTATACACTATGGAGAGTGGTAGGCACAGTTCTTCTGCTCCTTCCTTTAGAACCCATGGGGAGATTCCATCTGGGCCTATAGCCTTTGTCACATCCAACTCTAGTAAACACTTCCTTACTTCCCCGCTGGTAATCTCAAACTCTTCCAGTGGTTCCTGGTTAGCTATTCCCTCTCTTACCTCTGGAATTTCTCCTTGCTCGAAGGTGAAGACCTCCTGGAATTTCTTATTCAACTCCTCACACACTTCCTTGTCATTTGTAGTGAATCCTTCCGCCCCTATCCTCAGTTTCATAACCTGTCCTTTACTGTTGTTTTTCTCCTGATGTGGCTATGCAACAATTTAGGCTGAGTCTTTGCCTTGCTTGCGATGTCATTTTCGTATTGTCTTTCTGCCTCTCTTCTCATCCTGACATTCATTCCTGGCATTCTGGTATCTTACTCTGCTCTCCAGTGTCCTGTTATTCCTATAGTTTCTCCATGCCCTTTTACTTTGCTGCTTAGCTAGCCTACATCTCTGATTAAACCATGGGTTTCTCATTTTCATTTTTCTGTTTTCTTTTGGGCTGGGACAAATTTGTTTGCTGCGTCCTTGCACTTCTGCGTGATGTAATCCATCATATCTTGAGCCGTCTTTCCCTAAGCTCTGTTTCCCATGCTATTTCTGTCAGAAATTTTCTTATCCCCTCATAGTTTCCTTTCGGTATGCTAACCTTTTGGTTTCGGTATCCCTCCTCGAGTTCAATAACCCTACTTCAACCAAGTACTCAAACACCAGTACACTGTGGTCGCTCATTCCTACTGGGTCCTCAAAACCGATTTCTCTTATGTCGGAGTGGTTCAGAGTGAAGACTAGGTCGAGTCTCGCTGGTTCGTCATTGCCTCTCATCCTGTAGTTAGTTGTTAGTTAGTTAGTTAGAGTGTGTGTGTGTGTGTGTGTGTGTGTGTGTGTGTGTGTGTGTGTGTGTGTGTGTGTGTGTGTGT
>WNGS01164858.1:16382034-16396997 GCA_020271785.1 Procambarus virginalis
GATATAAATGCCTGAGGATTAATCTCTATAATCTATCAATATAAATGCCTGTGGATTGATCTCTATAATCTATTGATATAAATGCCTGTGGATTGATCTCTATAATCTATTGATATAAATGCCTGTGGATTGATCTCTATAATCTATTGATATAAGTGCCCGTGTGTTGATCTCCATAATCTATCGATATAAATGCCTGTGTGTTGATCTCTATGATCTATTGATATATATATGCCTGAAGTTCGATTACTGATTCATATATGACATGATTGTGTGCTGAATAATATCATAGACGTGAAGTGGTTTTGCCAGTGATATCTCTTTAAGAGGAAGTATAAATATAAAGAAAAGTTCAGCGATCAAGCGAGTGCATTCACAGTAAATATTATTAAGAGTAGAGTAATCTTTTGGTACAGTGAAAGGTCACTGTGAGAGTATTGTGAATAAGATGATGATCGTGAGGCCAGTGAAATCACAAGTAAGCCATGTGAGCGTCGAATAGTGTTTTGGAAAAAGTTAAATAAACGGTGATCGTGACAATTAGAAAACAAGTACTAGTCTTTCCCACGATCGCGAGGGCCGGTCAGCTGGCATTTCTGACAGGTGACACGTGCCGATGTTGCCATATGGTGCGCTCTAGAATATTATGCTATGAACGGAGCAATCGTCATATATTAATTCTGATACATTGATGCATATATATTTCTCGTTGTTTTTTTAAGTAAAATACCAAAACTCTTTGGTGTTTGATATCATCCCCTCCATTTGTCTTGTGACCGTGTTATGATATAAAGTAGAGTGACCTGCCTGATACTATATTACTTGATTTGGCTCTTGCCACAATTACACCTGACCACTGCAGTGTTACTGGACACCAAAAACAAAACCAGTTGGCGACCTTGAAGGCTATGTAAGAGTTCGGTGTCGGGAGGGCCACAGATTGAGGGAACGATCTGTGCACCCACTCATCTCATAATCTAAAGGCCGGTTGTGAGATCGACTGGGATACTCTCCGAGGCCAGCAGTGGAGCCTAAGGGATTGAGGGAAGACCCGCCGAACGACGGTGAGTAAGGGTTATGGTTGGAGCAACCACCTGGAAAGGAGATCCGGTCTACTGTTGCTTTAACCCTTCTCTTACGAGAACACCGTGAAACCCGACAACACACACATGGCAGAAGACAAAATTATTACAGCGACAGATCTTGCAACTTTATGCTGTACTGTTTGATGAAGTGTGGCGGAGTGTTGGGTGTGTAGGGTGCTACTGTGACCACTGTGACATGTCCAGTGGTACCGTGACCACTGTGGCACATGTCCAGTGGTACCGTGACCACTGTGACATGTCCAGTGGTACCGTGACCACTGTGGCACATGTCCAGTGGTACCGTGACCACTGTGACATGTCCAGTGGTACCGTGACCACTGTGGCACATGTCCAGTGGTACCGTGACCACTGTGGCACATGTCCAGTGGTACCGTGACCACTGTGACATGTCCAGTGGTACCGTGACCACTGTGGCACATGTCCAGTGGTGCCGTGACCACTGTGGCACATGTCCAGTGGTACCGTGACCACTGTGGCACATGTCCAGTGGTACCGTGACCACTGTGTCACATGTCCAGTGGTACCGTGACCACTGTCACATGTCCAGTGGTACCGTGACCACTGTGACATGTCCAGTGGTACCGTGACCACTGTGTCACATGTCCAGTGGTACCGTGACCACTGTGTCACATGTCCAGTGGTACCGTGACCACTGTGTCACATGTCCAGTGGTACCGTGACCACTGTGTCACATGTCCAGTGGTACCGTGACCACTGTGTCACATGTCCAGTGGTACCGTGACCACTGTGTCACATGTCCAGTGGTACCGTGACCATTGTGTCACATGTCCAGTGGTACCGTGACCACTGTGACATGTCCAGTGGTACCGTGACCACTGTGACATGTCCAGTGGTACCGTGACCACTGTGACATGTCCAGTGGTACCGTGACCACTGTGACATGTCCAGTGGTACCGTGACCACTGTGACATGTCCTGTGGTACCGTGACCACTGTGTCACATGTCCTGTGGTACCGTGACCACTGTGTCACATGTCCAGTTGTGCCGTGACCACTGTGTCACATGTCCAGTGGTACCGTGACCACTGTTACATGTCCAGTGGTACCGTGACCACTGAAATGTCCAGTGGTACCGTGACCACTGTGACATGTCCAGTGGTACCGTGGCCAACAAGTACACTGGAGGCGGGAACATGGGTCGAGCCTGATATAAACTGTGTGGCAATACACCGGTAAGCAGCTCATACTTCCCAAGGTATACATGACTTGGTATGGAGCGCGCGTGCGTGCAACTCTACATGTATACACGTTAACTGGAATCCTTGGTACATATATACTTTAGGGTGATAAGTATATTGTACATGTGGGGCACTATAGCGGTATGTTCGCTGCCTCAATACACCATGTGATGTGGTGGAGGCTGACTCCTTACACAGTTTCAAGTGTAGATATGATAGAGCCCAGTAGGCTCAGGAACCTGTACACCTGTTGATTGATGGTTGAGAGCTGGGACCAAAGAGCCACAGCTCAACCCCCGCAAGCACAACTAGGTGAGTATACCAGCGTCGTCACCCCCCCCCCACCTCCACCACCCACACCACACACACACACACACACACACACACACACACACACACACACACACACACACACACACACACACACACACACACACACTATTATGTTATGAGGAAAGAGAGAGAAGGAAGGTGGTGGTGGTGTAGCTCTGCTGGTAAGAAAAAGCTGGGATTTGAGGCGTTGGCTGTTCAGAGATGTGAAGGTTTCAGTGACTACATAATAGGAACAATAACAACTGGAGGGCAAAAAATTATTGTCGTAGTCATATATAACCCCCCACCAAATGACAGAAGACCCAGACAGGAATATGATAGAAACAACATGGCCACCATTAACATAATAGAGAGAGCAGCTTCTGTTGCTAGCAGGAATGGATCTGGACTACTAATCATGGAAGACTTCAACCATGGGAAGATAGATTGGGAGAACAGAGACCCGCATGGAGGACCAGAAACATGGAGAGCTAAGCTGCTGGACGTGGCAACAAGAAACTTTCTAAGCCAGCACATCAAGGATCCAACAAGAATGAGAGGTGAAGATGAACCAGCATTGCTTGATCTGATATTTACCCTAAATGAGTGGGATATAAGGGAAGTCAAGATGGAAGCACCCTTGGGAATGAGTGATCACAGTGTATTAAACTTTGAGTACCTGGTAGAGCTAGGAATTATCCCCCCCCCCCGAAAAAGAACTAGGAAACAAAAGGCTGGCATACCGAAAGGGAAATTATGAAGAGATGAGAAGCTTCCTAAGGTCTTCCTTCCTGAGGTCTTTGTCCCCTTGGGACACAGAGCTCAGAGTTAAGTCTGTACAAGATATGATGGTCACCCAAAAGTGTCAGGAGGCAGTAAGCAGATACATCCCAGCCCAAAAGGAAAAATCCGAGAAGCAAACAAAGAATCCATGGTATAATAGGGAATGTATGGAAGCAAAGAAACTGAACAAAAGGGCGTGGAGTAACTTCCGGAATAACAGAACACCAGAAAGTAGAGAGAGATACCAGAGAACCAGGAATGAGTACGTCAGGGTGAGAAGAGAAGCAGAGAAAAGTTATGAAAACGATATAGCAAACAAAGCCAAGATCGAACCAAAGCTACTCCAGTCACATCAGAAGGAAAACAACAGTGAAAGAACAGGTAGTGAAACTTAGAACAGGCGAGGACAGATATACAGAGAATGACAAAGAGGTGTGTGAAGAACTCAACAAGAGGTACCAAGAGGTCTTCACAACAGAACAAGGTGAGGTCACTGTGCTAAGAGAAAGGGAAGTAAACCAGGCGGCCTTGGAAGAGTTCGAAATTACGAGAGAGGAGGTCAAGAGACACCTGCTGGAACTGGATGTTAGAAAGGCTCTTGGTCCAGACGGGATCTCGCCATGGTTACTGAAAGAGTGTCTCAGAGGCACTTTGCTTGCCACTCTCCATAGTGTAGGTCATTGGAGGCGGGAGACCTACCAGAAATATGGAAGACGGCGAATGTGGTCCCAATATACAAAAAGGGGCGACAGGCAAGAGGCACTGAACTACAGGCCAGTGTCCTTGACTTGTATACCTTGCAAGGTGATGGAGAAGATCGTGAGAAAAAACCTGGAAGCACATCTGGAGAGAAGGGACTTCGTGACAAATCGCCAACATGGGTTCAGGGAGGGTAAATCTTGCTTGACTGGCTTAATAGAATTCTACGACTAGGTGACAAAGATTAAGCAAGAAAGAGAGGGCTGGGCGGACTGCATTTTCTTGGATTGTCGGAAAGCCTTTGACACAGTACCGCATAAGAGGCTGGTACATAAGCTGGAGAGACAGGCAGGTGTAGCTGGTAAGGTGCTCCAGTGGATAAGGGAGTACCTGAGCAATAGGAAGCAGAGAGTTACGGTGAGGGGTGAGACCTCCGATTGGCGTGAAGTCACCAGTGGAGTCCCACAGGGCTCTGTACTCGGTCCTATCTTGTTTCTGATATATGTAAATGATCTCCCGGAGGGTATAGATTCATTTCTCTCAATGTTTCTTGAGGTTATCTTGAGATGATTTCGGGGCTTTTAGTGTCCCCGCGGCCCGGTCCTTGACCAGGCCTCCACCCCCAGGAAGCAGCCCGTGACAGCTGACTAACACCCAGGTACCTATTTTACTGTTAGGTAACAGGGGCATAGGGTGAAAGAAACTCTGCCCATTGTTTCTCGCCGGCGCCTGGGATCGAACCCAGGATCACAAGTCCAGCGTGCTGTTCTCTCGGCTCCCTCTGGTAATTCAAGAGTTTGAATACATCAGAACCGTTATTACTAATATATTCACCTTCCACTAGTATCTAAAGATAATCTTTGTCAGCATTTTTAAAGTACATCAATTAACTTGCAGCGAAATAACAAGTAATTATCAAAAAAAGGCACCAAACCAGCAAAATAAACTCATTAAATATACAGTACAGTGGCACTTTGCTCAAACAGAGACCAGATCTGTGATTTTTTTTCAAGGATTACAGTCCACTGAATGTGTCGGAGCCACAGATGATGTCTCTCCATCCTCAAGAACCGCAATGAACTCTACCTTCAGTTGGAGGAGGGGGGCTAAAGGAGAAAGGTAAACAAGCAAAGTCGACCGGACTTTGTGACAAGAACCACCAAGCACAAGATAGACAAAAGAGACCACAAAAAAGGCATAATGCCACTAAACCACAAAGGGACATACAGGAAATTGAAAATCCTGCTTCTTTGCAAGTGCCACAAATAGAGCAGCCCCTATTTATCGGAGCCTGTGGAACCCCAGCCTGAAGATGCTGTAGGGCCTGAACTAATGGAGTTAAGAACCCTAGCAAACAGAAGCCAGATGGAGCAGCCTTTAAATGACTAGAGGCCCTACTAGGGGAAAGCAGCACACCCACCAACTGGCTCCAAAAGGAGACTCCAAAGACAGGTCCAGGAAGCCCCGATCTGACAGTGTAGCCACTGGCTAGAAGGGTGGCTTGGCTAAAACAGGAGTCCAATGTCAATACACATCACACTCCTAAGGGTGAAAGAATTTCCCTGACACCAACAGATGGAGTGATGGCAAGAGTGACCAATGGAGACCAAGAACAACCCACACTCTGGAAAATCACATATGGCAGTTTCAGGCCTGGAGGCAGGCAAAGCTATGCTTGCCCACAAAGAATGAGTCCCAAGGAGGAATTGGCAATAGTTATGAACCCCTGATAATATAGATACCAACCCCAACCTTGTATCATAGCCAAAGCATCAGTAAAGAGTGAGCGAGATACTAAAGGCACACTAGCAAATTGATTGAAACTAGCACTCCCAACAACAAGAATCACAGCAAGGCAAGAGCCAATGCACTACAGGAAACGAAGTACTGTACTGTACTTTGTTTCCTTGAATGAAGGCAACCAAAACCCTGCAGGAAAGATAATTATGGAGGGACAGTGGAAATGCAAGCCGACCATCAAGAAAGATAACCATAGCTATAATAGCTGAAGCATACTATAAACACCGGACACTGCAAGTATAAAAAAATGGCCATAAGCCAGGAAGGCTATTTAGCATTGTCTGTTGCAGGATATTCAAAAGGTTCTAAATATCATTCAAGATGCCAATGATAAAGCAAAAAATCTTAAGCCGAGTTACAATGGATTCACCGAGGATCTTGTTTAATGAACAATGTCAAAAAGACATTAGGGAAACCAAGATCTACGATCATCTTGAAAATCAGGACATTCTATAAAGTGTCAGCGCAACTATAACTGGAACAATGCAGTTCACACAATATGGAGTAGGGCTTTGTTCATTTAAAAGCCCAAGAGTTAAATGCATGTGGCCAACATGAAGCCTAGCCAGAACCATTTCCACTCCACCTAATGCTGTAACAAGAGGATAGCCCATAGGGACAGACACATTTAATAGTTCACAATTTGTTATCTGTAAAACATGACTAACTAGCCAATGGGTGCAGATAGCATTATGATTGACTGGAAAAAAAAATCCCTCCAAGAAAATGGGAAAAGCATGAATGAGAGAACATGCAAAGTAGTATAGAAACACACATGAAGCAAAAAAATGACAGCCAACATCACTCATCAAAAAGTCAACATTGGGCCCAACAGGCATGTGTCCTCAGTCACACTAGGTTTGTGAATTACAGTATTTGGTTGGCTCGTCATGCCTTTAATACTGCTCGGGTCTCATTTTTTTTCAGAGCAGGAGAGATTTCTTAAATGGATGGAATATAGAGAACATACATGGCACACACACACACATACACTATATTACTATATTACAGCCCCAGCATGTTTGCGGACGATGCCAAAATTATGAGAAGGACTAAGACAGAAGAGGACTGTTTGAAGCTTCAAGAAGACCTAGACAAACTGAAGGAATGGTCGAACAAATGGTTGTTAGAGTTTAACCCAACCAAATGTAATGTAATTACGATAGGTGTAGGGAGCAGGAGGCCAAATACAAGGTATCATTTGGGGGAGGAAATTCTTCAGGAGTCAGAGAAAGAAAAAGACTTGGGAGTTGATATCATGCCAGACCTGTCTCCTGCAGCCCATATCAAGAGGATAACATCAGCGGCATATGCCAGGCTGGCCAACATACGAACGGCATTCAGAAACTTGTGTAAAGAATCATTCAGAACTTTGTATACCACATATGTCAAGCCAATCCTGGAGTATGCGGCTCCAGCATGGAGTCCATATCTAGTCAAGGATAAAACTAAACTGGAAAAGGTTCAAAGGTTTGCCACCAGACTAGAACCAGAGGTGAGAGGTATGAGCTACGAGGAGAGACTAAGGGAATTAAACCTCACTTCGCTGAAAGACAGAAGATTTAAGGGGGACATGATCACCACATTCAAGATTCTCAAGGGAATTGATAGGGTAGATAAAGACAGGCTATTTAACACAAGGGGCACACGCACTAGGGAACACAGGTGGAAACTGAGCGCCCAAATGAGCTACAGAGATGTTTGAAAGAACTTTTTTTAGCGTCAGAGTGGTTGACAAATGGAATGCATTAGGAAGTGATGTGGTGGAGGCTGACTCCATACACAGTTTTAAGTGTAGATATGATAGAGCCCAATAGGCTCAGGAATCTGTACACCTGTTGATTGACTGTTGAGAGGCGGGACCAAAGAGCCAGAGCTCGACCCCCGCAAACACAACTAGGCGTGTACAACTAGGTGAGTACACACACAAGCTGAAGGAGTAATCTGGAAGGGGTGTAGTAACCGAAGGCATTATCTGTAATGACGGATCATTTGGCCGGTCTCTTTGTTATCTGGGTGTGGTGTGTGGGACCGGCCGGAGTGTCTCCTCATGTGGGGTGTTATCTCCGGGAGCGCCGCTCACACCCGGCTGGATAGCGGACTAGGCCAAGTGGCCCAGATAACGGCTGCTAGATGACGAGGCGCGTGCTCTCCTAGCAGGGGCCGCCTCTCACTGTCTACCCGGGGAGTGAGGTGTAGCCCCGTCTGCCAGTCTTCTATCTGTCGCCTTACACTTTAACTGTCCTGACCTTCGAATTGTTTGTCGGAGCTGGCCTTAAAATTGTTAATGGAGGAGGCTGCCACAACTACAACTTTCAGAGTATTCCTCATAGTGACCATCCGTACACGGCTAAAGTACTTCCTTACCTTCCTTCCCTTCTTCTACGTTTCCTGATTAAAATTTTTGTCCTACTTTATCTGCTTTCCCCTCAGTTTCTTGTGTGTTGTGGCCGTAACCCCTCTTTCTTCACTCCTCCAGAGGTTGTGAGCTCAATGTCCTTAATCTATCCTCGAAGCTCAGCCCCCTTGGGCTCAGCCTCCTTGGGCTCAGCCCCCTTGGGCTCAGCCCTCATGGGCTCAGCCCTCATGGGCTCAGCCCTCATGGGCTCAGCCCTCATGGGCTCAGCCCTCATGGGCTCAGCCCCCACGAGGCCACTCTTGACAAGATCACTAATATTGTTGCAAATCTTTATGCTGTTATTTTTTGTTTTAATGCTTAATTTGTTGTTTTAACCCGCAGGTTGCTTCACACAGTGGGGGATTAAAGCGCAGTGCCGCGCATGACAGTACTGGCCTAACAAATGCTGTGTAGATTGGCTTGAAAATGTTCTAAATTAGGTTCCTAAACTACGTTCTCATGACAGAAACCACAGGAGCCGTGATGAGGATTCGAACCTATGCGCTAGGTATTCACAGACCCACGCTCTAAACGGCTATGCCACGACATGGACAAAAGAATTGCAACCTGGGTACAACTGAACCCACTACGATTCCTTACGTGTGCGTTGTCATTTTTGCCAGCGTCCCATATGCTGCTGACGTTACCGTGCGTGCGTGCGTGTGTGCGCGCGCGCGCGCGTGCGTGTGCGTGTGTGTGTGTGTGTGTGTGTGTGTGTGTGTGTGTGTGTGTGTGTGTGTGTGTGTGTGTGTGTGTGTGTGTGTGTGTGTGTGTGTGTGTGTGTGTGTGTGTGTGTGTACTCGCCACATTACTTCCTAATGCATTCCATTTGTCAACCACTCTGACACTAAAAAAGTTCTTTCTAATATCTCTGTGGCTCATTTGAGCACTCAGTTTCCACCTGTGTCCCCTAGTGCGTGTGCCCTTGTGTTAAATAGCCTGTCTTTATCTGCCCTATCAATTCCCTTCAGAATCTTAAATGTGGTGATCATGTCCCCCCTAACTCTTCTGTCTTCCAGCAACCCATCCTCGACTCAAGTCCATTACATCCAGCGGTCGACCCCACACACGCATTCATAAATTTTAACATGCTGTTCATTCAAAACGGGAATTTTCCCAAATATAAATTAATATTATATATATTGTCATATTGTGCATATATAGGCATAGATTAGGTTAGGTCAGGTGTTTAGGTTATGTTGGCGATTATTTGTATTTGTAGTACGTTGGTGAAGCATTTATAGCGTTGTGATTCGAACAAAATTCGTCAGTGAAGCACTTGTTCCGGATATGTTCGAACGTCAGCAGTTGTGAGTCGTGTGTAAACCGCTTTTCATTCATAAACAGGGGGTTGGCGGGTGCATGGAATCACTTTTGGATCTTTGTTTGGAGGACGGGCTGCTTCCAGTGAAGTGAGGTTTAATTCCCGTAGTCTCTCCTCGTAGCTCATACCTCTCAGCTCGGGTACTAGTCTGGTGGCAAACCTTTGAACCTTTTCCAGTTACTCTTATCCTTGACTAGATATGGACTCCATGCTGGGGCTGCATACTCCAGGATTGGCCTAACATATGTGGTATACAAAGTTCTGAATGATTATTTACACAAGTTTCTGAATGCCGTTCGTATGTTGGCCAGCCTGGCGTATGCCGCTGATGTTATCCTCTTGATATGTGCTTGGTACCTTGATGGTACCTTGTATCTGGCCTCCTGCTCCCTACACCTATCTTCATTACATTACATTTGGTTGGGTTAAACTCTAACAACCATTTGTTCGACCATTCCTTCAGCTTGTCTAGGTCTTCTTGAAGCCTCAAACAGTCCTCTTCTGTTTTAATCCTTCTCATAATTTTGGCATCGTCCGCAAACATTGAGAGAAATGAATCGATACCCTCCGGGAGATCATTTACATATATCAGAAACAAGATAGGACCGAGTACAGAGCCCTGTGGGACTCCACTGGTGACTTCACGCCAATCGGAGGTCTCACCCCTCACCGTAACTCTCTGCTTCCTATTGCTTAGGTATTCCCTTATCCACTGGAGCACCTTACCAGCTACACCTGCCTGTCTCTCCAGCTTATGTACCAGCCTCTTGTGCGGTACTGTGTCAAAGGCTTTCTGACAATCCAAGAGTGAGTGAGTGAGTGTGAGTGTGAGTGTGAGAGAGAGAGTGTGTGTGTGTGTGTACTCACCTATTTGTACTCACCTATTTGTGCTTGCGGGGGTTGAGCTTTGGCTCTTTGGTCCCGCCTCTCAACTGTCAATCAACCGGTGTACAGATTCCCGAGCCTACTGGGCTCTATCATATCTACCCTTGAAACTGTGTATGGAGTCAGCCTCCACCACATCACTGCCTAATGCATTCCATCCGTTAACTACTCTGACACTGAAAAAGTTCCTTCTAACGTCTCTGTGGCTCATGTGGGTACTCAGTTTCCACCTGTGTCCCCTTGTTCGCGTCCCCCCAGTGTTGAATAGTTTGTCCTTGTCTACCCGGTCGATTCCTCTGAGGATTTTGTAGGTTGTGATCATATCTCCCCTTACTCTTCTGTCTTCCAGTGTCGTAAGGTGCATTTCCCGCAGCCTTTCCTCGTAACTCATGCCTCTTAGTTCTGGGACTAGTCTAGTGGCATACCTTTGGACTTTTTCCAGCTTCGTCTTGTGCTTGACAAGGTACGGGCTCCATGCTGGGGCTGCATACTCCAGGATTGGTCTTACATATGTGGTGTACAAGATTCTGAATGATTCCTTACACAGGTTCCTGAACGCTGTTCTGATGTTAGCCAGCCTCGCATATGCCGCAGATGTTATCCTTTTTATGTGGGCTTCAGGAGACAGGTTTGGTGTGATATCAACTCCTAGATCTTTCTCTCTGTCCGTTTCATTAAGTACTTCATCTCCTATTCTGTATCCTGTGTCTGGCCTCCTGTTTCCACTGCCTAGTTTCATTACTTTGCATTTACTCGGGTTGAACTTCAACAGCCATTTGTTGGACCATTCACTCAGTCTGTCTAGGTCGTCTTGTAGCCTCCTACTATCGTCCTCAGTTTCAATCCTCCTCATAATTTTTGCATCATCGGCAAACATTGAGAGAAACGATTCTATACCCTCTGGGAGATCATTTACATATATCAGAAACAGTATAGGTCCAAGGACTGACCCCTGCGGGACTCCACTTGTAACGTCTCGCCAATCTGAGACCTCACCCCTCACACTGACTCTTTGTCTCCTGTTGCTTAGGTACTCCTGTATCCAACGGAGTACCTTCCCTTTCACTCCAGCCTGCATCTCCAGCTTTTTCACTAGCCTCTTGTGTGGCACTGTATCAAAGGCTTTCTGACAATCCAAAAATATGCAGTCTGCCCACCCTTCTCTTTCTTGCCTTATTTTTGTTGCCTGGTCGTAGAATTCAAGTAACCCTGTGAGGCAGGACCTGCCATCCCTGAATCCATGTTGGTGCTGTGTTACAAAGTTCTTTCGCTCCAGGTGCTCCACTAGCTTTCTTCGCACAATCTTCTCCATCAGCTTGCATGGTATGCAGGTTAGGGACACTGGCCTGTAATTCAGTGCCTCCTGTCTATCCCCTTTCTTGTATATCGGGACTACATTAGCTGCTTTCCAAATTTCTGGCAGTTCCCCTGTTGCCAGAGATTTGTTATACACTATGGAGAGTGGTAGGCACAGTTCTTCTGCTCCTTCCTTAAGTATCCAAGGAGAGATTCCATCTGGGCCTATAGCCTTTGTCACATCCAACTCTAGTAAACACTTTCTTACTTCCCCGCTTGTAATCTCAAACTCTTCCAGTGGTTCCTGGTTAGCTATCCCCTCTCTTAACTCTGGGATTTCTCCTTGTTCTAGGGTGAAGACCTCTTGGAATTTCTTATTCAGTTCCTCACACACTTCCTTGTCGTTTGTAGTGAATCCTTCTGCCCCTATCCTTAATTTCATAACCTGTTCCTTTACTGTTGTTTTTCTCCTGATGTGGCTATGCAGCAATTTAGGCTGAGTCTTTGCCTTGCTTGCGATGTCGTTTTCGTATTGTCTTTCCGCCTCTCTTCTCATCCTGACATATTCATTCCTGGCATTCTGGTATCTTTCTCTGCTCTCCAGTGTCCTGTTATTCCTATAGTTTCTCCATGTCCTTTTACTTTGTTGCTTAGCTAGCCTACATCTCTGATTAAACCATGGGTTTCTCATCTTCATTTCACTGTTTTCCTTTTGGGCTGGGACAAACTTGTTTGCTGCTTCCTTGCACTTTTGCGTGATGTAGTCCATCATATCTTGGGCCGTCTTTTCCCTGAGCTCTGTTTCCCATGCTATGTCTGTTAGGAATTTTCTTATCTCCTCATAGTTTCCTTTTCGGTATGCTAACCTTTTGGTTTCAGTATCTCTCCTCGAGTTCAATAACCCTTCTTCAATCAGGTACTCAAACTCCAATACACTGTGGTCGCTCATCCCTACTGGGGCCTCAAAACCGATTTCTCTTATGTCAGAGTCGTTCAGGGTGAAGACCAGGTCGAGTCTCGCTGGTTCGTCATTTCCTCTCATCCTTGTGGGTTCTCTGACATGCTGGGTTAAGAAGTTTCTAGTCACCACCTCCAGTAGTTTGGCTCTCCACGTATCCTCGCCGCCATGCGGTTCCTTGTTCTCCCAATCAATTCTTCCGTGATTGAAGTCCCCCATGATGAGCAGGTGGGATCTATTTCTACAGGCAGCAGAGGCTGCCCTCTCAATTATAGTGTTAACTGCCATGTTGTTATTTTCATACTCTTGATTGGGTCTTCTGTCATTTGGTGGAGGGTTATATATTACTGCTACTACTATCCTTGGTCCTCCCATTGTCATGGTGCCTGCTATGTAGTCTCTGAAACCCTCACAGCCCGGGATAGCCATCTCCTTAAAACTCCACTCCATTCCTTTCTCATGAGTAGGGCCACTCCGCCTCCTCCCCTACCTTCCCTCTCTTTCCTTATTACTGTGTACTCCTGGGGAAACACAGCATTCGTTATGATTCCAGAGAGTTTTTGTCTCAGTGAGTCCGATTACATCTGGGTTCACCTCTTGTGCTCTTTCCCTTAGTTCACTTGTCTTGCTTGTGATCCCATCTATGTTCGAGTACATTACCCTGAAACTGACTCTCTTCTGCTTCTCCTCTGGGGGGACCTGTGGGGTCTGGGGTGAGCGGGAGCTTGGAGGATCTGGTATGGGAGACTGGTGGAGGAGGAAGGGCTTGGGGGGGTGGAGGGGAGGGGGAGGGAAGGGTGGGTGGTGAGAGGGGAGGGTAGAGGGGTGGGTGAGAGGGGAGGTTGGGGGGGTGGGTGAAGGGGGAGGGTTGAGGGGTGTGAGAGGAGGAAGGTTGGGGGATGGGGGAAGGGGGGGTTTGGGAGGGCAGTAAAGGGGGGAGGGCTTGGGGGGAAAGGGAAGGCTGAGGTGGGTGAGGAAGGGAGGGGTGTTGGGGAGTGGTGGAGAGGGGAAGGCTTAGGTGGGGTGGGGGAGAGTGGGGGGCTTAGGGGGGCAGGGGAGAACGGAGGGCTTGTGGGTGGGAGAGACTGGAGGGCATGTGGAGAAGGGAGGGCTTGGGGGATGGGGGAGAAGGGTGGTCTGGGGGAGGGGGGGAGTGGGAGGAGGGGGATGAGGAGGAGGAGGGGGGTGAGTGGAGAAGGGGGTGGGTGGGGGAAGGGTGATTTAGGTGGGTACTTATTGGGGGCTGACAGGGGTTGGGGCAGGTAGGGTGTCTGTTGAGTAGAATGTGGGGATGGTGTCGCACTCCCTGTGGCTAGTGCATTGTTTGAGTGGGGTCCCCCACTCCCCTCTGGGATTGTGTGGATCGGGGTTGTGGCTCCCTGATTCCTTTCTCTCTCCCTGCGCTCCTTCCTCGCGTCTGCTGCCTGCTTTCTCTCTTCCCTTGTCATATCCCTCTGTAGGAATACTTTTTTGAACTTCTCTACATTTGCTAGACAGCACTTCCTTTCTAACAGTTCCTCTTTCGTGCTTTCGCTCATGAATACCACCTTTATCATTCGGTCTCTGTCCTTGTTGTACTTTCCAAGCCTGAAAACCTTTTCAACATTTTGTACAGTTCCCTCCATGCTTACCTCTTTAAGGATCTCTTAACTATGTTTTTTGTCCTTGTCTCTCCGCTCCTTTGGCCTGGCCCCTGTTGCTCTTTAATGCCAGCCACTACTACTGCTCTTTTTCTCTCTATCAGCCGGCTAGTACATCTAGCTGCTTCCTGAGAGGAGGCCACTTCCATGGCAACTTCCTTAACTGCAGACCTGGCCTCAGGGCTCTTTTTAATCATTTCAGCAAATGAGAGCTGGGGTGTTGAGGTCCCCTCCACAGTAGCATTCCTGTCTCCCTGAGGCACGGTTTGTGTCTGGTATTTGGAGAAGTCTCCTTCAGGCATCTTATCTCTTCTTTGCTGCCCTTAGTTCATCCTGCAGGTTGGCAATTGTCTCCTTCATTACCCTCAGTCCTTCACTGAATTCATCCACATTTGCTGGAATGCTCCTTCATCCAGGCTTCCTGTTCCACCCCATCCTCTGAATTTGTTTCCAGCCTCGATTGTCATCCTGCGTTTGGCACCCCGAGTTCGTGTCCCTTCCATGTTTTCCCTATGAGAGAGAGAGAGAGAGAGAGAGAGATGAAGGAGAGAGAGAGAGAGAGAG
>WNGS01164858.1:16421440-16435151 GCA_020271785.1 Procambarus virginalis
CCCCTACACTACACCCCCCCCCCCACACCACACTCTCAGGTCCAGCCATAAAGGCGGGCTCCTCTACCAAGGTTGGTGGTAAATAAGAACAGCTGAGGCGATTCCAATATACTTCGTAGCTCGTCTTAGAATATCTCCCTCTTGGCCCCGGGGGAGGAGCGGCCAGGTGGGTTGGTGCAATGTTATGGGGAGTCCATGAAGGCGGCGGTGGTGGGCTGTGTAAGATATCACCCACGCTGCCTCCAGCATGGTCGGTATCTTGACGACGCTGCCTCCAGGATGGTTGCTATCTTGATGACGCTGCCTCCAGGATGGTCTCTATCTTAATGACGCTGACTCCAGCATGGTCGTTATTTTGGTGACGCTGCCTCCAGGATGGTCGCTATCTTGATGACGCTGCCTCCAGGATGGTCGCTATCTTGATGACGCTGCCTCCAGCATGGTCGTTATCTTGGTGACGCTGCCTCCAGGATGGTCGGTATCTTGATGACGCTGCCTCCAGGATGGTCGCTATCTTGATGACGCTGCCTCCAGGATGGTCGCTCTTGATGACGCTGCCTCCAGGATGGTCGCTATCTTGATGACGCTGCCTCCAGGATGGTCGCTATCTTGATGACGCTGCCTCCAGGATGGTCGCTATCTTGATGACGCTGCCTCCAGGATGGTCGCTATCTTGATGACGCTGCCTCCAGGATGGTCGCTATCTTGATGACGCTGCCTCCAGGATGGTCGCTATCTTGATGACGCTGCCTCTAGGATGGTCGCTATCTTGATGACGCTGCCTCCAGGATGGTCGCTATCTTGATGACGCTGCCTCCAGGATGGTCGCTATCTTGATGACGCTGCCTCCAGGATGGTCGCTATCTTGATGACGCTGCCTCCAGGATGGTCGTTATCTTGGTGACGCTGCCTCCAGGATGGTCGCTATCTTGGTGACGCTGCCTCCAGATGGTCGCTATAACCAACCCGTCCTCTAATATCATGTAGAGTTGTGAGGTATACTTTACCCAGGCCAAAAACTGCCGCACTAGCAAATGGTAGCGGCCGCGACATTAACAAGCTCAGCCACTTGGGCTGGACGGTAGAGCGACACTCGCTTCATGCAGGTCGGCGTTCAATTCCCGATCGTCCTAGTGATTGGGTATCATTCCTTTCCCGCGTTCTATCCCTAATCCTTATCCTGGTATCTTGCAAGTGCTATATTATCATGAAGGTTTGGCGATTTTTCTTGATTGTTAATTTCGAAGGGAAGGGAACATGTCCCGTTTTTTGTTCGTAGGTCTTCTGGTAGGTTAGGTTATGGCACTTTAGTGCGACAGTTTGTTGACGTTGGGGACGCTCTCAAGAACGGGGTGCTCCATGGTGCTACCCACTGAACCCGGCGTTATATGCAATCCGCTGCAGTTTACTGGAACGTTAAGTTACTCCCCAGACCAGCACCTGCGGTTCCTCTCAACACGGAAATCCTGGGACGCCGCCCTTAGAAACACAAGCCAGCCCAAGTCCCTGGCTACAGGGACTGAATATCTCGTCCAGACTTCAAGACGGGTGACTGAACCTGCAGTCGCTTCTTGTATCGCGCCCAATCTATACCTGGAGTAGGTTTTGAGAGTTCTGCTACCTGAGTGCGGCCTGGGGCCAGCCTCAACTTGGTCCAACAGGCTGTTGAAGTAAAAGCAGGTATCGAGAACTATGCCTCTTCAACGCAAGCAGAGCTACCTGTCATTGTCATGGCGGTAAGACTCCTTGAAAGAAACGCTAAAGGTGCAGTGATCTGCACTTGATTCAAAAGAATGACTACGAAGCCTTAGTAAGAAATCGGGCAGAAAACCTCGCAATAGTCGCTGAAATCAAGAGAGCTGTGAGTGTACCAACCAATCAGGGAAGAGTGGTCACATTCCTGTGGATCCCCTCCAATGTTGGACTGTGGGAATGAACGAGCAGATGTGCTGGCTGCTGAAGGCGCTGAAGGAGACCATACCGAACACTTCATACCCAAGACTCCTGTATAAATTAGGTATTATCAGGCAACATCACCGTGACAGAGTGTTGTACATGCTGCTATGGCAACATGTCCACTCCCAGGATGAGTGGCGCGGCCCAATAAACTCGCTCCTCGGGTCAAAGTTAAAATTATGCCGTTGCTTGGAGCGGCCCGCACTCCCACACACGCAACCCGACCTGGTTGATCAAGGCGCTTCATGAACCATACACAGAGGTCAAACACAATCCCGAACTTGACCCAAAGGCCACGGTACCTCTCCTGCCCATAACGACACCTGCCCCTGACTACAGGACGTGGCCTTGAAGACAACACCCGACCCTGAGGCCAGACGCGTCAAGCACATCCCCGGCCCTGACCCCACACTACCTGGCATGACCCGCCACTCTCCTCCCTCCAGGGGCCAGATTCACGAAGCAGTTACGCAAGTACTTACGAACGTGTACATCTTTCCTCAATCTTTGACGGCTTCGGTTACATTTATTAAACAGTTTACAAGCATGAAAACTTCCCAATCAACTGTTGTTATTGTCACAAACAGCCTCCTGGTGCTTCGGAGCTCATTAACTATTTAATAATTGAAAACAAAGCCGCCAAAGATGGAGAAAAGATGTACAGGTTCGTAAGTGTTTGTAAAGTGCTTTCGTGAATCTGGCCCCAGGTCCAGTCATCTACTCCGCTTCCCCCTTTGGTATATTTGGAGAGTTCTAAGTGTATTTTATATAAGAACATAGGCTATACTGAACAAATCCACAAAGGGCCGTGATGAGGATTCGAACCTACGTCGGGGATGATCCCAGACGCGCTTTAGTCGGACTGCGCCACGACATGGTAAAAAGAATTGCAACCTGGTGTGCTACTTACTGCCCTCATAAGGCTCCCGCAGCTTCTCCTAAGCCCTGNGCGAGATAAAAGAACTAATATAAGGAAGTGAGAACAAGTTGGGAGAGGAGTGGAAAGGGGGGAGATAGAGAGGGAGGAGGAGCGAGGAAGAGGGGGGAGGGAGGGAGGGGGGAGAGAGAGAAAGAAAGAGAGAGAAAGAGAGAGAGAGAGAGAGAGAGATGAAGGGGGGTTAGAGGGAGAGGGGGGTTAGAGGGAGAGGGGGGTTGGAGGGAGAGGGGGGTTTGCAGGGAGAGGGGGGGTTTGCAGGGAGAGGGGGGGGTTGGAAGGAGAGGGGGGTTGGAGGGAGAGAGGGGTTGGAGGTAGATGGGAGGGGGGGGGGGTTGGAGGGAGAGAGGGAGGGAAGAGAGAGCACATCTGTGGTTGCAGGAGTGATTGTCAGCCCTTGTTGTGGAACCTGTCCATCCGTGGGCTGTGTACTGCAGCGACTCGACCTAATACTCTACCCTCACATGTACTTACAACACTACGGATGGACTAGGCTCCAACGACCTCCTGCTAACTCCTCTTCACCCTGCTACCCTTACGCCAAGTGAACTCACCTCTGTGTCTCCACTCCTCATATTCTCAGTGACAGTAATACTAGCATTATCCTCACTTTAATCAGACTATCAAAATCCTCAGATTAGGCAAAAATGTAATTAATTTGTCAATAAAGATGTTAATAATAATAATATTCTCCCGCTCAAATGGTGTCCGTTTAAACATTTCCTCTTTTTCCACCCGCTAATTCTCCAAGTATTATCCCGCCATAAAGTTTCCTATCTTTTTCTAGCGACGTTGGTCCAGTTCGTTCAATCTTACTTCCTACCCCATTCCGCGTAGTTTGGGAACGAGTCTCCTTGAAATCTCTATATTTTACAGTTTCTTTGTGTGGTTTTTAAGGCGAGGATTCCACTTGGGGGATTAACACACTAGGCTTGGTCTCACGTATGTGGATTGCTGTGTTATCAATGTCTCCTTACTGAGAGTGAAGATTATATATATATATATATATATATATATATATATATATATATATATATATATATATATATACATATATATACATATATATATATATATATATATATATATATATATATATGTATATGTATATGTATGTGTATGTGTATGTGTATGTGTATGTGTGTGTGTGTGTGTGTGTAAAGTAAAATTCTTTCTAACGTCCTGTGGCTCATTTGGGTACTAAGTTTCACCTGTGCCCCCCCCCCCCCCTGTTCGTGTTCCACCCATGCTAATAGTTTGTCTTCGTCACCCTGTCAATTCGTCCGAGAATTTTGTAGGTGGTGATCATGCCTCCCCTTAATCTTCTGTCTTCCAGGGACGTGAGGTTTAACTCCCGTGGACTTTCCTCGTAGCTCATTTGTGTTTAATTAGGAATGGACTCCAGGCTGTAGCTGCATACTCTAGGACTGGTCTGACATAAGTGGTTTTAGGCTTTGAATCATTCCTTACACGTTTCTGAAGGCAGTTTTTATGTTGGCCAATCCAGCATATGCCGCTGATGATATCCTTTTGATGTGGGCTTCTGGGGACAGGTTCGCTGTGATATCAACCCCCAGATCTTTCTCTCTATTTGACTCTTGCAGAATTTCACCTCCCAGATGGTACATTGTGTTCAGCCTTCTGTTCCCTTCGCCTAATTTCATTACTTTACACTTTCCTGAGTTGAACTTTAGTTGCCAGTTTCTAGACCATTCCTCCAGTTTGTCCAGGTCGTCCTGTAGTCTCTGTCTATCTTCATCTGTTTTGATTCTTCTCATTTTTTGCATCGTCAGCAAACATTGCGAGGAGTCTATACCCTCTGGAAGATCGTTTACAAATAACAGAAACAGGATGAGTCCAAGTACAGAGCCCAGTGGGACTCCGCTGGTGACATGTCGCTACTCTGATGTCTCCCACCTCCCCCCTCACAGTTACTCGCTGTTTCCTGTTGCTTAGATAATTACTCCCTTATCCACTGGAGCACCTTACCTTTTACTCCTGCCTATTGTTCAAACTTTTGTAACAGCCTTTCATGGGGTACTGTGTCGAAGGCAATCTGTCAGTCTAAGATAATGCAGTCTGCCCACCCTTTTCTTTCTTGACTAATTTTTGTCGTCCGGTCATATAATTCTATTATACATGTGAGGCACGATTTACCATCCCTGAACCCATGCTGGTGGTGTGTTACAAAGCTCCTTCTCTCCAGATGTTTTATGTGAGGCACGATTTACCATACCTGAACCCATGCTGGTGGTGTGTTACAAAGCTCCTTCTCTCCAGATGTTTTATGCGAGGCACGATTTACCATCCCTGAACCCATGCTGGTGGTGTGTTACAAAGCTCCTTCTCTCCAGATGTTTTATGTGAGGCACGATTTACCATCCCTGAACCCATGCTGGTGGTGTGTTACAAAGCTCCTTCTCTCCAGATGTTTTTCCTCGCGATCATCTCCATCACCTTGTATGGTATACAAGCTAGGGAAAGTGACATTTAGCTCAGTGCCTCTTGCCTGTCACCCTTTTTGTATACTGAGACTACAATATCTGTCTTCCAGCTTTCTGGTAGGTCTCCTGTTTCCAGTGACCTGTTATGTATCATAGTGGGTCACACTTAGTGCTTCTGCACCTTCTTTTAGTATCCATAATGAGAAACTGTCAGGCCTAACATCCTTTGTCACATTCTGCTCCAACAGATTCCTTTTGTCCTCAACCCTGGAGAGGTCAAATTCTTCTAAGGTTGCTTGGTTTGCTGCCTCCTTGTTCTACTGTGAAGACCTCCTGGAATCTCTTGTTGAATTCTTCATACACCTTGTCATTTTGTCATTCTCTGTGTATCTGTTCTCCCCTTTTATCAGTTTCATCACTTTTTCCTTCATTGCTGTTTTCCTCCCGATGTGACTGTGGAGCAGGTTTGGTTGGGTCTTGGCTTTACTCGCGATGTCATTTTCATACTGTCTCTCTGCTTCTCTCTTTACTCTGAGGTACTCATTCCTGGCCCTCTGGTATCTCTCCCTGCTCTCTGATGTTCTGTTATTCCTGTAGTTTCTCCATGTTCTTGTACTCAATTGCTTCACTACCTTATATTCCTGACTGAACCTTAGAGTCTTCCTTTTTTTTATTTTTATCTTTTTGAGCCGGGATAAACCTGTCTGCAACTTCCTGGCACTTTTGGGTGACGTTGTCCATCATATCTTGAACAGTCTTTTCTCCGAGTTCTGTTTCCCATGGTATTCCCATTAGGAAGTTCCTCATTTTGTCATATTTTCCTCTTCGTTAAGTCAGCCTTTTCCTTTCAGATCCCTTCCTTGGATAGGTTATCCCTACCTCCACCAGATACTCAAGCGTCAATACACCGTGGTAACTCATTCCTATGGGACTTCAAATTTGACTTCCCTTATAACTGACTCATTCAAGGTGAATATCAGGACGAGTCTTGCTGGTTCGTTATTGCCTCTCATTCTTTTGATTCCCTTGACATGTTGTTTCAGAAGGTTTCTTGTTGCCACTTCCAAGAGTTTAGCTCTCCATGTATTCACCTAGTTGTGTTTGCGGGGGTTGAGCTTTGCTCTTTCGGCCCGCCTCTCAACTGTTTACTAACTACATTTTTTTTTCTTTTTCTCCACACCACACACCCCCCAGGAAGCAGCCCGTGACAGCTGACTAACTCCCAAGTACCTATTTACTGCTAGGTAACAGGGGCATTCGGGGGTGAAAGAAACTTTGCCCATTTGTTTCTGCCTGGTGCGGGAATCGAACCCGCACCACAGAATTACAAGCCCACAAGAATTACAAGAATTACAAGAGGAGCCGGTCGGCCGAGCGGACAGCACGCTGAACTTGTGATCCTGTGGTCTTGGGTTCGATCCCAGGCGCCGGCGAGAAACATTGGGCAGAGTTTCTTTCACCCTATGCCCCTGTTACCTAGCAGTAAAAATAGGTACCTGGGTGTTAGTCAGCTGTCACGGGCTGCTTCCTGGGGGTGGAGGCCAGGTCGAGGACCGGGCCGCGGGGACACTAAAGCCCCGAAATCATCTCAAGATAACCTCAAGATAGCCCTGCACGCTATCCACCAGGCTACCAGGCCCCTACATGTATCTGCACCTCCATGTGGGTCCTCATTCTCCCAGTCTATTTTTCCGTGGTTTAAGTCGACAATGATTAAGAGTCTGGATCCATTCCTGCAGGCATGGATCCTGAAGCTGCTCTCTTTATTATATTATCGAGCTACTGTCTGGGTCTTGTCATTTAATGGAGAGTTGAAAATTATTGCTTCTATTATCTTGGGTCCACCCATTGCCAGAGATGATAGTGTGAGTGAGTGAGTTCACCCATTTCCTTCATCCCTCCCTTTTGCCTTTCACTCTCCTATATGCACTTCATTCATTCTTCCTTCTTACCCTTCACCTTCTTCCCTCGCCTCCCATCCAGTCATCTCTTAACTTTCACACCCTTTTCATTAACATACTGTCCCACTTTCCCTTCCCCCTCCCTACACCCATTGTCCACTTGCCTTGATCCCTCCCTACACCTGTTGCCCCTCTTTCTCACCCTTCCCCTTCACCTGGGCCCGAGACTGTTCAACACGCTTCCACTACACATAAGGGACATAACTGGCCGACCCCTCACAGTGTTCAAGAGAGAACTATCAACATCAGAGGCCCGAGACTGTTCAACACGCTTCCACTACACATAAGGGGCATAACTGGCCGACCCCTCACAGTGTTCAAGAGAGAACTGGATAAACACCTCCAAAGGTTATCTGATCAACCAGGCTGTGATTCATACGTCAGGCTGCGAGCAGCCGCGTCCAACAGCCTGGTTGACAAGACCAGCAACCAAGAGGCCTGGTTGAGGACCGGGCCGCGGGGATGTTGAGCCCCGAAATCAGAGCAAGGTAACTGCAGTTACTATAGTGGTACGGGGGGTAGAAATAGCCTAAGCTACTCTATCCCTTTGAGATGTATTTCTTGTCTCAATAAACATACTTGAACTAGTGGTACGATATATGGCGGGTGGCAATTCCTTCCCTTCCACTCAGTTTTACCTGCCTTATTAACTTTCAGTCATATATTGACGTCGGGTAGGTCATTTCACATCAATTAGGAACAGTTGGGGTCGTAGGACCTCCTCTTTGGGAACACCAGTTGTGACCGTCCTCCAAGTCTCACCCATGACTGTCACTCACTGCTTTGTTATCTTCACATAGTCCCTTATCCAGTTCAGTTTCTTCCCGGTTATCTCTTTTTCTCAATCTTCAACACCAGCTTTTCATGAGGGAACAATATCAAATGCTTCTTGACATCTAGGAAAATACAGTCTACCCTACCTTCTTTTCCATGTCTTATTTGAGTAACCTTGTCATAGATCATGTTTCTCATGCAAGATTTTCTCTTGAATCAATGATGACCATTTGTTACAAACTCTATCCTCTGAGGGTTTCCAGATTCAAGTGTTTTACTGACAACTTTACTTAGTGGGTGGCAAAGTAGCTCTGCAGCCTAAAGTCTGGTCTTATTGATTTTGTTGCATTTAATTTCTCTAGGAATTTCTTAACCTACTCCATAGTGATTAATTACCACGTCATCCAGTGTTTCCTCTGGCCTTTCAACTCTCAATTATCGTCTCCTGAGTAGTAAGAGTCGTAAGTATGGGGAACGGACAAGTTGAGGAAGTTGTCAAAGCCGATCTGATAGTTTTAAATGTATATACATATCAGAAAAACGAGTGAAATGAGTCACTGCATTCAACCAATGATGGGCGGAAGGCGGGGCTTAAGAGCAAATGTTCGACCCTACAAGCAAAACAGAACTATGCGAGTTCATGCCCATACATATGCACGCACACACGCACGAACACATAAAGGCAAGTGTGTATACACACTGGAGGTCTGTGTTTACTGGCTGCAGATGGAGATGAGGAGGGGATGGGATGGGGGGAGGTGAAGCAAGAGAAGTCGAAATCTAAAATGAGGAAGAGAAGTAATAGACAGGATAGGAAATGAGACACAGCTGGGATAGGAAGGACAGGAGGCCATTACAACAGCAACTCCTATAACGTATAACAAAACATAGGTTCCTCGACAAGAGCTTCTCCAACAGGTAATGTTGGAAACAGCCAGTGGTGAGAGACATATTAGAGCACAGTAACGTGTGAGCAGCCACAGCCTGGCGCCTCTGGCTGATGCTCACTACAAGAGCAGCAACACGCTACAAAATACAGGATAGTTACATAATGTTAGGTATATTTACCACTATAAATGTCAAGTACAAAAGTCTTTTCAATCTTCCCTTAAAATAATGAAAATTGGCAAGAAGTCCTTAACGATCTTAAGTAGCGATACAGCCACGTACTTCTAACATGTAGTCTGATCAGACGGGCTGCAGCGACACATTGCCAGCACGAACAGTCTGACCGACCTCTACAAACATATTAACAATGCCACCCAGTGGGAAGTGTGGCCAATATCGGAGATACGAGCAACGATGGTTGGGGTATCAATAGATAAAATGCCTAGTAGGCCCAATGTTATTTGTTGAGAGACGTTCAGGCTAGTGTTGTCAAGACATGACGGAGAGAGGAGAGGGGTAGTGGCACGACGGAAGGGAAGGGAAGGGAAGGGAAGGGAAGGGAAGGGAAGGGAAGGGTATGATGATGACATACGAGGAGAGGAATTTGTAATAACAACGGAATGAGCAAAATCAGGAGGGTAGAGGCAAGACACGGGGAGACACATGTGTCTGAATACTTGTTACTTGGCCACCACCACCACCACCACCACCTGCCATAACCACCACCACCACCACCACCACCACCTGACACCACCACCATCACCAGCACCACCACCACCTGCCATAACCACCACCACCACAACCACCTGCCACAACCATCTATTCTCATTCCACCATCTTTCTTTCCTCTCACTCTCGCACACAGAGCTCAAGGGATAACTCTCCCGTCTCCTCCGGTGCCGTCAAGTGCCACTCAAGCGGCACCAACACCCGTGGAGGTGGAACTAAACCAAAGGGCCAATACTGAAGATATAATAATCACGGTCAACAACGCTCAAGTAATGTCGTTTTCGACACAAGATCAACACACACTTCCTTCACATCACCATCCAACCATTTCCAACAGTGTCACGTGCAACACGCGCGCGTGCACACACGGTTGTGTGGCAGGACGGTTGAGAGGCGGGACCAAAGAGCCAGAGCTCAACTCCGGCAAGCACAATTAGGTAAGTACAATTAGGCAATTAGGTAAGTACACGGGGTGTCGCAGTTGAGTGGACAGTGCTTGGGGGTCGTAGTCAGAATGGCCGGGGTTCGATTCCCGGCGGAGGGGGAAACAAATAGGCAGTTTCATCCTGATACACCTATTCACCTAGCAGCAAATAGGTACCTAGGAGTTAGACAGCTGCTACGGGCTGCTTCCTGGGATGGGGGGGGGGTGCATGTGCTAAGAGACAAATATATGTAGTACATAATAGATGAAAAATAGATTGGTCAGAAAAGCGGGTTTCCCAGAGCTCAATAGCTCGATTCTGCAGACACAGATAGTAAGTACACGCACGAACACGGACGCACGCACACGCACACACACACGGACGCACGCACACTCGAGAAAGCGTCAAGAGCGGCCGCAAGTCAACAATGAGAGTAAGAGAGCAATATGATCAGGAGAGGAAGGAAGGGTGGCGGAGCTGCGCCACTTAAGGTCGACCCTCAACCTTGGTGATGAGAGTTATTCCTCACTCTCCCCTAGGGTGTTTACCTGGCCTCATGTCTCTCACTCTGTCCTGCACCACGTGTCATGTGTGTGTCTCACTCTGTCCTGCACCACGTGTCGTGTGTGTCTCACTCTGTCCTGCACCACGTGTCGTGTGTGTCTCACTCTGTCCTGCACCACGTGTCGTGTGTGTGTCTCACTGTCCTGCACCACGTGTCGTGTGTGTCTCACTGTCCTGCACCACGTGTCGTGTGTGTGTCTCTCTGTCCTGCACCACGTGTCGTGTGTGTGTGTCACTGTCCTGCACCACGTGTCGTGTGTGTGCGTGTGTGTCTCACTCTGTCCTGCACCACGTGTCGTGTGTGTGTGTGTCTCACTCTGTCCTGCACCACGTGTCGTGTGTGTGTATGTCTCACTCTGTCCTGCACCACGTGTCGTGTGTGTGTATGTATCACTCTGTCCTGCACCACGTGTCGTGTGTGTCTCACTGTCCTGCACCACGTGTCGTGTGTGTCTCACTCTGTCCTGCACCATGTGTCGTGTGTGTCTCACTCTGTCCTGCACCACGTGTCGTGTGTGTGTCTCACTGTCCTGCACCACGTGTCGTGTGTGTGTCTTACTGTCCTGCACCACGTGTCGTGTGTGTCTCACTCTGTCCTGCACCACGTGTCGTGTGTGTGTCTCACTGTCCTGCACCACGTGTCGTGTGTGTGTGTGTGTGTGTGTCTCACTCTGTCCTGCACCACGTGTCGTGTGTGTCTCACTCTGTCCTGCACCACGTGTCGTGTGTGTCTCACTCTGTCCTGCACCACGTGTCGTGTGTGTTTCACTCTGTCCTGCACCACGTGTCGTGTGTGTGTGTCTCACTCTGTCCTGCACCACGTGTCGTGTGTGTCTCACTCTGCCCTGCACCACGTGTCCTGTGTGTGTGTGTGTCTCACTCTGTCCTGCACCACGTGTCGTGTGTGTCTCACTCTGTCCTGCACCATGTGTCGTGTGTGTCTCACTCTGTCCTGCACCATGTGTCGTGTGTGTCTCACTCTGTCCTGCACCACGTGTCGTGTGTGTCTCACTCTGTCCTGCACCACGTGCCGTGTGTGTCTCACTCTGTCCTGCACCACGTGCCGTGTGTATCTCACTCTGTCCTGCACCACGTGCCGTGTGTGTCTCACTCTGTCCTGCACCACGTGTCATGTGTGTGTCTCACTCTGTCCTGCACCACGTGTCGTGTGTGTCTCACTCTGTCCTGCACCACGTGTCGTGTGTGTCTCACTCTGTCCTGCACCACGTGTCGTGTGTGTCTCACTCTGTCCTGCACCACGTGTCGTGTGTGTCTCACTCTGTCCTGCACCACGTGTCGTGTGTGTCTCACTGTCCTGCACCACGTGTCGTGTGTGTCTCACTCTGTCCTGCACCACGTGTCGTGTGTGTGTCTCACTGTCCTGCACCACGTGTCGTGTGTGTGTGTGTGTGTCTCACTCTGTCCTGCACCACGTGTCGTGTGTGTGTCTCACTGTCCTGCACCACGTGTCGTGTGTGTGTGTGTGTGTGTGTGTCTCACTCTGTCCTGCACCACGTGTCGTGTGTGTGTGTCTCACTCTGTCCTGCACCACGTGTCGTGTGTGTGTATGTCTCACTCTGTCCTGCACCACGTGTCGTGTGTGTGTATGTCTCACTCTGTCCTGCACCACGTGTCGTGTGTGTGTGTCTCACTCTGTCCTGCACCACGTGTCGTGTGTGTGTGTCTCACTCTGTCCTGCACCACGTGTCGTGTGTGTGTGTCTCACTCTGTCCTGCACCACGTGTCGTGTGTGTGTATGTCTCACTCTGTCCTGCACAACGTGTCGTGTGTGTTTCACTCTGTCCTGCACCACGTGTCGTGTGTGTGTGTGTCTCACTCTGTCCTGCACCACGTGTCGTGTGTGTCTCACTCTGCCCTGCACCACGTGTCCTGTGTGTGTGTGTGTCTCACTCTGTCCTGCACCACGTGTCGTGTGTCTCACTCTGTCCTGCACCACGTGTCGTGTGTGTCTCACTCTGTCCTGCACCACGTGTCGTGTGTGTCTCACTCTGTCCTGCACCACGTGTCGTGTGTGTCTCACTCTGTCCTGCACCATGTGTCGTGTGTGTCTCACTCTGTCCTGCACAACGTGTCGTGTGTGTCTCACTTTGTCCTGCACCACGTGCCGTGTGTGTCTCACTCTGTCCTGCACCATGTGTCGTGTGTGTCTCACTCTGTCCTGCACAACGTGTCGTGTGTGTCTCACTTTGTCCTGCACCACGTGCCGTGTGTGTCTCACTCTGTCCTGCACCACGTGCCGTGTGTGTCTCACTCTGTCCTGCACCACGTGTCGTGTGTGTCTCACTCTGTCCTGCACCACGTGTCGTGTGTGTCTCACTCTGTCAACATGGTTTCAGCCCGGACAGCATGGTTTCAGAACAGGGCGCTCTTGCCTGTCGCAGTTGCTGGACCACTATGATATGGCATTAGATGCTATGGAAGACAAACAAAACGCTGATGTAATTTACACAGATTTCGCAATAGTTTTTGATAAATGTGACCATGGTGTTATTGCACATAAAATGCGTTCAAAACGAATTACCGGGAAAATAGGCAGATGGATCTACAATTTCCTGACTAACAGAACCCAATGTGTAATAGTCAACAAAATATAATCCAGCCCATCAACCGTTAAGAGCTCAGTCCCCCAGGGTACTGTGCTTGCTCCAGTACTTTTTCTCATCCTCATATCGGACATAGACAAGAACACAACCTATAGCACTGTTTCATCCTTTGCAGATGACACTAGGATCTTCATGAGAGTGTAACATTGACAACCACTACTGCTGCCATTGTAACATTGGCTATGACTACCCAATGTAAAACTTGGTGAAATAGTCACCACTGTGACCTTCTATAATGAATACTAAACTAATAAATGTACACACTTCTTATCCTGAGTAACACTTCCTATCAGTTGCACTTGGTAACACTTGTTATTGAACACTTGTAATATGAGCTGACATATGATGGTTACACCGGATCAAAGGTACACTGTCAACAAGGAAATGCTACACAGGATTAAATACGCTGCCA
>WNGS01164858.1:16436129-16464073 GCA_020271785.1 Procambarus virginalis
TGTGTGTGTGTGTTGTGTGTGTGTGTGTGTGTGTGTTGTGTGTGTGTGTACTCACCTAGTTGTGCTTGCGGGGGTTGAGCTCTGGCTCTTTGGTCCCGCCTCTCAACCGTCAATCAACAGGTGTACAGTTTCCTGAGCCTAATGGGCTCTATCATATCTACACTTGAAACTGTGTATGGAGTCAGCCTCCACCACATCGCTTCCTAATGCATTCCATTTGTCAACCACTCTGACACTAAAAAAGTTCTTTCTAATATCTCTGTGGCTCATTTGGGCACTCAGTTTCCACCTGTGTCCCCTAGTGCGTGTGCCCCTTGTGTTAAACAGCCTGTCTTTATCAACCCTGTCGATTCCCCTGAGAATCTTGAATGTGGTGATCATGTCCCCCCTAACTCTTCTGTCTTCCAACGAAGTGAGGTTTAATTCCTGCAGTCGCTCCTCGTAGCTCATACCTCTCAGCTCGGGTACTAGTCTGGTGGCAAACCTTTGAACCTTTTCCAGTTTAGTCTTATGCTTGACTAGATAGGACTCCATGCTGGAGCCGCATACTCCAGGATTGGTCTGACATATGTGGTATATAATGTTCTGAAAGATTCCTTACACAAGTTTCTAAAGGCCGTTCTTATGTTAGCCAACCTGGCATATGCTGCTGATGTTATCCTCTTGATATGAGCTTCAGGGGACAGGTCTGGCGTGATATCAACCCCCAGGTCTTTCTCTCTCTCTCTGACTCTTGAAGTATTTCATCTCCCAAATGATACCTTGTATCTGGTCTCCTGCTTCCTACCCCTATCTTCATTACATTACATTTGCTTGGGTTAAACTCTAACAGCCATTTGTTCGACCATTCCTGCAGCTTGTCCAGGTCTTCTTGAAGTCTCAAGCTGTCCTCCTCTGTCTTAATCCTTCTCATAATTTTGGCGTCGTCAGCAAACATTTAGATGAATGAGTCTATACCCTCTGGGAGATCATTTACGTATATCAGAAACAGGATAGGTCCAAGTACAGAGCCCTGTGGGACTCCACTGGTGACTTCACGCCAGTCTGAAGTCTCACCCCTCACTGTAACTCTCTGCTTCCTATTGCTTAGGTACTCCCTTATCCACTGGAGCGCCTTACCTGTTACTCCTGCCTGTTTCTCCAGCTTATGCATCAACCTTTTATGGGGTACTGTGTCAAAGGCTTTCCGACAGTCCAAAAAAATGCAGTCCGCCCACCCTTCTCTTTCTTGCTTAATTCTTGTCACCTGATAGTAGAATTCTATCAAGCCTGTAAGGCAAGATTTACCCTCCCTGAACCCAGGGAAGGACACACTGAACCCAGTGTGTGTGTGTGTGTGTGTGTGTGTGTGTGTGTGTGTGTGTGTGTGTGTGTGTGGTGTGTGTGTGTACTCACCTATATGTGTCTGCAGGATCGAGCATTGACTCTTGGATCCCGCCTCCAAGGGGGTTGAGCTTTGCTGTTTCGGCCCGCCTCTCAACTGTTAATCAACTGTTTATTAACTACTACTTTTTCGACACCACACACACACACACACACACACACACACACACACACACACACACACACACACACACACACACACACCAGGAAGCAGCCCGTGACAGCTGACTAACTCCCAGATACCTATTTACTGCTAGGTAACAGGGGCATTCAGGGTGAAAGAAACTTTGCCCATTTGTTTCTGCCTGGTGCGGGATTCTAACCCGCGCCACAGAATTACGAGTCCTGCGCACCATCCACCAAGCTACCAGGCCCCCCTTCCCCCGTGTGTGTGTGTTTGTGCGTGTGTGTGAACAATAATAGTAACAGTAGATTGACAGTTGAGAGGAGGGCCGAAAGAGCAGAGCTCAACCCCCCCCCCCCACAAGCACAACTAGGTGAATACACTGTTAGATGTATCTGGCCCGCAGGCCCACATACCCACCACAGCCTGGTTGGTCCGGCACTCCTTGAAGAAAACTATTTAGTTATCTCTTGAAGATGTCCACGGTTGTTCCGGCAATATTTCTGATGCTCGCTGGGAGGACGTTGAACAACGGCGGACCTCTGATATTTAAACAGTGTTCTAATGTAAGCTCTGCTCAAGGGACCGTTCAGAGACACCTCCACGTCAGAGCCAGCCTGGCAACACCCCAGGAAGGATACACGTAAGGTGTAAGAAGGTGGAGACAAGCTAGAGGGAGGAGAAGGTGGAGACAAGCTAGAGGGAGGAGAAGGTGGAGACAAGCTAGAGGGAGGAGAAGGTAGAGACAAGCTAGAGGGAGGAGAAGGTGGAGACAAGCTAGAGGGAGGAGAAGGTGGAGACAAGCTAGAGGGAGGAGAAGGTAGAGACAAGCTAGAGGGAGGAGAAGGTGGAGACAAGCTAGAGGGAGGAGAAGGTGGAGACAAGCTAGAGGGAGGAGAAGGTGGAGACAAGCTAGAGGGAGGAGAAGGTGGAGACAAGCTAGAGGGAGGAGAAGGTAGAGACAAGCTAGAGGGAGGAGAAGGTGGAGACAAGCTAGAGGGAGGAGAAGGTGGAGACAAGCTAGAGGGAGGAGAAGGTGGAGACAAGCTAGAGGGAGGTAAGGAGTCTCAGGGACCGTAGGCTGGTTAAGGAGGGAAGAATGTCTTTGTTGTCACCAGAGAATGGTCCAACACCCTCCAGCGTCCTCCCAAACTACAGATAGTATTTTTATCCCTTTGGGGTTTTTTTCACCCAAAATATTCTGAAGTTTCTTCGCCATTTCTTCCTGGGATTTTTATATGGTGCTTTCAATTGTAGTTGAGCAATGTTTCTCCAGCTGAAACATTCTTACAATGTTTCACCAACATCTTCTAAGCGTGTTGGTGAGAGTGGAAGGGTAGTATAGAGTCGAGATGGTCTTGGCTTGTAGTGACAGGGTTGTTGTTGCTTGTAGTTTGCATAGCTTGAGTCTTGTGTTTTAATGTCCATNGCCTTTGCGAAGTCCGAAGTCCACATCTGCATTCTGTTGTTCTTCTAATGCCTCAGTGACTGTCGTTGTGATCAAGTAGCTGTGAGAGGCACGATCTCTCCTGCTCTAAATCCATGTTGGCCTGGGTTGTGGAGGTCACTGGTCTCCATGAAACTGGTGACCTGACTCCTAATCACTCTCTCGAATACTCTTATTATGTGGGACGTTAGTGCAACTGGTCCAAAATTCTTTGCCAATGCTTTGCTCCCTCCCTTGTGTAGAGGGGCTATGTCTGCTATTTGTCCCCTTTAAGTGCATCTGGTATCTCCCCCGTGTCCAAGCTCTTCCTCACACTATACTGAGTGCCTGTGCTACGGCACTTTGCATTTCTTTATAAATACTGAATTCCATGAATCTGGACCTGGGGCCGAGTGCATGGGCATGTTTCAATTTCTCTTTCAAAGTCTAGTGCGCACGTGTTGATATCAGTTATATTTACAGGGGTTTGGATATCCCGCATAAAGAAATTGTCTGGATCTTCCACTTTCATGTTGTTTATTGGAGTGCTAAACATGTCCTCATACTGCTTTTTAAATTTCACTAATTTCTTTGTCATCCTCCGTGTATGAACCTTCACTTGTACGAATAGGTCCAATACTGGCAGTAGTTTTTACTTCTGATATCGCATATGTGAAGAAAGATTTTGGATTTTTCTTTATTTCTTAAATTGCTTTCTGTTCTAGTTGCCTTTATCAATCTGATACGAGTGTTTCAGTTTCTGCTCGATTTCTTCAATCACCCTGTTTAAATTATTAATTCTTCGTAGGGAAAGTCGTGTCTGCTTCTGCATTTCCGTTTTTTTCTTCTTCTTTTATAGTATCGTCTGCGGTCTCTTTCTACGTTGGAACCCTTTCTGGCTTTCCTAAAAGGAACATGTTTCAGACAGACAGACTTCATATGCTTCAGATGGCAGTTGTTTTATTCCTTCTGTATAATTTTTATTACTTACAACAGTTTCCCATTGAATGTTTGTAAGTTCCCTGTTTATTGTCTCCCAGTCTATCCTTTTATTATTAAGATTTAATTTACTGAATAACCCCTCCGCTTTATCAAAGTTTTAGGTCTATTCTGAGTATTGATGGTCGTTTGCACTTTAATGAGCTTGTGATCTGAATATGTGATACGCATTTTCTTTCATATCGTTCACTCCAGTACGTTGTTATTTTACTGTGTAGATTTGGTACTTGGCCCTTCAGTATCTTCCACGTGTCTGGTGGTTTGTATATTATAATAATAACTAAGTTTATTTTCTCTATTTTTACTCCCAGTACCTCTACCACCTGATTTGCACAGTTAAGGAGCTCCAAGCTTACAAGGTCTTCCCTAATATACAGACCCACTCCTCCATGTGATCTATATACCTTATCACACATATATAGGTTATATCTTGGTATCCAGATCTCACTGTCCAACAATTCCCCTGCATGGGTTTCTGTGAAAGCTCCAAATACTGCTGCAGGAGTATTCACACACCTCCAGATACTTCCCACATCTACAGATAAATACTAAACTTTCATCCAGGAATACAAGATTCAACCCTTTCCTTATAACATCCTATCTCACTCTCCACCATCCCCTTCTCTCTCCCCCTTCACCCCATCATCCCCCCTCCACTTACCTCCAGCTCCCATCTCGTCTTTCGGTGGCTGGAGACCAAGTACGCCCTTCACACACCAATTTCCCAAACGCGTTCCCTCCCCCGTGTCTCCATTTTTCTTTTGTGTAAAGATGAGAGGAGAAGGTGAAGGAAAAAGTATTAGAAATGTGGAATATAGCGTGAGTTATGATCGCAGGCGGGCTGTCCGCCTTGCTGACACACACGTACGTACGTGACCGCACGCCAGTTTTTTTTTTTTTTTACCATTTGTGTCTGCAGAATAGAGCTATTTTATCTCTTGGACCCGCCAATCTAACTAATATATTCTTCCTCTATTATATCTACTACATATATTTCTAACACACACACACACACATACATACACAGGTCAGGACCCCTTGACCTGTGTTAGGGGGCCTCGTAGTTGACTGGACAAAGCTCGGGGGTCGTAGTCCTATGGGCCGGGGTTCGATTACCGATCGAGGCGGAAACAAATGGGCAGTTTCTTTCACCCTGATGCACTTGTTCACCTAGCCGTATATAGGTACATGGGAGTTAGACAGCTGCTACAGGCTGCTTCCTGATGATGTGCGCGCACCGTTAGAAATATATGAAGTGGATACAATAGAGTAAAAATAGATTAGTTAGAAAGGTGGGGTCCAAGAGCTAATAGCTCGATTCTGCAGACAAATAGTAAATATAGACACAACCCCCAGGAAGCAGCCCATAACAGCTGTCTAACTCCCAGGTACCTATTTACTACTATGTAACAGGCGCATCAGGGTGAAAGAAACAGCTCATTTGTTTCCGCCTCCACCGGGAATCGAACCCGGGCCATTAGGACTACGACCCCCCAGGCGCTATTCACTCAGGCGCGGGGCCACATGTATCGCCACATATTAATAAGAATAATAATAATAATATATATATATATATATATATATTAGCAGCCGCTAATATATAGCTAATATAAGCAGCCCGCCCCCACGCAGCAGCCAAATTATCTGCCCTCCTGAGAAAGGTCAACGACTCTCCTGGAACTACCCAAGCATGGTACAACCTCCTACTGTTTGGCAATATATGTCTAGCCACCCCTGCAAGGAGAGACAAAACCTTAGCTGCCTCAATCATCAAAGCTATAAATGATTTTCCCAGGGAGGACAACCAGGTGCGCCTTTCCACTCGCGCGAGAAACACCCACGGCAGGAAGAGCAACAGTGCCATATCCGAGGCATCAAAAATCAGAACATCAGTCACCAAGAAAATAGAAGAAGGAAACACTATTGGCGCAATAAGAGTCATCACCAGTGAGGACTCAATTGCCGATAGAGATGCCGCAACAGCTCAAGCCCTAAGGGAGAAACACCCTGCCAGGGCTCCGCGTGGGGACGACATTGTACAAGTGGGGGCTACCGGAGCAGAACCTCTCTGGGTGGCTGAATCTGTGGTCCATAAAGCAGCCATGTCCTTCCCAACCGGATCAGCAGGTGGGTTCACAGGACTAAAACCCAACCACCTCAAGCAAATGCTCAACCCTGCACTGGGTGACATTGCAAAGAACCTCTTGGTGGAACTAACCAGATTCACCAACACATGTCTAGCTGGCAACATACCACCGTCCATAAGACCTATTTTTTTTGGAGCATCCCTCTGTGCTCTAAAGAAAAAGGATGGAGGGATCAGGCCAATAGCTGTGGGCAATTCTCTCCGGCGTCTCGTCGCAAAGGCAGCCGCAAGAACAGTTAGTGATGCAGCGGCCAACATGCTGAAGCCAAAACAGCTTGGGTTTGGCATTCCACAAGGGTGTGAGGCGGCAGCCCATGCAGCTCGAGCCTTCATCGCCAATATCACAGACGAAAAGGCCCTTATCAAGCTAGATTTCAAAAATGCCTTCAATTTGGTGCGGAGGGATGCTGTGCTCCGTGCGGTTCATAGTCATTTCCCTTCCCTCTACCCTTTCGTACATTCATGCTACAGTATGGATCTTAAGCTACTTTTTGGCGAACATGAAATTGACTCGCGGGAAGGCGTCCAACAGGGTGACCCCCTTGCTCCTCTCCTTTTCTGCTTAGTCATCAAACAAGTCACAGAGGTCCTGTCCAGCGAGCTTAACATCTGGTTCTTGGATGATGGTACCCTAGCTGGTTCCCAAGACTCCCTCCTGGAGGACATCAGAAAAATCCAGGAGCAAGGTGCAGTTTTAGGCCTCACCCTGAACCCTTCTAAATGTGAAATAATATGTTCCAACCAGGGCATCGTAGAGAGAATAGAGGGTCTTCTGCCAAACATCCATAAAACTAAACCTGAAGACAGCACACTCCTAGGAGCTCCCCTGGGGTTGAAAGCCATCGATGAGGTCCTTGATAAGAAAATCGCCGACCTTAAGAGGATGGATGGGAGGATTGAGGATATTGATGCTCATGATGCACTCTACCTCATCACCAGATGTCTGTCCCTCCCCAGGTTAACCTACTTTCTGAGGTGTTCACCATCTTACAGTAGCCAAAACTAAGTGAGTATGACCGGTTACTGAAATCAATGCTAGAAAAAGCCCTTAACCTCTCTTTTGATGACCTGCAGTGGAAACAAGCCTCTCTTCCCGTAAGACTTGGGGGCCTCGGAGTTCGAACAGCAACGCAAATCGCTGTTCCAGCCTTCCTGTCCTCCTTATCAGCATCCGACGACCTTGTGAAGGAAATTCTACCTGCCCACTTACATCAGCTGGCAGGTGTACATGATCCCAATTTTACACGCTGTGCCACAGAGTGGGCCTCTCGTGCAGGCCCATCACCTCAACCACCATCCCCAAAAGCCCACAGGCAATCCAGCTGGGATGGCCCCATTGTAGACAAAGTTGCTGCAGAGTGCCTGGGTGCTGCATCAACACAGCACGACATTGCTCGCCTCACAGCAGTAGCAGCCCCTCATGCAGGGGATTTCCTGTTAGCAACCCCAATGTCGGCAACTGGCACGCGTCTCACACCACACGCCCTCCGAATTGCTGTGGCCCTCCGCCTTGCTGCCCCAATCCACACCAGATATAGGTGTATTTGCGGCGAGGTGGTGGCTGACAGGTACGGCCACCATGGCCTACTCTGCCAAAGCACGGGAGGATGGCACTCGAGGCACAGTGAAGTTAACGACATCATCAAGAGGAGCCTCACCACAGCTGGATGCCCAGCCGAGAGAGAGCCTCGTTACCTAACGCCCCGTAACTCTGATGCTCTTATTGGTCGCCCGGATGGTATCACAGTGAACCCCTGGAAGAATGGCAAGCAGTTGGTATGGGACTACACGTGCGTATCAACCCTGGCTAACACCTACATTGACCTCAGTGTTGCACAACCAGGTGGCGCTGCCACCCACAGGGAAGCAGCCAAATCCCGTAAGTATAGAGAACTTGATCACCACTACAATTTTGTCCCCATTGCTTCTGAGACACTCGGCGCCTGGGGTAAAAGTGCTACCAGTTTTTTGAAGGAACTGGGTTCTAGGCTCATTGAAACAACAAGGGACCCTAGAGCTGCCAGCTTTCTTTTCCAGCGCCTCAGCGTGGCGATACAGAGGGGAAATGCGCACTGCATCCAGGGTTCCTGCCCGCCATCTGAGGAGCTGGAGGAACTCGACAACCTATGATAACCATCTTTGTAACCTATATGTAACTCCTTTTTGTAACACAGTTCAAATAAAGCAAATATATATGTGTACATACAAAAGAATGGGGGTGGTAGGAGAAGAAAATATTAGTGTTCAGTGAGAAACCACAAGGTCTCCTCTGAATACGTTTTATTTTCTTCTCCGAGGCTATGGGTCCCCACATTGGCACCAGAGGTGGTACCCTCACAACTTTTATATATAATATATATATATATATATATATATATATATATATATATATATATATATATATATATAATATAATATATATGCGAACAGCCTGAATGGTCTCCAAGCATATATGCCTGGAGACCATTGACCGATTAGCCTCGGCTACCATCATCTTTTGTCCAGACGTGATGGTCGAGTGTTAAGGGGTCCTCTACATCAGTTGCAGAGTGCTCCTGGCAGTATGGGTTCGAGTCACTTCTGGGGTGTGAATTTTCAGTTTATATATATATATATATATATATATATATATATATATATATATATATATATAATTATATACACACACACACATACACTGCTGGGATCATGTGTGTGTACTTACCTAGTTGTCCTTGCGGCAGTTGAGCTCTGGCTCTTTGGTCCCGCCTCTCAACTGTCAATCAGCTGGTGTACAGATTCCTGAGCCTACTGGGCTCTATCATATCTACATTTGAAACTGTGTATGGAGTCAGCCTCCGCCACATCACTGCCTAATGCATTCCATTTATTAACTACTCTGACACTGAAAAAATTTGTTCTAACGTCTCTGTGGCTCATCTGGGTACTAAGTTTCCACCTGTGTCCCCTTGTTCGTGTCCCACCCGTGCTGAAGAGTTTGTCTTTGTCCACCCTGTCAATTCCCCTGAGAATTCTGTAGGTGGTTATCATGTCTCCCCTTACTCTTCTGTTTTTAGGGACGTGAGGCTCAGCTCCTTTAGCCTTTCCTCGTAGCTCATTCCTCTCAGCTCCGGGACGAGCCTGGTGGCATACCGCTGAATCTTCTCTACCTTTGTCTTGTGTTTAACTAGGTATGGACTCCAGGCTGGAGCTGCATATTGCAGGATTTGTCTGACATAAGTGGTATACAGGGTCCTGAACGATTCCTTACACAAGTTTCTAAAGGCAGTTCTAATGTTGGCCAGTCTAGCATATGCCGCTGATGATATTCTTTTGATGTGGGCCTCTGGGAAAAGGTTCGGTGTGATATCAACCCCTAAACCTTTTTCTCTCTGACTCTTGCAGGATTTCACCTCCCAGATGGAACCTTGTGTTCAGCTTCCTGCTCCCTTCGCCTAATTTCATTACCTTACACTTTCCTGAGTTGAACTTTAGCAGCCATTTTCTAGACCATTCCTCCAGTTTGTCCAAGTCATCCTGTAGTCTGTCTATCTTCATCCGTCTTGATTCTTCTCATTATTTTTGCATCATCAGCAAACATTGATAGGAACGAGTCTATACCCTCTGGAAGATCGTTTACATATATTAGAAACAGGATGGGTTCAAGTACTGAGCCCTGTGGGACTCCGCTGGTGACATCTCGCCACTCTGATGTCTCCCCACTCACCGTTACTCGCTGTTTCCTGTTGCTTAAGTACTCCCTTATCCACTGGAGCACCTTCCCTTTTACTCCTGCCTGTTGCTCCATCTTTTTTAACAGTTTTTTATGGGGTACTGTGTCAAAGGCTTTCCGGCAGTCCAGGAAAATGCAGCCGGTCCACCCTTCTCTTTTTTGCCTAATTTTTGTTGCCTGGTCATAGAATTCTATTAAACCTGTGAGCCACGAGTTACCATCCCTGAACCCATGTTGGTGGTGTGTTACAAAGTTATTTCCTTCCAGATCTTCTCCATCACCTTGCATGGTATACAAGTTAGGGAAATTGACCTTTAGTTTATTGCCTCTTGCCTGTCACCCTTTTTGTATACTGGGACTACAATAGCTGTCTTCCAGCTTTCCGGTAGGTCTCCTGTTTCCAGTGACCTGTTATGTATCATAGTGGGGCACACTTAATGCTTCTGCACCTTCTTTTAGTATCCATAATGAGAAACTGTCAGGCCTAACATCCTTTGTCACATTCTGCTCCAACAGATTCCTTTTGTCCTCATCCCTGGAGAGGTCAAATTCTTCTAAGGTTGCTTGGTTTGCTGCCTCCTTGTTCTACTGTGAAGACCTCCTGGAATCTCTGTTGAATTCTTCATACACCTTGTCATTTTGTCATTCTCTGTGTATCTGTTCTCCCCTTTTCTCAGTTTCATCACTTTTTCTTTATTGCTGTTTTCCTCCTGATGTGGCTGTGGAGCAGTTTTGGTTGGGTCTTGGGTTTACTCGCTATGTCATTTTCATACTGTCTCTCTGCTTCCCTCCTCACTCTGAGGTACTCATTTCTGGCCCTCTGGTATCTCTCCCTGCTCTCCGGTGTTCTGTTATTTCTGTAGTGTCCCCCATGTTCTTGTACTCAGTTGCTTCGCTACCTTGCATTCCTGATTGAACCATGGGTTTTTCTGTTGTTTTCGTTTTTCTCCTTTTGGACGGGGATAAACCTGTCTGCAGCTTCCTGGCACTTCTGGGTGACAAAAACCCATCATGTCCTGAACATTCTCGTGTGTGTGGGGGGGGGGGGTTCGTGAGCTGTGAGTGAATGGTTAGACTCGTGTATTTCAACGTACATGGATGCGTATGGATGAATTTTGAGATGTATTTACGCACATTCAGATGGGTGTGCACAATTGTTGGGAGGGGTGGTGGGAGGGATTGGGGAAGGGGAAGTTAGCTGGTGTGTGTGTGTGTGTGTGTGTGTGTCGTTTAGGGACTATGTAATGAGGGGCGTAGTTCCCGTGGTGTGTGTGTGTCCGCCCACACCACACCCTCCGTCTCTCCCCCACACCTGTACCACAGCATCCTACCTCACCCACGCCCTAACACACCTGTACCCAGTGTCCACCCACTCTTCCCCCCCCACCTGTACCCAGCCTCCACCCACTCTTCACCACACCTGTACCCATCCTCCACCCACTCTCCCCACACCTGTACCCACTCTTCCCCCACCTGTACCCAGCCTCCACCCACTCTCCCCACACCTGTACCCACTCTTCCCCCACCTGTACCCAGCCTCCACCCACTCTCCCACACCTGTACCCACTCTTCCCCCACCTGTACCCAGCCTCCACCCACTCTCCCCACACCTGTACCCACTCTTCCCCCACCTGTACCCAGCCTCCACCCACTCTTCCCCACACCTGTACAACCCTCTTGCTCTTCGCTTCTTTCATTCTTGTTTATCTTCTCACGCGGCCATTCACCTTTTGAGTTCTCTCTCTTCCCTTCTCACACCCTCTTTGCTCCAACTGCCTTCTCCAGAACCCGCACACTTCCTCCTGACCTCTCCCTCCAGAGGGTCACCTCCCTCCCTGCCTCTCACCTCCCTTCCTGCCTCTCTCACTCCCTCCTCCTCCTCCTCAGCCTGTCTTGCGACACAGTGCGAGGACAAACAGTAAACATACTGTTGACACTGGCGTACACATACCGTACGCCAACATAATGTTGATCTTAAAGTGGAAAACATAACTCGTGCCGCTACCTCAGCGTGTCTCTCAGAGTCGTTGAGCTCTGGCTCTTTGATCCCGCCTCTCAACCGTCAATCAACTGGTGTACAGATTCCTGAGCCTATTGGGCTCTGTCATATCTACATTTGAAACTGTGTATGGAGTCAGCCTCCACCACATTACTGCCTAATGTTTTCCACCTGTTAACTACTGACACTGAAAAAGTTCTTTCTAACGTCCCTGTGGCTCATGTGGGTACTCAGTTTCCATCTGTGTCCCCTTGTTCGTGTGCCCCCTGTGTTAAATACACAGTATTGTCTTTATCTACCATATCAATTCATGAGAATCATTTATGTGGTGATCATGTCTTCACTAACTTCTTTCTTCCAGCGACCTGACGTTAGGTCCTATAGTTATATAAATTACTTGATAGCTGAGTGTGTCCCACACACACTTTCCTAGAGTGAGTGTGTGTGTGTGTGTGTGTGTGTGTGTGTGGTGTGTGTGTGTGTGTGTGTGGTGTGTGTGTGTGTGTGTATTCACCTAGTTGTATTCACCTAGTTGTACTTGCGGGGGTTAAGCTCTGGTCTTTCGGCCCGCCTCTCAACTGTCAACCAACTGTTTCTACTACTACTATTTTTTTCCCACGCTACCCCCCACCCCCACGAAGCAGCCCGTGACAGCTGACTAACTCCCAGGTACCTATTTACTGCTAGGTAACAGGGGCATAGGGCGAAAGAAACTCTGCCTATTGTTTCTCGCCGACGCCCGGGATCGAACCCGGGAACATAGGATCACATGCCCAGCGTGCTGTCCGCTCGGCCACCGGGCTCCCCTCCCCAGAACCGCGCGCGCCCGTGTACTCACCTAATTGTGCTTGCGGAGATTGAGCTCTCGCTCTTTGGTCCCGCCTCTCAACCGTCAATCAACAGGTGTACAGGTTCCCGAGCCTATTGGGCTCTATCATATCTACACTTGAAGCTATGTATGGAGTCAGCCTCCACCACATCACTTCCTAATGCATTCCATTTGTCAACCACTCTGACACTAAAAAAGTTCTTTCTACTATCTCTGTGGCTCATTTGGGCACTCAGTTTTCCACCTGTGTCCCCTTGTGCGTGTGCCCCTTGTGTTAAATAACCCGTCTTTATCAACCCTGTCGATTCCCTTGAGAATCTTGAATGTGATGATCATGTCCCCCCTAACTCTTCTGTCTTGCAGCGAAGTGAGGTTTAATTCCCGTAGTCTCTCCTCGTAGCTCATACCTCTCAGCTCGGGTACTAGTTTGTGGCAAACCTTTGAACCTTTTCCAGTTTAGTCTTATGCTTTACTAGATAGGGACTCCATGCTGGAGCCGCATACTCCAGGATTGGTCTGACATATGTGGTATATAATGTTCTGAAAGATTCCTTACACAAGTTTCTAAAGGCCGTTCTTATGTTAGCCAACCTGGCATATGCCGCTAATGTTATCCTCTTGATATGAGCTTCAGGGGACAGGTCTGGCGTGATATCAACCCCCAGATCTTTCTCTCTCTCTGACTCGAAGTATTTCATCTCCCAAATGATACCTTGTATATGCTCCCTACACCTGCCCTATCTTCATTACATTACATTTGCTTGGGTTAAACTCTAACAACTATTTGTTCGACCATTCCTGCAGCTTGTCCAGGTCCTCTTGAAGCCTCAAGCTGTTCTCCTCTGTCTCAATCCTCCTCATAATTTTGGCTTCGTCAGCAAACATTGAGAGGAATGAGTCCATACCCTCTGGGAGATCATTTACGTATATCAGAAACAGGATAGGTCCGAGTACAGAGCCCTGTGGGATTCCACTGGTGACTTCACGGCAATCTGAGGTCTCACCCCTCACTGTAACTTTCTGCTTCCTTTTGTTTAGGCACTCCTTATCCACTGGAGCGCCCTACCAGTTACTCCTGCCGTTTCTCCAGCTTATGTATCAGCCTTTTATGGTGGTACTGTGTCAAAGGCTTTCCGACAGTCCAAAAAATGCAGTCCGCCCATCCTTCTCTTTCTTGCTTAATCTTTGTCACCTGATCATAGAATTCTATTAAGCCTGTAAGGCAAGATTTACCCTCCCTGAACCCATGTTGATGGGTTGTCACGAAGTCTCTTCTCTCCAGATGTGTACTAGGTTTTTCTCACAATCTTCTCCATCACCTTGCATGGTATACAAGTTAAGGACACTGGCCTGTAGTTCAGTGCCTCTTGTCTGTCACCCTTTTTGTATATTGGTACTACATTAGCAGTCTTTCAATATTTCTGGTAGGTCTCCCGTTTCCAGTGACCTACTATACACTATGGAGAGTGGCAAACAAAGTGCTCCTGCACACTCTTTCAATACCCATGGTGAGACTCCGTCCGGCCCAACAGCCTTTCTCACGTCCAACTCCAATAGGTGCTTCTTGACCTCTTGTAATTTCGAACCTTCCAAGGTCGCCTGGTTTGCTGCCACCTCTCCTTGCGCCGTGACCTCTCCTTGTTCTATTTTAAAGACCTCTGGAACCTTTTGTTGAGTTCTTCACACACCTCTTTGTCATTCTCTGTCCTCATCCGTCCTAAGTTTCATCACCTGTTCCTTCACTGTNTTCCACACTCTGCCCTACACCTACACTCTCCCTCTATTTAATCCAGGACTAGGGTTCATAACGGCTGTCAAATACCGTACCTGGTGAAGCTGCGAGCACGAGCTGTGAGCCCAACTGAGCCTACCTCAGCTCAGTTAAAATCTACTCCTTCAGGCCCATTTATTTCATGAGTGTGATATAAGTACGAATAGTCTTTATTCGTTAACATTAGGTAACAATCATATAAGGAACAAGATGAGCCTGTAGCCAACTGTGTGGCAGTCTTCATGTGATCACTTGACCTGATTTCCCGTGTATCAACCTGTTGAGCAAACCAGTTCCAGATGCCAGTCAGCCTTGGAGTGAATAATCGCGGATGGAGTGATGTTCTTGAAAAAAGGCACTTCCAGCATGAGTGTGTTGAAGGTTGAGAGCCTACCTGCTTGATGGGGTTCTGGGAGTTCTTCTACTCCCCAAGCCCGGCTTTGACTTGTAAGAGTTTGGTCCACCAGGCTGTTGCTTGGAGCGGCCCGCATGCCCACCACAGCCCGGTTGGTCCGGCACTCCTGAAGAAAACAATCTAGTTTTCTCTTGAAGATGTCCACGGTTGGTCTGGCAATATTTCTTATACTCGCTGGGAGGATGAACTCTGGTTGTCCACGGAGTTTTGCCAGGTGCGGAACTTTGAGAATGTTGGCCTTGTACATAACCGTAAGACCACCAACGTTATGACGGCGTTGTAGGCTCTGATGTTCAGACCGTTCCCACCAGACTTGGTCAAGACCGGAGATGAACCTTCCTGCCAGTCTCTCCACTTTGTCCAACAGTCTGATGAATGATGGGGGGGGGGGGTTGTGGCGATCCAGGAAAGGGGTGCATACTTTAGATGAGGGCGAACTTGTGCTTCATATAAGGTGTGAGATGCGGCGTGGGACTGTAAGTTTCCTGGCTGCCTTTTGGGCTAGGTTAAGCTCGTGGCTCTTCATTGTCATTGAAGAATCAAATTTCATTCCCAATATGTCAATTTCATCTATCTATATCTATATCAATCTATGACTATATCATCTGTGTCTGTAATTTACTATTTGTATTTACTATTTGTGTCTGTAGAATCAAGCAATTAGCTCTTGGACCCCGCCTTTCTAACCAATGTATTTTTCCTCTATAATGTTTACTACATATATTTCTAAAACACACACACACACACACACACACACACACACACACACACACACACACACACACACACACACACACACACACAATGTAGTTGATTGACCGTTGAGAGGCGGGACCAACGAGCCAGAGCTCAACCCCCCGCAAGCACAACTAGGTAAGTACAACTAGGTAAGTACACACATACCTCCAGGAATTAACCCATGACAGCTGTCTAACTCCCAGGTATCTATTTACTGCTAGGTGAACAGAATCATTAGGGCAAAAGAAATTTGGCCCATTTGTTTCCGCCTCCGCCGGAATCGAACCCGGGTCATTAGGACTACGACCCCCGAGCGCTATGCACTCAGCCGCGAGGTCCCTGTATGTATGTGTACTCACTTAATTGTACTCACCTAGTTGTGCTTGCGGGGGATGAGCTGTGGCTCTTTGGTCCCACCTCTCAACTGTCAATCAACTGGTGTACAGATTCCTGAGCCTACTGGGCTCTATCATATCTATATTTGAAACTGTGTATGGAGTCAGCCTCCACCACATCACTGCCTAATGCATTCCATCTGTTAACTACTCTGACACTGAAAAAGTTCTTTCTAATGTGTCTGTGGCTCATTTGGGTATTCAGTTTCCACCTGTGTCCCTTTGTTCGCGTACCGCCAGTGTTAAACAGTTTATCTTTATCTACTGTGTGTGTGTAATGAGAATTGGCATAAGAGTAAAAGGCATAATGAAAAAGCTGGGAGTCTCGATGAGTTCTAACTTAGGAGCGGCGTCCCACACATGAGCACCATCATCTGCCTTCCCGATACTAAGGACAGTCTTGAGATCACTTCAACCCCACAGCCTAAGTCAGGCAAAACAAAACACAAACACCAGAAGGCTAAGGATCATGCAGCGTGTATTCATAAAGCATCTAGTTGGTGCCATTTACGAGACCTGTGCATCTTTCTTCAATCACGGCGGCTTAGTTTTCATTTATTAAACAATTTGTGAGCTGGGAAAGTATGGGGTGTTGTCCATGACAAGTGGACAAGTTGTCCATGACAAGTAAACACAGATTCAGCAGTCACAACAGAAGAAAGATATTACAGGTTTTCAGAACTGGACACGTCAATGTTGGATGACTCCGGGGCCTCAAGTGGGAGGCTTAGGCCACAGGATGTTGCCCAGAGAAGTAAACCTCTCAACCATGAGACAACATAACGTACAAGAGACTCACGGGAGCTGCACACTATAGCGCAGGGTAGATCAAGTGCGCCGCGGACGGCAAGATGAGACACAGGCATGTTAGAAATAACTTTTTTTTCTTTTTTTTTTGCCATACAGGTTACCTAATGACTAAGTGGATTGTACCTGAGGTTACCATGAAGATACCTTGAGGTAACCTTGCTAATATCTTGGGGTCACCTTGGGGTCACCTTGTGGTCACCTTGGGTCACCTTGGGGTCACCTTGGGTCTTGGGTCACCTTGAGGTCAAGTCAAATAACGAGAAGGGAAGACCAGACACTGGACGTGTGTTCACACCACACTGGAACCCCATCTTTCCAGACCCTTGCACCAGCGACCGGCCAGCCAGCACAAACAACATTCCCTATCACAGACACCCCGAGGGACTCGAACTGGGATCGATCATATCGTGAGGACGAGACACAAGGCAGCCAAGAATAAAACAAACTCTCCACCAAGTCTTAACCGGGAGGAAAAAATATATAAAGTCCTAGAATCAAATTTGGTGGCGGCTTCCTCCTTTGAACAATTTCCGACTCGCAGGGGTCCTCTCCTCGCTCCCTGCCAGCCTGCTGCTGCTGCTCACACTGCTGACGACGCACTCACCCTCCGCTGCTGGGGGTCACCACCCCCCTCCTCGCTGCTGATGGGGGTCAGGACCCCCCTCCTCGCTGCTGCTGGAGGTCAGGACTCCCCCCCTCCTCTCTGTTGCTGGGGGTCAGGACCCCCCCCTCCTCGCTGCTGCTGGGGGTCACCACCCCCCTCCTCGCTGCTGCTGGGGTCACCACCCCCCTCCTCGCTGCTGTTGGGGGGTCAGGATCCCCCCTCCTCTCTGCTGCTGGGGGTCAGGATCCCCCCTCCTCGCTGCTGCTGGGGGTCACCACCCCCCTCCTCGCTGCTGCTGGGGGTCACCACCCCCCTCCTCGCTGCTGCTGGGGGGTCACCACCCCCCTCCTCGCTGCTGCTGGGGGTCACCACCCCCCTCCTCGCTGCTGCTGGGGGTCACCACCCCCCTCCTCGCTGCTGCCTGAAGGAAGCCAATGGTGCCCTCGTGGGGCCATTCATGGTGTCTAGCACCAGGACTGTGGCCCCTAACTAGTGGACATGCAGAAAGAATTAAATATACTTAGCATTAGAGATAGAATATTTTAAATTAATCTTATGATGCGACTAAAGCTTCTGCGTGATAACAAAAACAACATTGTGTCAGTTGCTCTGTTAGAACACATACGAAATGGAACTAGCGAGTCTAAAGGATTCAAAGAACAACCACTCATATTAAAATGAAGGGACTGCACGATGTATATACAGATGAAAGAGTACAGCACTTCCTTCCACCCTGGCAGATAGTACCTTTTGACATCCTGACCCCTGCATACCCCACCAAGAAACTAATCACAAACAACCCTCATGCTCAGCTTACTGCTAAATTAAGCACCATAGAACACATTCACAATATACAAGCTAAAAACAACATTGCACAGACCATATACACTGACGGATCACTCAATACAGCTACAGGGAGGGCAGGAAGTGCTGTTATTGCTCATCAGCCCGATGGCAGCACAATTGAAAGGAATATCCGAATTAGTAACTGGGCGTCCACAATGCAAGCAGAGTTGGTAGCAATACTGGTAGCACTCGAAATTATTGACAACACTGAAGTTGACAGCTTAATTATTTCAGACTCCCTTTCCTCACTACGAGCAATGAACAGTTTGCAATCAAGTAATAACGTGCTTGTCTTGGAAGCTAGACGTAGATATATAAGAATACTTAGCAAGAGGGTAAATATAAAAATGTTGTGGATTCCTTCTCACATTGGAATGCAGGAACATGACAAAGTTGACGCCCTTGCTAAGGCTGCAGTAAATAAAGACAGTATTGAACGGAATCTCGAATTTCAAATATGTCCCTTAAAAACGTCATTAGACGAGAACTCCTGGATGGATTTGAAGAAAGTAGAATTGTGCAAACTGGAACTAGCAGGTCCATTGTTCATCACAATGAAATGTGTGAAGTAAAACATGTGTATGGGGCAAGTAACAAAGTCAGTAGACTAACAGATGTTGTCACAGCTCTTATAAGACTTGGCTACAAGTATCTCTGGCAGTTCGGCTTGTATAGGGATCTAGATGAAGTAAAGTGTACAGTGTGTGGACAAAGACAGGGACACACACTCCAACACTATATCTTGGATTGTAGTAAAACTGAGCCATTTAGAGATAAATCTAAGCTCACTCTGTATGATATGGCAACCTATCTTATTACCATGGATAAATTACCTGAAATCCTTGCACTGTATCCACATTTAACTTCCAGTAGATGAACGACATATGAGACTCTGAAACAAGTAGTGTATTGTGAGGACTAATAATAAACAGAAGCTCCCCTATGACTCTGTAATATCCCCATTGGTCAAACTATTATGTATTAGCGATAAGACCTACCATTAATGTATGATGACTTACTGTAAATATATAGCTCTGGAAATAGCACATTCTCTGTAACTAGCTGACATTGTAACTATAAGGTGTGAAGGATAGATGAAATTGCTTATGTAATAATCTAAGATGAGGTCTGATAAAGACCTTTTGTGCCCTCTGTAATGCTTTTGCGCTACCGCTCACAGGATGAGTATGGGGTGCACAATAAACTAGCCGCCTTCGGCGGCAATAAAAATAAAAGAACTAGTGAACATTACGCAGCAAGGAGCACCACCCGGAGCAAGAGACGCCGCCCAAGTGTCCCAAGGATATACACAGCCTCGGCCACCTTACCTGCTTGATGGGGTTCTGGGAGTTGTTGTTCTCCGCAAGTCCGGCCCGAGGCCAGGCTTGACTTGTGAGTGTTTGGTCCACCAGGCTGTTGCTTGGAGCGGCCCGCAGGCCCACATACCCACCACAGCCCGGTTGGTCCGGCACTCCTTGGAGGAAACTATCTAGTTTCCTCTTGAAGATGTCCACGGTTGTTCTGGCAATATTTCTTATGCTCGCTGGGAGGACGTTGAACAACCACGGACCTCTGATGTTTATACAGTGCTCTCTGATTGTGCCTATGGCACCTCTGCTCTTCACTGGTTCTATTCTGCATTTTCTTCCATATCGTTCATTCCAGTACGTTGTTATTTTACTGTGTAGATTTGGGACCAGTCCCTCCAGTGTTTTTCATGTGTCTAATGTCTATTTGGTCTCTTAGTGAGCACCTTTGGAGAGCTTAGAGACGATCCCAATAATTTAGGTGTTTTATCGCGTCTATGCGTGCCGTATATGTTCTCTGTATTCCCTCTATTTCAGCAATCTCTCCTGCTCTGAAGGGGGAAGTGAGTACTGAGCAGTACTCAAGACGAGACAGTACAAGTGTCTGTATAGTACAACCATTGTGATGGGATCCCTTCTTGGGATACCTCTTCAGCAGAAGTACTATTCATGCTGATTTTTGTGTCATCTGCATAGGATGATACGAAGCTCCGATGATACGGAGCCGGCGGCTGAGCGGACAGAACACTGGACGCGTGATCCTTTGGTCCCGGGTTCGATCCCGGGCGTCAGCGAGAGACAATGGGCAGAGTTTTTTTCACCCTGATGCTCCTGTTGCTGTTGCCTAGTAGTAAATAGGTACCTGGGAGTTAATCAGCTGTCACGGGCTGCTTCCTGGGGGTGGAGGCCTGGTCGAGGACCGGGCCGCGGGGACACTAAAGCCCCGAAATCATCTCAAGATAACCTTAAGCTATAACCCTGAGGTACAGAGCTTTTAACTGCGCTTGGACTCTATTTTATATGGTTGACTGTAACTCTGTGTTCTGTTCGTCAGAAAACTGAGTATCCAGCGTCCTACTTTACCAGTTATTTCCATTGACCTCATTTTGTGTGCTATCACTCCATGGTCACATTTGTCGAATGCCTTTGCGAAGTCCGAAGTCCACATCTGCATTCTGTTGTTCTTCTAATGCCTCAGTGACTGTCGTTGTGATCAAGTAGCTGTGAGAGGCACGATCTCTCCTGCTCTAAATCCATGTTGGCCTGGGTTGTGGAGGTCACTGGTCTCCATGAAACTGGTGACCTGACTCCTAATCACTCTCTCGAATACTCTTATTATGTGGGACGTTAGTGCAACTGGTCCAAAATTCTTTGCCAATGCTTTGCTCCCTCCCTTGTGTAGAGGGGCTATGTCTGCTACTTTAAGTGCATCTGGTATCTCCCCCGTGTCCAAGCTCTTCCTCCACACTATACTGAGTGCCTGTGCTACTGGCACTTTGCATTTCTTTATAAATACTGAATTCCATGAATCTGGACCTGGGGCCGAGTGCATGGGCATGTTTTCAATTTCTCTTTCAAAGTCTAGTGCGCACGTGTTGATATCAGTTATATTTACAGGGGTTTGGATATCCCGCATAAAGAAATTGTCTGGATCTTCCACTTTCATGTTGTTTATTGGAGTGCTAAACATGTCCTCATACTGCTTTTTAAAATTTCACTAATTTCTTTGTCATCCTCCGTGTATGAACCTTCACTTGTACGAATAGGTCCAATACTGGCAGTAGTTTTTACTTCTGATATCGCATATGTGAAGAAAGATTTTGGATTTTTCTTTATTTCTTAAATTGCTTTCTGTTCTAGTTGCCTTTATCAATCTGATACGAGTGTTTCAGTTTCTGCTCGATTTCTTCAATCACCCTGTTTAAATTATTAATTCTTCGTAGGGAAAGTCGTGTCTGCTTCTGCATTTCCGTTTTTTTCTTCTTCTTTTATAGTATCGTCTGCGGTCTCTTTCTACGTTGGAACCCTTTCTGGCTTTCCTAAAAGGAACATGTTTCAGACAGACAGACTTCATATGCTTCAGATGGCAGTTGTTTTATTCCTTCTGTATAATTTTTATTACTTACAACAGTTTCCCATTGAATGTTTGTAAGTTCCCTGTTTATTGTCTCCCAGTCTATCCTTTTATTATTAAGATTTAATTTACTGAATAACCCCTCCGCTTTATCAAAGTTTTAGGTCTATTCTGAGTATTGATGGTCGTTTGCACTTTAATGAGCTTGTGATCTGAATATGTGATACGCATTTTCTTTCATATCGTTCACTCCAGTACGTTGTTATTTTACTGTGTAGATTTGGTACTTGGCCCTTCAGTATCTTCCACGTGTCTGGTGGTTTGTATATTATAATAATAACTAAGTTTATTTTCTCTATTTTTACTTCCAGTACCTCTACCACCTGATTTGCACAGTTAAGGAGCTCCAAGCTTACAAGGTCTTCCCTAATATACAGACCCACTCCTCCATGTGATCTATATACCTTATCACACATATATAGGTTATATCTTGGTATCCAGATCTCACTGTCCAACAATTCCCCTGCATGGGTTTCTGTGAAAGCTCCAAATACTGCTGCAGGAGTATTCACACACCTCCAGATACTTCCCACATCTACAGATAAATACTAAACTTTCATCCAGGAATACAAGATTCAACCCTTTCCTTATAACATCCTATCTCACTCTCCACCATCCCTTCTCTCTCCCCCTTCACCCCATCATCCCCCCTCCACTTACCTCCAGCTCCCATCTCGTCTTTCGGTGGCTGGAGACCAAGTACGCCCTTCACACACCAATTTCCCAAACGCGTTCCCTCCCCCGTGTCTCCATTTTTCTTTTGTGTAAAGATGAGAGGAGAAGGTGAAGGAAAAAGTATTAGAAATGTGGAATATAGCGTGAGTTATGATCGCAGGCGGGCTGTCCGCCTTGCTGACACACACGTACGTACGTGACCGCACGCCAGTTTTTTTTTTTTTTTTACTATTTGTGTCTGCAGAATAGAGCTATTTTAGCTCTTGTACCCGCCAATTTAACTAATATATTCTTCCTCTATTATATCTACTACATATATTTCTAACACACACACACACACACACATACATACACAGGTCAGGACCCCTTGACCTGTGTTAGGGGGCCTCGTAGTTGACTGGACAACGCTCGGGGGTCGTAGTCCTATGGGCCGGGGTTCGATTACCGATCGAGGCGGAAACAAATGGGCAGTTTCTTTCACCCTGATGCACTTGTTCACCTAGCCGTATATAGGTACATGGGAGTTAGACAGCTGCTACAGGCTGCTTCCTGATGATGTGCGCGCACCGTTAGAAATATATGAAGTGGATACAATAGAGTAAAAATAGATTAGTTAGAAAGGTGGGGTCCAAGAGCTAATAGCTCGATTCTGCAGACAAATAATAAATATAGACACAACCCCCAGGAAGCAGCCCATAACAGCTGTCTAACTCCCAGGTACCTATTTACTACTATGTAACAGGCGCATCAGGGTGAAAGAAACAGCTCATTTGTTTCCGCCTCCACCGGGAATCGAACCCGGGCCATTAGGACTACGACCCCCCAGGCGCTATTCACTCAGGCGCGGGGCCACATGTATCGCCACATATTAATAATAATAATATATATATATATATATATATATATATATATATATATATATATATATATATATATATATATATGCGAACAAGCCTGAATTGTCTCCAAGCATATATGCCTGGAGACCATTGACCGATTAGCCTCGGCTACCATCATCTTTTGTCCAGACGTGATGGTCGAGTGGTTAAGGGGTCCTCTACACCAGTTGCAGAGTGCTCCTGGCAGTATGGGTTCGAGTCACTTCTGGGGTGTGAATTTTCAGTTATATATATATATATATATATATATATATATATATATATATATATATATATATATATATATATATATATATATATATATATACACACACACATACCCTGCTGGGATCATGTGTGTGTACTTACCTAGTTGTCCCTGCGGCAGTTGAGCTCTGGCTCTTTGGTCCCGCCTCTCAACTGTCAATCAGCTGGTGTACAGATTCCTGAGCCTACTGGGCTCTATCATATCTACATTTGAAACTGTGTATGGAGTCAACCTCCACCACATCACTGCCTAATGCATTCCATTTATTAACTACTCTGACACTGAAAAAATTCTTTCTAACGTCTCTGTGGCTCATCTGGGTACTAAGTTTCCACCTGTGTCCCCTTGTTCGTGTCCCACCCGTGGTGAAGAGTTTCTCTTTGTCCGCCCTGTCAATTCCCCTGAGAATTCTGTAGGTGGTTATCATGTCTCCCCTTACTCTTCTGTTTTTAAGGGACGTGAGGCTCAGCTCCTTTAGCCTTTCCTCGTAGCTCATTCCTCTCAGCTCCGGGACGAGCCTGGTGGCATACCGCTGAATCTTCTCTACCTTTGTCTTGTGTTTAACTAGGTATGGACTCCAGGCTGGAGCTGCATATTGCAGGATTTGTCTGACATAAGTGGTATACAGGGTCCTGAACGATTCCTTACACAAGTTTCTAAAGGCAGTTCTAATGTTGGCCAGTCTAGCATATGCCGCTGATGATATTCTTTTGATGTGAGCCTCTGGTAAAAGGTTCGGTGTGATATCAACCCCTAAACCTTTTTCTCTCTGACTCTTGCAGGATTTCACCTCCCAGATGGAACCTTGTGTTCAGCTTCCTGCTCCCTTCGCCTAATTTCATTACCTTACACTTTCCTGAGTTGAACTTTAGCAGCCATTTTCTAGACCATTCCTCCAGTTTGTCCAAGTCATCCTGTAGTCTGTCTATCTTCATCCGTCTTGATTCTTCTCATTATTTTTGCATCATCAGCAAACATTGAGAGGAACGAGTCTATACCCTCTGGAAGATCGTTTACATATATTAGAAACAGGATGGGTACAAGTACTGAGCCCTGTGGGACTCCGCTGGTGACATCTCACCACTCTGATGTCTCCCCACTCACCGTTACTCGCTGTTTCCTGTTGCTTAAGTACTCCCTTATCCACTGGAGCACCTTCCCTTTTACTCCTGCCTGTTGTTCCATCTTTTTTAACAGTTTTTTATGGGGTACTGTGTCAAAGGCTTTCTGGCAGTCCAGGAAAATGCAGCCGGTTCACCCTTCTCTTTTTTGCCTAATTTTTGTTGCCTGGTCATAGAATTCTATTAAACCTGTGAGCCACGAGTTACCATCCCTGAACCCATGTTGGTGGTGTGTTACAAAGTTATTTCCTTCCAGATCTTCTCCATCACCTTGCATGGTATACAAGTTAGGGAAATTGACCTTTAGTTTATTGCCTCTTGCCTGTCACCCTTTTTGTATACTGGGACTACAATAGCTGTCTTCCAGCTTTCCGGTAGGTCTCCTGTTTCCAGTGACCTGTTATGTATCATAGTGGGGCACACTTAATGCTTCTGCACCTTCTTTTAGTATCCATAATGAGAAACTGTCAGGCCTAACATCCTTTGTCACATTCTGCTCCAACAGATTCCTTTTGTCCTCATCCCTGGAGAGGTCAATTCTTCTAAGGTTGCTTGGTTTGCTGCCTCCTTGTTCTACTGTGAAGACCTTCTGGAATCTCTTGTTGAATTCTTCATACACCTTGTCATTTTGTCATTCTCTGTGTATCTGTTCTCCCCTTTTCTCAGTTTCATCACTTTTTCATTTATTGCTGTTTTCCTCCTGATGTGGCTGTGGAGCAGTTTTGGTTGGGTCTTGGGTTTACTCGCTATGTCATTTTCATACTGTCTCTCTGCTTCCCTCCTCACTCTGAGGTACTCATTTCTGGCCCTCTGGTATCTCTCCCTGCTCTCCGTGTTCTGTTATTCTGTAGTGTCCCCATGTTCTTGTACTCAGTTGCTTCGCTACCTTGCATTCCTGATTGAACCATGGGTTTTTCTGTTGTTTTTCGTTTTCTCCTTTTGGACGGGGATATAACCTGTCTGCAGCTTCCTGGCACTTCTGGGTGACAAAAACCCATCATGTCCTGAACATTCTTGTGTGTGTGGGGGGGAAGGGGGGTTCGTGAGCTGAGTGAATGGTTAGACTCGTCGTGTATTTCAACGTACATGGATGCCTATGGATGAATATTGAGATGTATTTACGCACATTCAGATGGGTGTGTACAATTGTTGGGAGGGGTGGTGGGAGGGATGGGGAAGGGGAAGTTAGCTGGTGTGTGTGTGTGTGTCGTTTAGGGACTATGTAATGAGGGGCGTAGTTCCCGTGGTGTGGGTGTCCCCCACACCCACACCCTCCGTCTCTCCCCCACACCTGTACCACTGCATCCTACCTCACCCACGCCCTAACACACCTGTACCCAGCTCCACCCACTCTTCCCCACACCTTTACAACCCCCTTGCTCTTCGCTTCTTTCATTCTTGTTATCTTCTCACGCGGCCATTCACCTTTTGAGTTCTCTCCTTCCCTTCTCACACACTCTTTGCTCCAACTGCCTTCTCCAGAACCTCGCACACTTCCTCCTGACCTCTCCCTCCAGAGGGTCACCTCCCTCCCTGCTCTCACCTCCCTTCCTGCCTCTCTCACTCCCTCCTCCTCCTCCTCAGCCTGTCTTGCGACACAGTGCGAGGACAAACAGTAAACACATACTGTGACACTGGCGTACACATACCGTACGCCAACATAATGTTGATCTTAAAGTGGAAAACATAGCTCGTGCCGCTACCTCACCGTGTCTCTCAGAGTTGTTGAGCTCTGGCTCTTTGATCCCGCCTCTCAACCGTCAATCAACTGGTGTACAGATTCCTGAGCCTATTGGGCTCTGTCATATCTACATTGATGAACTGTGTATGGAGTCAGCCTCCACCACATCACTGCCTAATGCATTCCACCTGTTAACTACTGACACTGAAAAAAAGTTCTTTCTAACGTCCCTGTGGCTCATGTGGGTACTCAGTTTCCATCTGTGTCCCCGTGTTCGTGTGCCCCCTGTGTTAAATACACAGTATTGTCTATATCTACCATATCAATTCATGAGAATCATTTATGTGGTGATCATGTCTTCACTAACTTCTTTCTTCCAGCTACCTGACGTTAGGTACCATAGTTATATAAATTACTTGATAGCTGAGTGTGTCCCACACACACTCTCCTAGAGTGAGTGAGTGTGTGTATTCACCTAGTTGTATTCACCTAGGTACTTGCGGGGGTTAAGCTCTGGTCTTTCGGCCCGCCTCTCAACTGTCAACCACTGTTTCTACTACTATTTTTTCCCACGCCCCCCCCCACCCCCACGAAGCAGCCCGTGACAGCTGACTAACTCCCAGGTACCTATTTACTGCTAGGTAACAGGGCATAGGGCGAAAGAAACTCTGCCTATTGTTTCTCGCCGACTCCCGGGATCGTACCCGGGAACATAGGATCACATGCCCAGCGTGCTGTCCGCTCGGCCACCGGCTCCCCTCCCCAGAGCCGCGCGGCCCGTGTACTCACCTAATTGTGCTTGCGGAGTTGACCTCTGGCTCTTGGGCCCGCCTCTCAACCGTCAATCAACAGATGTACAGGTTCCCGAGCCTATGGGCTCTATCATATCTACACTTGAAGCTGTGTATGGAGTCAGCCTCCACCACATCACTTCCTAATGCATTCCATTTGTCAACCACTCTGACACTAAAAAAGTTCTTTCTAATATCTCTGTGGCTCATTTGAGCACTCAGTTTCCACCTGTGTCCCTTGTGCGTGTGCCCCTTGTGTTAAATAACCCGTCTTTATCAATCCTGTCGATTCCTTGAGAATCTTGAATGTGATGATCATGTCCCCCCTAACTCTTCTGTCTTGCAGCGAAGTGAGGTTTAATTCCCGTAGTCTCTCCTCGTAGCTCATACCTCTCAGCTCGGGTACTAGTCTGGTGGCAAACCTTTGAACCTTGTCCAGTTTAGTCTTATGCTTGACTAGATATGGACTCCATGCAGGAGCCGCATACTCCAGGATTGGTCTGACATATGTGGTATATAATGTTGTGAAAGATTCCTTACACAAGTTTTTAAAGGTCGTTCTAATGTTAGCCAACCTGGCATATGCCGCTAATGTTATCCTCTTGATATGAGCTTCAGGGGACAGGTCTGGCGTGATATCAACCCCCAGATCTTTCTCTCTCTTTCTGACTCGAAGTATTTCATCTCCCAAATGATACCTTGTATATGCTCCCTACACCTGCCCTATCTTCATTACATTACATTTGCTTGGGTTAAACTCTAACAACTATTTGTTCGACCATTCCTGCAGCTTGTCCAGGTCCTCTTGAAGCCTCAAGCTGTTCTCCGTCTCAATCCTTCTCATAATTTTGGCGTCGTCAGCAAACATTGAGAGGAATGAGTCTATACCCTC
>WNGS01164858.1:16465648-16479643 GCA_020271785.1 Procambarus virginalis
GGGGGGGGAGGTGCCCGTGGAGGGGGGGGGCAGGTGCCCATGGAGGGGGGCAGGTGTCCGTGGAGGGGGGGGGGCAGGTGGCCGTGAAGGGGGGGGGGGCAGGTGCCCGTAGAGGGGGGGGCAGGTGCCCGGGGAGGGGGGGAGGGCAGGTGCCCGTGGAGGGGGGGGGGGGGGAGGGCAGGTGCGTGGAGGGGGGGGGGGGTAGGTGCCCGTGGAGGGGGGGAGGGCAGGTGCACGTGGAGGGGGGAGGGCAGGTGCCCGTGGAGGGGGGGAGGGGGGGGCAGGTGCCCGTGGAAGGGGGGAGGGCAGGTGGCCCGTGGAAGGGGGGGGGAGCGCAGGTGCCCGTGGAGGGGGGGAGGGCAGGTGCCCGTGGAGGGGGGGAGGGCAGGTGCCCGTGGAGGGGGGGAGGGCAGGTGCCCGTGGAGGGGGGGGGGCAGGTGTGCCCGTGGAGGGGCGGAGGGCAGGTGCCCGTGGAGGGGCGGAGGGCAGGTGCCCGTGGAGGGGCGGAGGGCAGGTGCCCGTGGAGGGGGGGAGGGCAGGTGCCCGTGGGGAGGGGAGGGCAGGTGCCCGTGGAGGGGGGGAGCGCAGGTGCCCGTGGAGGGAGGGAGGGCAAGTGCCCGTGGAGGGGGAGGGCAGGTGCCCGTGGAGGGGGGGAGGGCAGGTGCCCGTGGAGGGGGGGAGGGCAGGTGCCCGTGGAGGGGGGGAGGCAGGTGCCCGTGGGGGGGGAGGGCAGGTGACCGTGGAGGGGGGGAGGGCAGGTGCCCGTGGAGGGGGGGAGGGCAGGTGCCCGTGGAGGGGGGGGAGGGCAGGTGCCGTGGAGGGGGGGAGGGCAGGTGCCCGTGGAAGGGGGGGGGAGCGCAGGTGCCGTGGAGGAGGGAGGGCAAGTGCGTGGATGGGGGGGGGCAGGTGCCCGTGGAGGGGGGCAGGTGCCCGTGGAGGAGGGGGAGGTGCCCGTGAGGGGGGGGGGGCAGGTGCCCGTGGAGGGGGGGCAGGTGCCCGTGGAGGGGGGGAGGGCAGGTGCCCGTGGAGGGGGGAGGGCAGGTGCCCGTGGAGGGGGGGGCAGGTGCCGTGGAGGGGGGGGCAGGTGCCCGTGGAGGGGGGGCAGGTGCCCGTGGAGGGGGGGGGGCAGGTGCCCGTGGAGGGGGGGGCAGGTGCCCGTGGAGGGGGGGCAGGTGCCCGTGGAGGGGGGGGGGGCAGGTGCCCGTGGAGGGGGGGGGGCAGGTGCCCGTGGAGGGGGGGGGGCAGGTGCCCGTGGAGGGGCACCCCACCAAGGCCCACATACCTCGCCAAGGCCCACAGACCCCCACCCCACCAAGGCCCACATACCCCACCAAGGCCCACATACCCCGCCAAATCCCACATACCCCACCAAGGCCCACACCCCACCAAGGCCCACATACCCCACCAAGGGCCCACATACCCCGCCAAGGCCCACATATCCCACAAGTCCACATATCCCACCAAGTCCCACATACCCCGCCAAGTCCACATACCCCACAAGGCCCACCCCCCGCCAAGGCCCACATACCCCACCAAGGCCCACATACCCTGCCAAGGCCCACTACCCCGCCAAGGCCCACATACCCCACAAAGGCCCACATACCCCAGGTCCCACATACCCCACCAAGGCCCACATACCCCACCAAGGCCCACATAACCCCACCAAGTCTCACATACCCACCAAGGCCCACATACCCCACCAAGGCCCACATACCCCACCAAGGCCACATACCCCACCAAGGCCCACATACTCCACCAAGGCCACATACCCCACCAAGTCTCACATACCCCACCAAGGCCCACATACTCCACCAAGGCCCACATACCCCACCAAGTCTCACATACCCACCAAGGCCCACATACCCCGCCAAGGCCCACATACTCCACCAAGGCCCACATACCCCACCAAGGCCCACATACTCCACCAAGGCCCACATACCCCACCAAGTCTCACATACCCCACCAAGGCCCACATACCCCACCAAGTCTCACATACCCCACCAAGGCCCACATACCCCGCCAAGGAGGTTAGCAAATCAACTAACCCATCCAGTGGTCAACCCCACAGACGCATTCATAAATTTTAACATGATGTTCAGTCAAAACATGATTTTTTTCAAACATAAGTTAATATTATAATAAATTAGCATATTGTGCATATATAGGTATAGGTTAGGTTAGGTGTTTAGGTTCTGTTGGAGATTATTTGTAGTACGCGGGTGAAGCATTTATAGCAATGTGGTTCGAACAAAAGTCTTCAGTGAAGCACTTGTTCCGGAAGTGTTCGGACGAATTCAGTCGAGTTGTGTGTAAGCCGGTTTCATTCATAAACAGCGTGTTTGGCGGGTGGATGGAATGGACTTTGGGTCTTTCATTGGAGGACGGGTTGAGAGAGGAGAACACCATGGCTGGCCCGCACCCGACCACACCAGCTGGATACGTATTGAACGTATCTATGAAGAATATGAATGAAAGTCAGAGGATTGATTCGCCATATTTGAGCAGGAAAACTTTTGGAAGAAAATGAGACTAAGAGCGAATTGAAGATTTCAGAACTCGTGTGCTTTTTTTTAAGTTGGCGGAGGAATGTGGAGTTTACCCCCCCCCCCCCCCCCCCCCCACACACACACACACAAACAAACAAACACAACGCAACACTGATTACCTGCGTCCAATAAATACAGGAGTTCCACCCTAGCCGAGGTAAGAGGTCTTAATTAACCCGCAAAAAACCGTCTCTGGGTTTTCACACACACACACACACACACACACACACACACACACACACAGGAAATCAACCGGGTAAACAAGGATAAACTATTCAACACTGGCGGGACGCGAACAAGGGGACACAGGTGGAAACTGAGGACCCAAATGAGCCACAGGGACGTTAGAAGGAACTGTTTCAGTGTCAGAGTAGTTAACGGATGGAATGCATTAGGCAGTAATGTGGTGGAAGCTGACTCCATACATAGTTTCAAATGTAGATATGATAGAGCCCAGTAGGCTCAGGAATCTGTACACCAGTTGATTGACAGTTGAGAGGCGGGACCAAAGAGCCAGAGCTTAACCCCCGCAAGCACAACTAGGTGAGTACACACACACACCACTAAAGATGAAGGGAAGCAACACCAGCATTAGCCTATCGTGCTACTGTGTCTGGAAACAGAGAGAAGACGCAGAAGAGCATGAAAGAAATATAGAGAACACAGAACAGAAGGAAATCACGATGTACACACACAAGGCAGAACTGAGAAGGTAGAAACAATTAGAGTGACAGAGAAGTAGTCCGAGACTGACATTATATACACGGCACGACACAACGGAAAATGATTCGGAGGTATGAGAGGAACTTAACTAAAACTTTTATAAAGTATTCAAGATGTAACCCTAATTTGTCACTCGAGCTTAAAAGAGCCCAAACTGGACGTGAAATTCCACAGGAAGGCTTTACTGAAATATCAGAAGACACCAGAACCACTACAGGAACTGGACGTGACAAAGGCTGTGGGACGAGACAAAATATCGCCATAGATACTAAAAGGGGCAACTGAAGTCTGTGCAGCCCAACTGCCATGATATTTAATTCATCTCTAATAACGAAAGGACTTCATGACTTTGGGAAAATGGCTAATGTAGTGCCAATCTACAAGCGTGTGGGACAAAAACCGACACACTACAGACCCGTGTCACTAACAAGTATCCCCTGCAAGCTACTAGACAAACAACGCAGGCTACTAGAACATTTAGAACAGATCAATTTTGTCTCGAGGCATCAGTATGGTTTTAGTAAAGCAAAATCCTGCTTAACAAACTTCCTGAAGTTCTACAAGAAGATGATTTAAATCCAACAAGAGAGAGATGGATGGGCAGACTGCATATTCCTCGAACGTAGGAAAGCATTAGATACTGACTTACACGAAACACTTCTACTCAAACTGAGGAAGCAGGCTGGTGTATCTGAGAGAGTCCTAAAAGTGGGTTAGAGTAACAGGAAGGAAGTAAAGGGTTACAATGAGAGGTGGAGAGAGGTTATGAGTGGGGTACCACAAGGATCGGTGCTTGGGCCCATTCTACTCCTAATATGTAAAAGACCTGACAGAGGAAACTGGCTCCTTCATGTCAATGTTTGCAGATGGAAAACTAATGAGAAAAGTCAATACAGGGATAAATTGTCATGCATTGCAAACAGATTTGGCAAAATTGATATGAAAAAGGCTGCTAGAACATAACCAAATTGCAAGGTTTTGAAAATTGGAACAGGAGTGCAAATACCAGTACGGCAATAAAGGATGGAGGGGAAGACAGATTCTATAATTAGGAAAGGAGAAAGTGGACATAACCCCCAAATCTGGTGCCAGAAGCCCACATTAGCAGAACAACAACAGCCGCGTATGACACACTTACCAACATCCGCGTAACCTTCAGAAGTGACAAGGAGACAAGGAGCTTTTCGGCTCCTATATACAGTGAAGGTGAGACCCACTCTTGACTATGCATCGCCAGCATGGAACACTTACCTGAAAAAAGAAACGGAGAAACTGGAGAAGGTCTCAAAATATAATAACTTTTTAAGTGTTAGAGCTGTCAATAAATGTAATAGATTAGATGAAATAGTCGGTGAAGATAATCAATTTTAAATTTTAAATGTAAATATGATAAAAGCGTGAGAAATGAGACTTGCATTAATCTACGAACTTTTTTGTATTACTATTTTCTACCACAGACGTGGCCACACATTTACAATGCTAAACAGCACATATACATTTTCTTCTGTCCTCCATGGACAGGGTGAGAGGTCTGTTAAACATAATAGTTCAGATATTTATTGAACAATCAACCACAGGTGATTGTAGTGCTTTTAAAATGCTAAAATTTAAAATCCCTGCAAGCACATGTAGATGAGTACACACATACACGTGCTCGCACACGCGCGTGCACACATACGCGCGCGCGCACACCACATACTGTGCCGGTGGCTGTGTGGATAGCACGCTGGGCACGTAATCCTGTGGCCCGAGTTCGATTCCCGGCGCCGGCGAAAATAAAAAATGGGCAAAGTTTCTTTCACCTCGATGTCCCTGTTACCTAGCAGTAAATAGGTACCTGGGAGTTAGTCAGCTGTCACGGGCTGCTTCTTGGGTGGTGTAATTACCTAAGTGCAGTTACAGGATGAGAGCTACGCTCGTGGTGTCGTGGTGTCCCGTCTTCCCAGCACTCTTTGTCATATAACGCTTTGAAACTACTGACGGTCTTGGCCTCCACCACCTTCTCACCTAACTTGTTCCAACCGTCTACCACTCTGTACGCGAAAGTGAATTTTTTTTATATTTCTTCGGCATCTGTGTTTAGCTAGTTTAAATCTATGACCTCTTGTTCTTAAAGTTCCAGGTCTCAGGAAATCTTCCCTATCGATTTTATCAATTCCTGTTACTATTTTGTATGTAGTGATCATATCACCTCTTTTTCTTGTCTTCTAGTTTTGGCATATTTAATGCCTCTAACCTCTCCTCGTAGCTCTTGCCCTTCAGTTCTGGAAGCCACTTGGTAGCATGTCTTTGCACCTTTTCCAGTTTGTTGATATGCTTCTTAAGATATGAGCACGACACAACCGCTGCATATTCTAGCTTTGGCCTAACAAAAGTCGTGAACAATTTCTTTAGGTATATTTCTTTCAATTATCAATTATTTCAGTGTATATCAATTTCTTCCTCCCTCCCTGAACCCATGTTGATGGGTTGTCACGAAGTCCCTTCTCTCCAGATGTGTTACTAGGTTTTTTCTCACGATCTTCTCCATCACCTTGCATGGTATACAAGTTAAGGACACTGGCCTGTAGTTCAGTGCCTCTTGTCTGTCACCCTTTTTGTATATTGGTACTACATTAGCCGCCTTCCATATTTCTGGTAGGTCTCCCGTCTCCAGTGACCTACTATACTCTATTGAGAGAGGCAAGCAGAGTGCCTCTGCACACTCTTTTAATACCCATGGTGAGATCCCGTCTGGACCAACAGCCTTTCTCACATCCAGATCCAACAGGTGTCTCTTGACCTCATCTCTCGTAATTTCGAACCCTTCCAAGGCCGCCTGGTTTACTGCCCCCTCTCCTAGCGCAGTGACCTCACCTTGTTCTATTGTGAAGACCTCCTGGAACCTCTTGTTGAGTTCCTCACACACCTGTCATTCCCTGTATACCTGTCCTCGCCTGTTCTAAGTTTCATTACCTGTTCTTTCACTGTTGTTTTCCCACTGATGTGACTGTGAAGTAGCTGTGGATCGGTCTTGGCTTTGCTTGCTACATCATTTTCATAATTTTTCTCTCCTTTCCTTCTCATGCAGCGTGCGTGCGTGAACCCCCCCCCCCCCCCACACACACACACAATGTTTGCGGACGATGCCAAAATTATGAGACGGATTAAGACAGAAGAGGACTGTTTGAGGCTTCAAGAAGACCTAGACAAGCTGAAGGAATGGTCGAACAAATGGTTGTTAGAGTTTAACCCAACCAAATGTAATGTAATGAAGATAGGTGTAGGGAGCAGGAGGTCAGATACAAGGTATCATCTGGGAGAGGAAATTCTTCAGGAGTCAGAGAAAGAAAAAGACTTGGGGGTTGATATCACGCCAGACCTGTCTCCTGCAGCCCATATCAAGAGGATAAGATCAGCGGCATATGCCAGGCTGGCCAACATACGAACGGCATTCAGAAACTTGTGTAAAAATCATTCAGAACTTTGTATACCACATATGTCAGACCAATCCTGGAGTATGCAGCCCCAGCATGGAGTCCATATCTAGTCAAGGATAAGACTAAACTGGAAAAGGTTCAAAGGTTTGCCACCAGACTAGTACCAGAGCTGAGAGGTATGAGCTACGAGGAGAGACTACGGGAATTAAACCTCACTTCACTGGAAGACAGAAGAGTTAGGGGGACATGATCACCACATTCAAGATTCTGAAGGGAATTGATAGGGTAGATAAAGACATGCTATTTAACACAAGGGGCACACGCACTAGGGGACACAGGTGGAAACTGAGTGCCCAAATGAGCCACAGAGATATTAGAAAGAACTTTTTTAGTGTCAGAGTGGTTGACAAATGGAATGCATTAGGAAGCGATGTGGTGGAGGCTGACTCCATACACAGTTTCAAGTGTAGATATGATAGAGCCCATTAGGCTCAGGAAACTGTACACCTGTTGATTGACGGTTGAGAGGCGGGACCAAAGAGCCAGAGCTCAACCCCCGCAAGCACAACTAGGTGAGTACAACTAGGTGAGTACACACACGTGTCCCCCATCATGGCGGCGGCTTAGTCTTGTATATACTAAACACCTTACAAGCTTGGCAACGCTGCGAGGTCGTTACCCAGCCAGTCTTCTTATTCTCATAACACAACCTCCTAACTCATAATGTGTTATTAGCACCAATGATTAATGAAAGATGTACAGGTTTCGTAAGCGGGCAACGTAAATGCCGAGAGAAATCGTGGTGGTGGTTCACAAGCCAACACAGTCACAGTTGGTCATCAAGAGGAGGAGCATACATAACGAGGGAGTGAAGGTCACCATCGTTCAGGTCAAAGGTCACCAGAATTACAGTGGCAAGGCTGCCTCAACACCAGTCAGCAGCACGGTGTAATTGTCTGCTGACAACACTACTCCACATTTGGTCAATTATGGTCATTGTTCGTATTATATTAACAAAGGCAAAAGATTAGGTGACAGCAGAAAGCCTATTGTCTCGTATGAGACAGCTTTACAAGGAGGGAGGAGTGAGGGAGGAGTGAGTGAGTGAGGCTTACTCACGAGTGAGTAGTACAAGGTGAAGAGTCCCACATGTGCATCAAAAACTAAATGAAGTATGTGTGTACAGGTGTAGTCAACTTCCGTGTGACAGCTCCCAGGGACGAAGAATCTCCACCTCTGAGGCTACCAACCGTCCGTGGGTGAGGGAGGCGTGTCTACCACCACCACCATCTACCCAACACGACACAGTGAGCGTCCACCACCACAACCAGGACGCTGCCACACCATAACGGGGACACAACTACGCCACTAACAACACAGATAGTAACATTAGGGAGTGGTCACAACTCCAGCATCAACACACACCAACACAAACAACCATCGTAGCATGAGGGATGCTCGCCAACATTACAACTGCATGTAACAACCTAAATATACGAACTTTTTTGTCTTCAAAGCCATCTACACAAGGTACGTTAGACCAATACTGGAATATGCAGCACCGTTTTGAAAGCCTTAATTTGTGAAACACGGCAAAAGCTGAAAAAGTGCAGAGGTTCACGACAACATTAGTGCCAGAACTAAGAGGTTTAAGCTACGGAGACACCTAAAAGATACATCTCACCACCCTAGGAGTGAAGAAGAGAGAGGCTATGATCGCAACACACAAGATACCGAGGAGAATACACAAGGTGGACAATGACACCCTTGTTAAACTGCCAAAGTTAGGACATAAAGTAAAGCTGGAAACTGAAAAGCTGAAGAAATATAAATAAATATATCTAGGTTGTATGCTGGTCATAGAGCGTTAGACCTCCCCGACAGTGACTGCTAGGGAAGTGCCAAGAGGAACCACAACCAACACTACCACCACTACAACCATTACAACCACTACAACCATTACCATCACTACAACCAACACACAACAACACGACAAACAACTTGCCATTTGCCAAGCGATATACTTGATCTCATTTCCCACAATAGAGACGACGCGACCATAGCCGGGGTATGGGACCCTCGACCATACAGCCACTCGACAAGGCAATATCTCGGCCGCAAGTGACGGGAAGATAATGCCATACTCGCACGTAGTCAGGACGGCTCCAAGACGCCGAAAGACAAGGAAATTGGCCATAAGGATCCTCGTAGGATGTGACCATCTGCTGCCGGAAGGCTCACAATCTCAGTCTATAGGATGCAAGACGGTCAAGCGGCGACAGAGGTCGCAAAGACTCGTCTGTGGTCCAGGGCGTCATACAGCGGTCCAGGGCGCCAGACAGCGGTCCAGGACGCCAGACAGCGGTCCAGGACGCCAGACAGCGGTCCAGGGCGCCATACAGCGATCCAGGGCGCCAGACATCGGTCCAGGGCGCCATACAGCGGTCCAGGGCGCCATACAGCGATCCAAGGCGCCAGACAGCGATCCAGGGCGCCAGACAGCGGTCCAGGGCGCCAGACAGCGGTCCAGGGCACCATACAGTAGACAAAAGCCTAAGATACAGTAGTCCGGGACAGAATACAGTAGCAAGGAGCGTCTGGTAGAGCTGTCCTGAGCCTCAACAACACTATGAATATATTAAGGAAAAAATAAATGTCATCCGAGCGGAAGGCAGCTTGGCTGACGTCAACAAGAGAGCGGAAGCCAGCTTGGCTGACGTCAACAAGAGAGCGGAAGCCAGCTTGGCTGACGTCAACAAGAGAGCGGAAGCCAGCTTGGCTGACGTCAACAAGAGAGCTGAAGCCAGCTTGGCTGACGTCAACAAGAGAGCCGCCGCCACCGCTGGCGGGACCATTCTCACGCGCCCAACCAATCACATCCAGGAAGAAATGACCACAGTATAAAAAAAAGGAGGAAAACCGAATTCGAGGACGGTCTGGGAGATGATCGCCCCGCGGTGGAGAACGGTCACAAAAGTGGCCAATCGGGAGGTGAAGAAGAAACGGAAAATGTCCAGCGCTGGACAAAAAGAACCATAAAGCTGGACAAAAAAGGTGAACGCCTCGCGCCAGACGGGAGACCCACAACCAGTGTTGCAGACTCGCTTCCTCCACGCAGCAGACACACGCGACCCTAAGAAACATATATTCTGATTAAATTATAAAACTTCCCAAGATGGCGACCATATATCTGCCTTTCCCAACATGGGTCAGTCTAGGGGGAGGGGAGGAGCGATCTTGGGGCCATTCTTCATTCCAACATGAACAATCTTGACGACACAAGGTGGTCCCGTGTTGAGCCTCCTGGGACACGGAGTGACACGGCTGCGGGGGAGGGGGGGGGACACTGAGACACAATGAGAAAATGTAACCCAATACACTAAACAGTAAGACACATGCAACAGCAAAGGACGACGAGACGCAAGAACCAACAGTCAACAGAACCAACTAGACCAGAAGACCAACAGTCAACAGAACCAACTGGACCAGAAGAACCAACAGTCAACAGAACCAACTGGACCAGAAGAACCAACAGTCAACAGAACCAACTGGACCAGAAGAACCAAGTCAACAGAACCAACTGGACCAGAAGAACCAACAGAGCCAGAAGAACCACTGAACCAAAAGAACCAACAGAGCCAGAAGAACCAACTGAACCAAAAGAACCAACAGAGCCAGAAGAACCAACTGAACCAAAAGAACCAACAGAGCCAGAAGAACCAACTGAACCAAAAGAACCAACAGAGCCAGAAGAACCAACTGAACCAAAAGAACCAACAGCGCCAGAAGAACCAACAGAGCCAGAAGAACCAACTGAGCCAGAAGAACCACAGAGCCAGAAGAACCAACTGAGCCAGAAGAACCAACTGAACCAGAAGAACCAACAGCCAGAAGAACCAACTGAACCAGAAGAACCAACAGAGCCAGAAGAACCAACTGAGTATTCTTTGCCTTGTATGGGGGTTGAATGTAGACTCAGATGTTGGTTCGTTGATTTATTGGTTAAGGCAACAAGATATATATCTGGCCAACCGAGGTCCTACTACTGTGGGTCTGTGGAGATGACTGCCTGCCGCAAGCATGGCTGGTGGCTGAGAATGTGACATGACGTCAGAGGCCTACTCGGCTGTGATTGGTTATGTACCAAACTGGCGGGAATTTGAATATAACACCGCTCGGACACGCTACCAAGTCGACGTCCCTTGTCGACAAGCTCTGGCTAGCTATAAAGTTACAATGATACTGAAAGGACCTCGGTGGCATTCAATAATGGCTTACATGTGAAAATTGTATAATAAACATTGAAAATAGATCAGGTGTGCGTAATACTAGCATCTTGGCATATGCACCAAAAAAAAATTTTGAACATAATAGCTGAAAATCATGGTAACAATGCTTTGATTCAACCTTAGTATGAAGAACATGTGTATGTCTACTTGTCAGAATGAACAATACAACTCAAGGTATTGCCTAAACAAAATTATTAACATGTGTCAATGGCATGTGCTTGAAACAATACAAAATGAAACAATTATTACATTAATGAACAAAATTCTGACCTAACAACCACAAATGAATTTTAAGATTAGATAATGATTGTTTTTTTTTTCTTTTTTTTTTTTCATTTTCAATGTACAATATATATTTACAAGACCAATGTACAATATATTTAATTTGCAATATATTTACAAGTATATACAAGACCTGGAACAAGAAGACTAACATCTGCGTGATAGCAGTCAGGATTCACTGGCCTCAATGTGGTTGCTAGAACATTAATGAAATCTTTATGACAAGCACTGTAAAAAAAATTACAAATGGCAGTAGACTTAACAATGGCATTTAATTTGTAACAAAATAAAATTGAGAAACATGATCATACAATATATATATATATTGGTAATAATAAGACACATGTGGTGGAAATACTGCAAATGAATTTTCAAAACAAAACAGAATAACTGCAGAGTGCACTTAATTGTAAATTCTGCGGATATCTACACCTAGCTCATCCAGAGCACTATACAACTCTGGCTCTGACTGAGGATCAGGAACAGATGAAACTGCATGTGACAAACTATCATCTTGAGGGATAACCTCGTTATCATCTAGCCAATGGACATGTGGTGAGTGCACGGTTGAAACGAGAGGTCTAGATCTAAGATTATAAGTGCTAGTATGGGGTTGCTGAACATCAAGTGGTCTGTCAACCACAGAAGGTGGTGTCCCAATAGGAGTATCTGTCTGGGTAAGTTCATTGTCATCTTCCTCATCAGTCTCGTCAACAGTCATTTTAGCTAACTTCATATGGTCTAAATGCTCATTTATATACTCTCCTGTAACTAAATTTTTCAATCTATACTTGTTACCTTTGATAAGCTCGATTACCTTATATGGACCCAAAATTTCTTAGTTAACTTATACATAGGACCAGACCTGTGTTGGTTAAGTATCATTACTACAGATCCAATAGTTATTTTACTGGGTTTAGCTCGTTCATTCCTTGCTCGAGTGAACTCGGCTGTAGCTTTGGACAATTGTTCTCGTATTTTCTTGAATACTAGTTGCATTTGTCTACGCTTTACTTGAACAAAATCATCTACGTTATATAAGGGAGTAGGAGGTACGTTAATCAATTCATTAGGGAGGATCTTATCTGTACCATAAAGAATAGCGTGAGGTGTGTCTCCTGTAGAAACATTAATTGAAGAATTTATAGCACACTGAATTAAGGGTATAAAATCATCCCAATTGTTGTTATCAAAATTCAAAGTGACTCTCAAGGCATCTAAACTTTTCTGTTAGTACGTTCGGCAGTCCGTTGCTTGCTGGATGATAAGGCATGATGCTACATTTTTTAATGTTATATAAATCACACAAGCTAGTTAAAATACTATTACTGAATTCTGGACCATTATCTGAAAGGATTACTTTAGGCATACTATATCTACAAATTATGTGGTCATGGAATGCACTGGCTATAGTTTCTGCTGTTTTGTTCGGGATAGGAACTAGTTCGCAAAATCGTGAAAAATTATCGACCATTACAAGCAAATGTTTGTTCCCTTTCTCTGTTTCCGCAAAATTTGTCAATAGATCCATCGATACTCGTTCCCAAGGAGCTTTAGTTGTTGGGTACATCTGAATTGGATTAGGTCCTGAAACATGTCCCTTGTGCTGTAGGCAAGTTAAACATCTGTCAACATAATGAGTAATGTCCTTAGCCATTTTTGGCCAAAAATACTTTAATCGACCTTGTTGGAGTGTACGATCCTTTCCTGGATGTGCACTTGCAGGAGCATCATGGATAATTTTAACACAGTTGGTACCAAGACAGCTGGAACAACTAACTGACAACATTTCCTCGGGGCTGTCCCTAGCTTTACTACTCTGCACAGTAAATTGTCTAACATAACTAGTTCTTTCAATGGTACTGGCGGTTTATGAATCGGGCGAGTGTCTTGCTTAGTCAAAAATTTAATGACGGGTGCCCATATGGGGTCTTGTCTCTGTTCCGTTTCTACTACTGTAGCATCTAATGCTGGGTAATTTAACTGAATCGCAGCTACGTGTCGAGAAAGCGCATCGGCTACAACATTTTGCTTTCCTGGAATATATCCAAATGTGGGATTGAATTCTTGAATTGTGAGCAAATATCTAGCAAACTTTCCAACTGGATTCTTATTTTTGAACAAGGGAATTATGGTTGGTGATCTGTAAGAACATGAACTGGGTAATTGTAAATTGTATCTCTGAAATGTTTAAGTGCCCAGACAACTGCTAAGGCTTCTCGTTCTGTTGCGCTATAATTTTTCTCTTCTTTAGATAATGTACGGCTAGCATAAGCTATTGCGTGATCTCTGTGACCTTCTGTTTGAAGTAATGCAGCACCTAAACCTATGTCACTAGCATCTGTAACCAACGTAAAAGGTTTAGAAAAATCTGGGTACCTAAGGACAGGTGACGAAATCAAGGCTGCTTTGAGTTTTTTGAATGACTGATCCTGGGCCTCTCCCCAAACAAGGGTTCATCTTTTCTTTGCAACTTGTAAAGTGGAGCGGCTATAATAGAGAATCCAGCAATAAATGAACGATAAAATCCTACAAGACCTGTGAACTGTCTTACGGCTTCTGCTACGAGGCGTTGGAAAATCACGGCAGCAATAATTTTTGATTCATTCAATGTAATACCTGAAGGTGTAACTGTATGACCTAGAAATTAATCTTCTCTTTTAAAATGAACATTTTGCAAGCTTTATTTAAATTAGCTTCAGCGAGCTTTGCAAGTACTTTTTCAAGTTCTGGAAA
>WNGS01164858.1:16498696-16510987 GCA_020271785.1 Procambarus virginalis
ATGTACTCAAAGACTAGAACACAATGTTCACAGGCTCCTAGTGGTATTTCATGTACCATATTCGTAATGTCTTCCTCATTCTGAGTGAAAATCAGGTCTAATAGGCTTAGTGTATCCCCTCCTCTTTCCCTTGTGTCTTCCTTCACGTGTTGTGTTAGGAAATTCCTGTTTATAACTTCCACTAATTTTGCTCCTCACGTTTCTTCCTCACCATGGGGATTTCTTGACTCCCAATCGATCTCTCCGTGATTGAGGTCCCCCATGACCAACAGTTTTGCTCTCATTCTGTGAGCTGTTGTTGCTGTCATCTGCAGTTCATCTATACATGTCTTGTTGTTATCATATTTGTCTGGGCCTTCTACTGTTTGGTGGGGGATTGTAGGTTATCAAGATTACAATCTCCTTTCCATCAGCTCTCAGAATCCCAAGTATGAAGCTTGTTTCCATTAGTCCCCCGATTCTCTAGTTCCTTAACTTTCCATTTCCTCTTTATGAGGAATGCTGCTCCCCTCCCTGTCTCTGTGTCCTTTCTTTCTTATCACTTAGTATCCCCCTGGAAAGATTGCATCCGAGATCATATCATATATCTTAGTTTCTACTATCGAAATGATGTCTGGATCTGCTTCACTATTTCTTTTATTTCCCCTGCTTTATTGGATACCCCATCAGCATTGGTGTACCAAACCTTGAGACTCTTCTTGGAAGAGTCTACATGATACTTCCATGTCTCTCATCTGCCTACCTGTCCCCCTCGGTGTGTGCCGCAGGTGAGAGATGGATGCTGTCCTATCCCTAATAAGTGGTTGTGAAGTGGGAAGTGCCCAGGAATAGGGAGGGGCGATAAGAGGTGGAGGGGATCTGGGAGCCAGGGGGGGTTGGGGGGGGGCAGATGGGGTCTAGGCAATTAGGGAGATCTAGGGGGCGAATGGCATCTGGGCAGCTAGGGGTCTGAAGGGCATAGTGGGTCTGAGAGAGTGGGAGTCTGAAAAAGGGTGTGCTAGGGGCAGGTATGGGTTTTGGGGTATTAGGGAGGTTAAGTGGGAAGCGGGGGCTCAGGATGAAAGTGGGGCAAGAGAATGGGTGTTTGAAGGCAGTGGAGAGATGAGGGACAGAGGCTAGGGGGAGGGGGACAGAGGCTAGGGGAGGGGGGTCGCGAGGTGTCATACTTTTTTTTTGGGGGGGGGGGAGTAAAGAGGAAGGAGAGGCAAGGTGAAGGGAAGTATAGAAGTGGGAAATACAGTGAGAGGTATGAAAGCAGGCGGGCTGTCCGCCTTGCTGACACGATGTGTGGGTGTTGGCAGCTAAGCTAAGCTGGCTCCCTCTTGTCAGGGAGCTGTGAGTGTGTGAGGTTCTTCACATGTGTTTCACCATATATGGATGTCTATAGATGAATACTGTGTAGCATTCATATATACACACGCCGATGCTTCCACACATGTTGTTCTGTTTAAGGCGCTTTGTTTTATTATTATTATTTATCGAGTTGTTCATACACACACGTTATTATTTATCGGGTTGTTCATACATACTCATATATGAACTGTCATATATACTCATGTATATCTCATCTGGGATTATATACTGTGGGGCGGGGTTATCATCCAGAGAATCGAGGCTCTTGGGCCACCAGCTGTGGGAGCGGGGCGTCTCATCTTGGAGTAATCTTTCTAACATTGGGTCCTCTAACATTTCGATGGTGTTCCACACCCTGATGGCTTGGTGCTGCAGTCTGATGTTTAGTGGCTGTATATTCAAGAGTTCATGGAGCTCCTGGATTGTCTGATTATATGGTGGACGGTGTTTTGCTGCTCTCCTGAGCGCCTTATTTTGCATTGCTTGCAGTTTCTGCATGTTGGTTCTCTTTATGGTGTGTAGTGGTACTGGGGGATACTCTAAGTGCGGCCAACTAGAGCCTTATATAGGTGGATCTGAATGTTAGTACTGAGGCTTCGGAATCTTCTCAGTTTTCCTAATGCTACTTTGGCTTTATTTAGTCGGTCCCTTACATGAATTTGTATCCCTGTTCTATTTATCATTAGTCCCAGTATTCTGCCTACCTCCGCATATTGGATCGGATGGTTGTCAAGGATGATGGGGTCCGGGTTTCTTTTCGCAATGTGTATTATCTGAAACTTTTGTTTGTTGGTGCTAATTTTCCATTGCTTCTCAAAGTTGTTTATGAGTTCAATTGCTGCCTTGGTCTTGTCGGCTAGTAGCGTGTCATACTGGAGACGAGGTGCAAAGGTTGGGGGGGGGGGGTTGAAGATAGGGGGTGGAAAGGGGCTTTGGAGGGTGGGATGGAGCAGATGGATTGCAGAGGGGTTGGAGGGGGGGGGCAGGGTAGTTGTTGGGGGTAGAAGGGTAGGGAGGATGGGAAAGCTGTGTGGGGGGGGCTCTGTGTACCTGTATGAACGACTGGGCCCCGTGGCAACAATGTTTGTATTGGAGTGCGTGGAGGTTTGTGAGAGAGCCCCAGGTGTATGTTCGTGTCTGGGGGGGGGGGGGGGGAAGAGAAGGGTAGGTAGCAGGGAATGTTGACTGAAACTCATTCACTGGTATATTCCGCCCCCCCCCCACACCCCTTCCCCCCCCACCGCAGGGGCCTTCCAGCGCCTAGTGCTACCTGCACCTCGCCCCGGACCAAGGCACGATGTACCCAGGTGACAAAGACAACTAAGTGCTTCACGACCGAGACTCTGAGAAGGGTTGAGCAGGCGAGATGTGGCAGAGAGGCTACCCCCCAGGCCACACCCACCCACACACACCGCCACACGTCGACCAGGTGGTACATGGCAGGCAATACACAGCCACATGCAGCAACTACATATATACAACCAGCCAGCACAGCGCCAGGGCCGCCATCCCCTCCCACCATAAACAAGACCTCGACAAAAAACAGTATGTTAACACAATTAGTATGACACTGATGAATGTGTCATTCAGGGGAAAGTGAATAACGTTCACTGCGACCAGTGAATAGTAATGACGCGTGATGGCTCGTCATTAGCAGGTGTCGGCTGTCATAACTCTGTGTAGCAAGCAGTGTCAAGTGTAGACCAGGGGATACTCCTGGGTACCCCTCTGCTGGCGTGATGCGTAGACTATACAGGACGATGTGTGTTGACAAATATATATTATTACTCTAACCGGCAATATCTAGTACCACGACCCGTGTTTGTACTGACACGACCCGCATGGACACCCACCTGCCGGGCACCCTACCTGCCGGGCACCCTACCTGCCGGGCACCCTACCTGCAGGACACCCTACCTGCAGGACACCCTACCTGCAGGACACCCTACCTGCCGGGCACCCACCTGCCGGACACCCTACCTGCCGGGCACCCTACCTGCCGGACACCCTACCTGCCGGGCACCCTACCTGCCGGGCACCCTACCTGCAGGACACCCACCAGCCAGACACCCTACCTGCAGGACACCCTACCTGCCGGGCACCCTACCTGCCGGGCACCCACCTGCCGGACACCCTACCTGCCGGGCACCCTACCTGCAGGACACCCTACCTGCCGGGCACCCTACCTGCAGGACACCCTACCTGCCGGGCACCCTACCTGCCGGGCACCCTACCTGCCGGACACCCTACCTGCAGGACACCCTACCTGCCGGGAGCCCTACCTGCCGGGCACCCTACCTGCAGGACACCCTACCTGCAGGACACCCTACCTGCCGGGCACCCTATCTGCCGGACACCCTACCTGCAGGACACCCTACCTGCAGGACACCCCACCTGCCGGACACCCCACCTGCCGGGCACCCTACCTGCCGGGCGCCCTACCTGCCGGGCGCCCCACCTGCCGGGCGCCCCACCTGCCGGGCGCCCCACCTGCCGGGCGCCCCACCTGTCGGGCACCCCACCTGCCGGACACCCTACCTGCCGGGCACCCTACCTGCCGGGCACCCTACCTGCCGGGCACCCTACCTGCCGGGCACCCTACCTGCCGGGCGCCCTACCTGCCGGACACCCTACCTGCCGGACACCCTACCTGCCGGGCACTCTACCTGCCGGGCGCCCCACCTGCCGGGCACCCCACCTGCCGGGCACCCCACCTGCCGGACGCCCTACCTGCCGGGCACCCTACCTGCCGGGCACCCTACCTGCCGGGCACCCTACCTGCCGGGCACCCTACCTGCCGGGCACCCTACCTGCCGGGCACCCTACCTGCCGGGCACCCTACCTGCCGGGCACCCTACCTGCCGGGCGCCCTACCTGCCGGGCACTCTACCTGCCGGGCACCCTACCTGCCGGGCGCCCTACCTGCCGGGCACCCTACCTGCCGGGCACCCTACCTGCCGGACACCCTACCTGCCGGGCACCCTACCTGCCGGACACCCTACCTGCCGGGCACCCTACCTGCCGGACACCCTACCTGCCGGACACCCTACCTGCCGGGCACCCTACCTGCCGGACACCCTACCTGCCGGACACCCTACCTGCCGGGCACCCTACCTGCCGGACACCCTACCTGCCGGGCACCCTACCTGCCGGACACCCTACCTGCCGGACACCCTACCTGCCGGGAGCCCTACCTGCCGGACACCCTACCTGCCGGACACCCTACCTGCCGGACACCCTACCTGCCGGACACCCTACCTGCCGGGCGCCCCACCTGCCGGGCACCCTACCTGCCGGGAGCCCTACCTGCAGGACACCCTACCTGCAGGACACCCTACCTGCCGGGCGCCCCACCTGCCGGACACCCTACCTGCCGGGCGCCCCACCTGCCGGGCGCCCCACCTGCCGGACACCCTACCTGCCGGGCACCCTACCTGCCGGGCACCCTACCTGCCGGGAGCCCTACCTGCCGGACACCCTACCTGCCGGGAGCCCTACCTGCCGGGAGCCCTACCTGCCGGACACCCTACCTGCCGGACACCCTACCTGCAGGACACCCTACCTGCCGGACACCCTACCTGCCGGACACCCTACCTGCCGGGCGCCACCTGCCGGGCGCCCCACCTGCTGGACACCCTACCTGCCGGGAGCCCTACCTGCCGGGCACCCTACCTGCCGGGCACCCTACCTGCCGGGCACCCTACCTGCCGGGAGCCCTACCTGCCGGGAGCCCTACCTGCCGGGAGCCCTACCTGCCGGACACCCTACCTGCCGGGCACCCTACCTGCCGGGCACCCTACCTGCCGGGCACCCTACCTGCCGGACACCCTACCTGCCGGGCGCCCTACCTGCCGGGCACCCCACCTGCCGGACACCCTACCTGCAGGACACCCTACCTGCCGGGAGCCCTACCTGCCGGGAGCCCTACCTGCCGGACACCCTACCTGCCGGACACCCTACCTGCAGGACACCCTACCTGCCGGACACCCTACCTGCGGGCGCCCCACCTGCCGGGCGCCCCACCTGCTGGACACCCTACCTGCCGGGCGCCCTACCTGCCGGGCACCCCACCTGCCGGACACCCTACCTGCAGGACACCCTACCTGCCGGGAGCCCTACCTGCCGGGAGCCCTACCTGCCGGGCGCCCTACCTGCAGGACACCCTACCTGCCGGGCACCCTACCTGCCGGACGCCCTACCTGCCGGACACCCTACCTGCAGGACACCCTACCTGCCGGGCGCCCTACCTGCCGGACACCCTACCTGCCGGACACCCTACCTGCCGGACACCCTACCTGCCGGGCACCCTACCTGCCGGGAGCCCTACCTCCCGGGCGACCACCTGCTGGACACCCACCTCCCGGGCGACCACCTGCCGGACACCCTACCTGCCGGGCGACCACCTGCTGGACACCCACCTGCCGGGCGACCACCTGCCGGACACCCTACCTGCCGGGCGACCACCTGCTGGACACCCACCTGCCGGGCGACCACCTGCCGGACACCCTACCTGCCGGGCGACCACCTGCTGGACACCCACCTGCCGGGCGACCACCTGCTGGACACCCTACCTGCCGGGCGACCACCTGCCGGGCGACCACCTGCTGGACACCCTACCTGCCGGGCGACCACCTGCTGGACACCCACCTGCCGGGCGACCACCTGCTGGACACCCACCTGCCGGGCGACCACCTGCTGGACACCCACCTGCCGGGCGACCACCTGCTGGACACCCACCTGCCGGGCGACCACCTGCTGGACACCCACCTGCCGGGCGACCACCTGCTGGACACCCACCTGCCGGGCGACCACCTGCTGGACACCCACCTGCCGGGCGACCACCTGCTGGACACCCACCTGCCGGGCGACCACCTGCTGGACACCCACCTGCCGGGCGACCACCTGCTGGACACCCACCTGCCGGGCGACCACCATCAACGTACCTGTAGGAAGACAAAACATTAATTATTATGCGAGACACCTACACATAATTAGTGGCTACCCCTCCGTGTACCCACCTACATGTACCCACCTACATGCACCCACCTACATGTACCCACCTACATGTACCCACCTACATGTACCCACCTACATGTACCCACCTACATGTACCCACCTACATGCACCCACCTACATGTACCCACCTACATGCACCCACCTACATGTACCCACCTACATGTACCCACCTACATGCACCCACCTACATGTACCCACCTACATGTACCCACCTACATGTACCCACCTACATGTACCCACCTACATGCACCCACCTACATGCACCCACCTACATGTACCCACCTACATGTACCCACCTACATGTACCCACCTACATGTACCCACCTACATGTACCCACCTACATGCACCCACCTACATGCACCCACCTACATGTACCCACCTACATGTACCCACCTACATGTACCCACCTACAGGCGAGTGTCTGCTCTTCAACCCCACCTTCCGGTCATCAAGGGTGTTCTTAACTATTTGTGTCAGGGAGGAAATGAGCTTCAAATCCCCTATCCTTGTTGGGGTAAGGGAGGTTACCTTGAGGTGCTTCCGGGGCTTAGCGTCCCCGCGGCCTGGTCGTCGACCAGGCCTCCTGGTTGCTGGACTGATCAACCAGGCTGTTTGACGCGGCTGCTCGCAGCCTGACGTATGAGTCACAGCCTGGTTGATCAGGTATCCTTTGGAGGTGCTTATCCAGTTCTCTCTTGAACACTGTGAGGGGTCGGCCAGTTATGCACCTTATGTGTAGTGGAAGCGTGTTGAACAGTCTCGGGCCTCTGATGTTGATAGTTCTCTCTTGAACACTGTGAGGGGTCGGCCAGTTATGTCCCTTATGTGTAGTGGAAGCGTGTTGAACAGTCTCGGGCCTCTGATGTTGATAGTTCTCTCTTGAACACTGTGAGGGGTCGGCCAGTTATGCACCTTATGTGTAGTGGAAGCGTGTTGAACAGTCTCGGGCCTCTGATGTTGATAGTTCTCTCTTGAACACTGTGAGGGGTCGGCCAGTTATGTCCCTTATGTGTAGTGGAAGCGTGTTGAACAGTCTCGGGCCTCTGATGTTGATAGTTCTCTCTTGAACACTGTGAGGGGTCGGCCAGTTATGTCCCTTATGTGTAGTGGAAGCGTGTTGAACAGTCTCGGGCCTCTGATGTTGATAGTTCTCTCTCAGAGTACCTGTTGCACCTCTGCTTTTCAACGGGGGTATTCTGCACATCCTGCTATGTCTGCTGGTCTCATGTGATGTTATTTCTGTGTGCAGGTTTGGGACCAGCCCCTCTAATATTTTCCAAGTGTAAATGATTATGTAACTCTCCCGCCTGCGCTCAAGGGAGTACAGATTTAGGCTCTTTAGTCGGTCCCAATAGTTTAGATGTTTTACTGAGTGGATTCTAGCAGTAAAGTACCTCTGCACGCTCTCCAGGTCAGCAATTTCTCCAGCTTTGGAGAGGGTAGGAGAGGGAGAGGGTATCTCCATAACCCTGGACAACACGGGTTCAGAACAGGGCGCTCCTGCCTCTCACAGTTGCTGGACCACTATGACATGGCCTCAGGTGCCATGGAAGACAAGCAAAACGTACATGTAATATACACAGACTTTGCAAAGTCTTGACAAATGTGACCATGGTGTTCTTGTGCACAAAATGTGTGCACGAGGAATTACTGGCAAAGTAGGGAGATGGAGCGTCAACTTCCTAACCAACAGAACGCAGAGTGTAACAGTCAACACAGTAAAATCCGGATCATCTACTGTGAAAAGCTCAGTCCCCCCCCCCCCCCAAGGTACCGTACTTGCTCCGGTACTTTTTCTCATCCTATTATCAGACATAGACAATGATACAAACTTCAGCACTGTATCATCATGTGCAGATGACACCAGGATCTTCATGTGAGTAGACAATATAGAGGACACGGCAAACCTCCAATCTGATGTGAATCGGGTCTTTCAATGGGCTACAGATAATAATATGACGTTTAATGAAAATAAGTTCCAGCTCCTGCTAGGTTTTTTCTCACAATCTTCTCCATCACCTTGCATGGTATACAAGTTAAGGACACTGGCCTGTAGTTCAGTGCCTCTTGTCTGTCACCCTTCTTGTATATTAAGACTACATTAGCCGTCTTCCATATTTCTGGCAAGTCTCCCATCTCCAGTGACCTACTATACACAATGGAAAGTGGCAAGCAAAGTGCTTCTGCACACTCTTTCAATACCCATGGTGAGATTCCGTCTGGACCAACAGCCAACACACACTGTGTACTTACCTAGTTGTGTTTGCGGGGGTTGAGCTCTGGCTCTTTGGTCCCGCCTCTCAACCGTCAATCAACTGGTGTACAGGTTCCTGAGCCTATTGGGCTCTATCATATCTACACTTGAAACTGTGTATGGAGTCAGCCTCCACCACATCACTTCCTAATGCCTTCCATTTGTCAGCTACTCTGACACCAAAAAAGCTCTTTGTAATATCTCTGTGGCTCATTTGGGCACTCAGTTTCCACCTGTGTCCCCGATATGGAAGAAAATGCAAAATAGAACCAGTGAAGAGCAGAGGTGCCATAGGCACAATCAGAGAACACTGTATAAACATCAGAGGTCCGCGGTTGTTCAACGTCCTCCCAGCAAGCATAAGAAATATTGCCGGAACAACCGTGGACATCTTCAAGAGGAAACTAGATTTATTCCTCCAAGGAGTGCCGGACCAACCGGGCTGTGGTGGGTATGTGGGCCGGCGGGCCGCTCCAAGCAACAGCCTGGTGGACCAAACTCTCACAAGTCAAGCCTGGCCTCGGGCCGGGCTTGGGGAGTAGAACTCCCAGAACCCCATCAACCAGGTATCCCCTAGTGCGTGTGCCCCTTGTGTTAAATAGCCTGTCTATCTACCCTATCAATTCCCTTGAGAATCGTGAATGTGGTGATCATGTCCCCTCTAACTCTTCTGTCTTCCAGAGAAGTGAGGTTTAATTCCCGTAGTCTCTCCTGTGCGTGTGTGCGCGCGTGTTAGAGAATTACGTGTAGTAGCCATAATAGAGGAAAAATAAATTTGTTAGAAAGGCGGGGTCCATGATCTAATAGCTCGATTCTGCGGACACAATAGTAAATACAAACAGTAAATACATACACACACACACACACACACACACACACACACACACACACACACACACACACACACACACACACACACACACACACACGCACGCGCACACACACACACACACACACACACACACACACACACACACACACACACACACACACCACACACACACACACACACACACACACACACACACACACACACACACACACACACCTCTACCTACCTTACCCTGACGCAAGAGAGGGGTGCGTGTGATGAGAGGGTGTGTGAATGCAGCCATCAGCCACCGACATAGTGGACACCTCACGGCTGCAGGGAGAGTTGTCTCCACACACAAAGTTATGCCCCTTAACTACCAGCCGCGAGCGTGCCCAAAATAACTACATGGTTACCTTCCAATTTGAGCGTTTGTGAGTGGTATGGGGAGGAGCGGGGCTCGCGGCGAGTGTCTTGCACTCCACTCATGTTAGCAGTTAGCTACCAAAGTTCACATTGCAAGGTTGTTATTGTTACGCTTCACCTCCAAGTGCTTCCGAGCTCATCAGCTGTTCATGAAATGTAAACAATGCCGCCATGATTGAGGAAAGATGTACAGGTTTCGCAAGCGGTTCTCTAAATGTTTGTTGAATCCTGGTCCTGGAGCATATTCGAGAGGGGATATACAACGGGAGAATTACTGTGGAGGTTTATACCTCATACATATATATAACCCCATACCACACAATGCACACGGTACAACGCGCACCCATAACAATTTACATATATACTACATAAACACAGAGGACAGTGCACCCCCGCCCCCCCCCCCCCGTCCTACACTGTACATGCCGGGTGAATGTTGCACCAGCATCGTGCATCAATTATCCTGCAATGCTTAACATCAACAGTACTTTGTAGAGGCGGTCAGGGGCTTCCTTGGTGGTCTGTTGAGACCCGGGCCCACACGGGCCGCTGTATGTATGTATGTATGTGTATACAGGAGATATGGAAGCTGGTTAGATTGGCATTTCATCTTTGTAAACGCACATTAATGACACTATGTAAAAGACACCTTAAATACTATCTATACAAGGAGGACCCAACTCTGTGTATTTATGTATGAGGGTTAGCTTAGCATTTTAAAAGCACTACAATCACCTTCAGTGGTTGATTGTTCAATAAACCCCTCAACTATATGTTTAAATCTCTCACCCTGTCCATAGAGGACAGAAGTAAAGGTATAAATGATGGTTAGCATTGTAAATGTTGGCCTCGTCTGTGGTAGATGATGATGATAATAATAAATATAGTGGCCGGTGTGGCCGCTATGGTGAGGTGGCGCGAGAGTCAACAGCCTCACCTGTATTGACAAATCCCTCACATTATAATTCTGATTTTAACGACAATAAACGAAATACGAGATACTGGTGAGGGGAGGGGGAGGGTGTGGGAGTGCAGGGGAGGATGAGGGAGGGGGAGGACGGCGTCCACAGGGGGGGGGGACGGCGTCCACAGGGGGGGACGGCGTCCACAGGGGGGGGACGGCGTCCACAGGGGGGGGACGGCGTCCACGGGGGGGACGGCGTCCACAGGGGGGGGCGACGGCGTCCACAGGGGGGGGACGGCGTCCACAGGGGGGGGCGACGGCGTCCACTGGGGGGGGGACGGCGTCCACTGGGGGGGGACGGCGTCCACTGGGGGGGGACGGCGTCCACTGGGGGGGACGGCGTCCACTGGGGGGGGGGACGGCGTCCACAGGGGGGGGACGGCGTCCACAGGGGGGGGACGGCGTCAACAGGGGGGGGGACGGCGTCCACAGGGGGGGGGACGGCGTCCACAGGGGGGGGACGGCGTCCACAGGGGGGGGGACGGCGTCCACAGGGGGGACGGCGTCCACAGGGGGGGGACGGCGTCCACAGGGGGGGACGGCGTCCACGGGGGGGGGACGGCGTCCACAGGGGGGGGACGGCGTCCACAGGGGGGGACGGCGTCCACAGGGGGGGACGGCGTCCACAGGGGGGGGGGGACGGCGTCCACAGGGGGGGGACGCCGTACAAAGGGGGGGGACGGCGTCCAAGGGGGAGGACGGCGTCCACAGGGGAGGACGGCGTCCACAGGGGGGGGGACGGCGTCCACAGGGGGGGGGACGGGCCACCAGGGGGGGACGGCGTCCACTGGGGGGGGACGGCGTCCACGGGGGGGGGGGACGGCGTCCACAGGGGGGGACGGCGTCCACAGGGGGGGGACGGCGTCCACAGGGGGGGGACGGCGTCCACAGGGGGGGGGGACGCGTCCAAGGGGGGGGGACAGCGTCCACAGGGGGGGGACGGCGTCCACAGGGGGGGGACAGCGTCCACAAGGGGGGGGGACGGCTCCCTCTCTGCCGTTTACAGTCAATCACATTGCCATTTAGCGAACCTTCAGCAGTTTTCTTAATTCTTCTCTAATAATCCTTTCTTCCTTCCATTTAATGTTTGAAATGTTACGTAATGTGTTGATACTGTGGCAGCCCCGTAGCTCTTGTGTACGGCGTCGACTCGTGTTTCACACACCCCGCGTGTTGGGGGAGTGGGCGGGTGAGAGTACTAAGGGAGGGGGTGAGAGCGGTGGAGTGGGGGTGGGGGAGTGGAGGAGTGTGAAGTGGTCGAGTTGAGGCGATGAGAGACTGATGAAAGAACACAAAGAGGATGAGTGGTGTCTAGAGGGAGGCGAGAAGTGTATTAGGAACAAGGACCGGCGAATGAGTGGGAGTGAAGAAACGGGTGTTCAGGGATAGAGCGGCGATGAATCAGAAAGAAGGGCGTAAAGAAGAAAAAAACAGACGGGGAAGGAAGTGAGGCCGAGACACGCTTG
>WNGS01164858.1:16558688-16577162 GCA_020271785.1 Procambarus virginalis
ACCGCCATAGTGACAGTATTGGGCAGCGCCACTCATCCTGTGAGTGGACACACCGCCATAGTGACACTATTGGGCAGCGTCACTCATCCTGTGAGTGGACACACCGCCATAGTGACAGTATTGGGCAGCGCCACTCATCCTGTGAGTGGACACACCGCCATAGTGACAGTATTGGGCAGCGCCACTCATCCTGAGAGTGGACACACCGCCATAGTGACAGTATTGGGCAGCGCCACTCATCCTGTGAGTGGACACACCGCCATAGTGACAGTATTGGGCAGCGCCACTCATCCTGAGAGTGGACACACCGCCATAGTGACAGTATTGGGCAGCACCACTCATCCTGAGAGTGGACACACCGCCATAGTGACAGTATTGGACAGCGTCACTCATCCTGTGAGTGGACACACCGCCATAGTGACAGTATTGGGCAGCGCCACTCATCCTGTGAGTGGACACACCGCCATAGTGACAGTATTGGGCAGCGTCACTCATCCTGTGAGTGGACACACCGCCATAGTGACAGTATTGGGCAGCGCCACTCATCCTGTGAGTGGACACACCGCCATAGTATTGGCCATAGTGAGAGTATTGGGCAGCACCAATCATCCTGTGAGTGGACACACCGCCATAGTGACAGTATTGGGCAGCGCCACTCATCCTGTGAGTGGACACACCGCCATAGTGACAGTATTGGGCAGCGTCACTCATCCTGTGAGTGGACACACCGCCATAGTGACAGTATTGGGCAGCGCCACTCATCCTGTGAGTGGACACACCGCCATCTTCTTAAGGTTATTTTGAGATGATTTCGGGGCTTTTTAGTGTCCCCGCGGCCCGGTCCTCGACCAGGCCTCCACCCCTAGGAAGCAGTCCGTGACAGCTGACTAACACCTAGGTACCTATTTACTGCTAGGTAACAGGGGCATAGGGTGAAAGAAACTCTGCCCATCGTTTCTCGCCGCCGCCTGGGATCGAACCCAGGACACAAGATCACAGTCCAGCGTGCTGTCCACTCGGCCGACCGGCTCCCCGGCCATAGTGGCAGTATTGGGCAGCGCCACTCATCCTGTGAGTGGACACACCGCCATAGTGGCAGTATTGGGCAGCGCCACTCATCCTGTGAGTGGAACACCGCCATAGTGGCAGTATTGGGCAGCGCCACTCATCCTGAGAGTGGACACACCTCCATAGAAGCATGTACAACACTCCCCAATAGGAAGAAAACCCGCTGGGTTGTTCATCCTGTCACTTGTACCCAGACACAGCTGGGACTTGCTTAACTGTCTCAAGTGAACAGCTCCTCAAACTAGAAGATTAACATCTGTCAACCCTTAAGATCTTACGTTATCTTGTGGGTGCAAAATGGGGGAATCTTTTTAGAACAGTATCAACATTTGACAAATAGTGTTTTCCTAACTCAAACAATGTGGGGTTTATTATTCTACACATATTTCTAATGTCTCTTAGATGTCCACACTCTTAGGTAGTAGTCAAGGCGGTGTCCATCACTCTCACCACAGATTCTGCAACTCCGCTGTTCAGCTGTTGTTTCCATTCCGAATCTCCATGGATATTTGTATCAAAGACGGATTCTTCCTATTACTGATTCTCTCCCTCGTCCTCCTCCTCTTCGCCCATAATGTTTGGGGTTGCCACCTGCCACCATGTTGTACCATCCTACAGATTCACTGGTTTGTGCTTCTATCCTCCTTTCCTCAGTTACCTTGTCACGGTGATGTTGCCTGATGATACCTCTAATTTGTAGCATAGTCTTGGGTATGAAGTATTCAATATGGTCTACTTCAGCGCCTTCAGCAGCCAGCACATCTGCTCGTTCATTCCCACATATTCCAACATGGGAGGGGATCCACAGAAACTTGACGACTCTTCCCTGGTTGATTAGTACCCTCACAGCTCTCTTAATTTCAGCGACTATTCAAGATTCTCGGCCTGATTTTACTTAGGCTTTGTAGCGCTGGTTTTGAATCAGTGCAGATCACTGCGCCATTAGTGCTTCGTTCAAGGAATCTTAAAGACATAACAATGGCAGTTAGTTCCGCTTGCGTTGGAGAGGCATAGTTCTCAATACGTGCATTTTCTTCATTTCTGCGTTGAAAGGCATTATTCCTAATTACCGTGTATGCTGCACCAGCCCTGCCATTGACAGGATTAGATGACCCGTCAGTGTAGATTTGATCTAGTTCATCTCCGGCTTCTTTATAAAAGTCCTCAAGACACTTGTGCCTCATTTCTTGTGGTATGTTGGATTTTTTGTTCCATTTCATTGACGAAAATCCTACATGAGTCATCCTCCCAGGGAGGTAACCTCTCTACAGGCAGGAGCTCACGGGCTTGCTCAAGCAGGTGAAGTTCTTCGAAGAAGCAGACTGATCTGTGATGCCATTTTTTTGCTTCTCCTGTTTCCTCCTGTTCGCAGCACATAAGTGTTTTTTGGCAATATCATTGTAATACGGATCTCTGGCTATTCTAATTGGAAGCTTAGCATTCAGTTTCTTAATCCTACTTTTAACACTGGGAAGGGACAACTGCTCTCGTAGATTAGACGTTTTGGCAGTTTTTGGAACTCCAAGAATGATTGTCATGGCTTCATTTTGAATGCTTTCGAGCCTTTTCATATCGCTTTGGGAGTAGGTGCACAGAACTGGTGTGGCATAGTCTATGACGGAGCGCACCTAGGCTATGTACATCATTTTAAGCACGGCAATAGAGGCTCCATGTATATTTAGGTCATAGCTTTCTGTGACCTGAGTCGACTTTTGCATGTTCCTATGAGATGGTTGAGCTCCTCTTTCTTCCCCTTGTTTGAGCCGACAGTGACGCCAAGGTACCGATAGTGGTCAACCCATTCAAGTGTTACACCATTAATTAGCAGTTCTTCATTCCCCCCCCCCCCTCCCCCGCTTGTGATGGGAGTATGCCTTCGTCTTGTTTGTGGAGAAAGTGAAACCGAGCTCAATACATTTCCTTCCAAGGAGTTCAATGGACTTTAATTTTTCCCAAGGTGGGAGCTTGTATTAGGACATCATGTGCATATCCCACTTGTTGCGTCCCTTCCTGAAATTCAATATTTGCAATGGCGTTCATAAGTACATTGAATAGTGTAGGGCATAAGACTCCGCCTTGGGGGGTCCCGAGTTCCATATTCATTGTTCTTGGGACTGCTCCATGAAGCAGACCTTGGCCTTCCTCCCTGTGAGGTAGTCTTCAACCCAATTCATGAGTTTCCCCTTGACACCCATGCATGCAAGCTCGTCCAGGATTGCAATCCCTTGTGCTTTGTCGAAGTCTCCTTTGATGTCAACAAATACAGAATAAGCAAGTCCCAGCTGTGTATGGGTACAAGTGACAGGATGAACAACCCAGCGGGTTTTCTTCCTATTGGGGAGTGTTGTACATGCTGCTATGGCGGTGTGTCCACTCACAAGATGAGTGGCGCTGCCCAATAAACTCGCCCCTCGGGGCAAAATTTAAAAAAAAAATTTAACCTAGCCGTGTCATTAGCCAAGTAATTAACTATACAATTTACTGTGCTCCGTCCTTTAACAAATCCATTGACCCCCTCACCCTAGCTTACCTATTTTGTGCAACAGTCGGTTTAGGATGATCCTTTCAAGTATCTTGCAAGTGCATAACATTAATATATATATAAGAATACGAGAGGAAAGGAGACGAGAGAAATACCAAATAATATACACATGGAAAATACTGGAGGGACAGATCCCTAATCTACACAGTAAAATAACAACATACTGGAGTGAACGATATGGAAGAAAATGCAGAATAGAACCAGTGAAGAGCAGGGGTGCCATAGGCACAATCAGAGAACACTGTATAAACATTAGAGGTCCACGGTTGTTCAACGTCCTACCAGCGAGCATAAGAAATATTGCCGGAACAACCGTGGACATCTTTAAGATAAACAAAATAAAACTAGACTGTTTTCTAAAAGAAGTTCCGGACCAAACGGGCTGTGGTGGGTATGTGTGCCTGCGGGCCGCTCCAAGCAACAGCCTGGTGGACCAAACTGTCACAAGTCAAGTCTGGCCTCGGGCCGGGCTTGGGGAGTAGAACTCCCAGAACCCCTTCAACCAGGCATCAAGTAGGTATCCACATTCTCCCCCCCCCCCGCCCCTACCTCCACCGGCCACTTCTTTGTATATTTGCATTTCAGTTCGTGTATTGAGTCTGCCTCTACCACACCCCAACATTACGAGACTCCACCCCAACATCTTGCAGAGCCCCACCACACCCCAACATCTTGCAGAGCACCACCACACCCCAACATCTTCCAGAGCCCCACCACACCCCAACATCTTCCAGAGCCCCACCACACCCCAACATCTTGCAGAGCACCACCACACCCCAACATCTTCCAGAGCCCCACCACACCCCAACATCTTCCAGAGCCCCACCACGCCCCAACATCTTGTCGGGGTGTGGATGTCTTGATGATAATATGAGCTTCATACCAAGCTCTGGGCTTCGCAACAATGCCTTGTCAACCTGGCATTGTTGCTAAGCACTCAACAATGTGGACATTGTTGCGAGCTTTGACGCCGTGGAGGACACCCAGGTGATGCTTGTGAAGCTCACTCCACGATGATAGAATCAGAAACAAAGAGTATCCCTTCACCTGAGGCTGGATGTTGTGGAGCTGCAGGGTCTGAGAGGAGTATCTTGTGATGGGGAGGCAAGGCACTCGCTTATATGACATGCCAAGTGCCATGCCGTCTGTCCCTGGCACAGTTGGATGTGCTGGCGTTCACTAGTAGCCACTTGACAACCTTGTCAATCCTTATTAGCGTAGGACCTTGTAGAATGTCCAGGTCTTCTTTTGAGCTTCTTGCATAGGTAATAAATAGGATGGGCAAGAAGGTCCACCTGGACCACCTGCCCGTGAGGACGCATCTGTTATGCACGGCCACTGCTGTATAGCGCACCGTCAAGCTCACATGTGATACTGTTTATGTACTGCCTTTATACTCTCCATGACAAGTGGTGCCCGGGAATGCTTGCAATGTCTTCACTTGTGAAGACAACGTCAGTGGTTTGTTGATATTACTCGACACACTGTGAGGCGCCTTGTTGTTGGTGGCACTTGTTCTGTTGGCGAGTCTCTCGTGTGTTGTCTCGCTCCCTCTCTCTCTCCCTGGGTCTCTCTCTCTCTCCCTCCTTCTTCTTCTCTCTTCTCTTTCTCTCGTTCGTTCGTTCGTTCGTTCGTTCACTCTGCAGGTTGGCGTTCAATTCTTGACCATCGAAGTTTTATTATTATTATTATTATTACTTTCTACCACAGACGTGGCCACACATTAACAATGCTAACCAGAATACGTACATTTTCTTCTGTCCTCCATGGACAGGGTTAGAGGTTTGTTAAACATATAGTTCAGGGATTTATTGAACAATCAACCATAGTAGGTGATTGTAGTGCTTTTAAAATGCTAGGGTAAGCTACATACGTAAATACATATATACACAGATTTACGTATGCCCTACATCAAGTGTTCGATGTGTCTTTTACATAGTGTCATAAATGTGCATTTACAAAGGTGAAATGTAATTCTGATCAGCTTCCACATATACTTTATACTGTGACGGTAAAGTGTTGGAGTATGGTGTTCGGCAGTCTTCCAATGGCAGATGTCAATGCCTGGTCACATACACAGAACAAAAAGAGACTGCTTGCCTGATAGTCTGTGGTAAGGTAGGGGAAGACACACAAAACACAAAGTATAAACAATGAAATTTTAATTACTCTAGAAAACAATTTAAATAAAGACAATTCTTTGGCTTGGCAAAGTGCAAATATAACAAGTGAAAAAACTGTAACATAAAAATGAATAAGTGATGGTTTACGTTAATCAATAGTACAAAAATATAATACANCCCCCCCCCCTGCCCATTAGCCCCACACATGTGCCCAAATGCTTAAGGTGATAATCGTTCTCTAATTGTAGTTGTTGCAGCAATTTACGATAATTATTCCCTGTTTGGGATGCTGGGGGGGAAGACGCGCGCGCACACGCATCAGGCGCCCACAGGGGCCCCTGGTGCTGAGTTGACAGCATGCTGGATACGTAGTCCTGTGGCCGGGGATCGATTCCCGGCGATGGCAGAAACAAGTGGTAGAGTTTCTTTCACCTTGATGCCCCTGTTACCTAGCAGTAAATAGGTACCTGGGAGTTACAGCTGCTTCCTGGGTGTGGGTGTGTGGTGTGTGTGTGAGTGAGTGAGTGAGGAAAATCCATTGATTGACAGTTGAGAGGCGGGCTGAAAGAGCCAAAGCTCAACCCCGCAAGCACATGTAGGTGAACACACACAGACACAACCGACTGACTGAATGATGCCGAAACTTGGTCAGGTGTTGTTGCTCTAATTGTAGCTATGTGGCAGGGCCAAGGAGCACGTAAGGCACGTCAACAAAGGGGCTACAAAGGAGTTCTTCTCCTGGTGGTGGTGATGCTGCTGGTACTGTGAGTCGTGCTAACGCATGTCAACATCGATGTCTTTGTCGTTGGTGGTGCATGAGGTGGTGGTGGTGCTCCCATGGCGGTGCTTGTGCTGATAGTGGTGGTTGTGTGGCTGGAGGGGAGCATTGTCAGTGCTGGAGGGGGCGGGACGGTGTTCGTGCTGGGGGAGGCATGCAGGTGCTCGTCCTGCTGGTGGTGGTGGGAATGGGGGAAGAGGCGAAGTGGAGACCTGCCTCTCCTACACAACGCCGTCGCTGAAGACCTGCTGCAAAACTAATAGTATTTGGGGTTTGTAAGGTCACTTGACGTAAGTATAAAGCAACCCTTGGTGGCCCAATCTACCATAAGAAAATTTTCAGGTTAGAGGCCAGGGCCCAAATTCACGAAGCAGTTATGCAAACACTTACGAACATGTCCATCTTTTCTCAATCTTTGGCAGCTTTGTTTACAATTATTAAACACTTAATGAGCTCCGAAGTACCAGGAGGCTGTTTATAACAATAACAACAGTTGATTCGGGAATTTCAGGCTTGTAAACTGATTAATAAATGTAACCAAAGCCGTCAAAGATCGAGTCAAGATGTACACATTCGTAAGTATTTGCGTACTGCTTTGTGAATCCGGGTCCAGATGCTTGGGGCTAGCCTCACTAAACTTTGCAGGAATATAGTGCATTTATTGGGAATGTCATAGGTTGGGGTCGTCCCTGTCCCCCCCCCCCCCCAGCCTGAAGCCGGAACATGGCCCTAGTGCCGACCCCTTGTTTTGCAAAAGTCTATGCATGTGAAGTGTTCAGCTCTGAGTCCATAGACTTTCACACATATATAACAGATTAATTGCAAGGATCAGGTTGGGTTACCGTTACCTGTGGCAGGTGGCTGCAGGTGACGGATCTCCCAATCCTGAGCACTCCAGTTGCAAACTCTGTGAGCAGGAACTACGGCACGATCTCCCGCACTACATCACCGAATGCCCAGTTATTAGACCTTTCAGACCAGTTGGCATGAGGTACCTGGAGCTTTGCAATTACTTTATTCACTCTCGTATTCTTGAAGATATCCTCACAGTGTACCCAAAATTTGCCAGTGCAGGCTACTAAACATATGGCCCTGTATGACTAACCATCCTGCGAGATGGGGACCTTTATTACCACTGCTACCTTATTCAATCTTGTGTTGATGATATCCTCAAAATGCATCCGGAGTCTGCCAGTGCAGACTGCTTATCACATGCCTCTGTATGACTAACCATCCTGTGTGATGGGATTTTCTAGCATCAACTAGTTAGCTTTTTTTGACACACTGTACTCCACTTCATATAGTCTAGGGTAGCTGCACTAATGCAGATGTACCTAAGGAATTAATAAAAAAAATAATAATAATGAGGAACCATTTGGTTACAGTGATGGAGATAGTGTATGGGGATGCCTGCGGTGGTGGTGGCGATGGTAGTTGTCACAGCGAAGCACGCGGCGCAATTAGCGACAGTCTGCGGGGAGTCCACGCTTCGTTGTCGCTCAAATTGCAGGTTTACCGCCCTCGTGTTGTGTTCTTTGATCACCCACACACCCACGCCTTCACCCACGCCTCACGCCTCCACCCACGCCTCACGCCTCCACCCACGCCTCACGCCTCCACCCACGCCTCACGCCTCCACCCACGCCTCACGCCTCCACCAATGCTTTACGCCTCCACCCACGCCTCACGCCTCCACCCAGGCCTCATGCTTCCACCCACGCCCGCTCCACCCATGCTCCATGCCCATGCCTCCACCCACACCTAAACCCACGCCTCCACCCACACCCCACACCTCCACCCACGCCCCACACCTCACCCACGCCCCACACCTCCACCCACGCCCCACACCTCCACCCACGCCCCACACCTCCACCCACGCCCCACACCTCACCACGCCCCACACCTCCACCCCGCCCACACTCCACTGCACCTTCCTGGGGTGGCGGGAAGACGCCTGTCGGTGGCGGGGAAAAGCGACGGCAATATTGAAGAGCAAACCGATAATATAAATAAGGAGAGCAAAAATGAGAACGATGAGAACAAAAGTGAGAAAGATGAGAGCAATACCGAGAAAAAATGCGGAAACGAGAAAGTTAGGACAAAAAGACTGCTTCAAAACATAGGCACGGCACGCACAGGTATAAACAACTAGAAAAAATCACAGATGAAAATATTTGCAGATATTATGCAACAGGAAAGTGCAGATATGGGACCAGAGGCACAGAATGCACATTCATGCATCCCCGAAAATGCCAAACATGTTCGGGATGGGCAGATGTCATCTTGGAACAGAGTGCAGATATTTCCACCCTAAGCTATGCAAACTCAAAATTAATGAGAGGAAATGCTACGATCTTCAGTGCCCTTATTTGCTCGTGAGAGGTACACAGCGCTTTATAAGAGAGGAAGTCCAATATAAAAGCCCTAAATTTTTTTTAGAGGCAGGCAGAAACAGAGTGAGGAAGAGAGACAGTAACGTTGCAGGAGTACGGATGGGGAGGGGGGAAATGCCCAAAACTGGACTACAATTCGTCATCAAGCCCGCACATACTACACCCCCCAGCTACACAGAAACTACCACACTCCCGAGTACCCCTTCCAAAACTGGACGAACCATTGCCAGAACAGCACACCCTGTGTCAGGGTGGAGATGGGGGAGAACTATCAAGACCCTCCAGAAGTGACACACAATATGGAAAATCATTCATATTTGCAAACATACAAGGCCTAAAGTCAAAATCAAGAAATAAAGTTAAATTCATAAATAGCCTTCAATTCAAACTCAATATTTGGGGCATTCTCGGAAACTAATACGAAAGATTACATGGATAGTGAAATCTGGATTCCAAATTACAATTTATATAGATGTGATAGAGAAACTGTCAAATGGAGGAGTAGGTCTGTATAATAAAGAGAACCTGATATGCACAGAGCTACTAAACTCAACTAATGAGGTGGTAGAGGTACTTAGAATAAGGTAGAAAAGAATAAACTTAATTATTATTCTAATATATAAAACGCCAGATACAACGGTTGAGGAATTCACAGAGCAGATGCACAAAATAGAGAACATCCTTGATAACCTAGCAAACCCATCTCCAGATATTATCTTCCTTGGAGACTTCAATCTTCCAAGTATAAGATGGAGAATGGCAAACAAAAATATCATAGCAGGGAATCACCTGGGAAATAATCAACCACAGGTCAGAGAACTTTTGAGATTCTGTGACAAATATTCGCTCAATTAACAGATTACAGAACCAACTAGGAACGAAAACACACAAGACCTGATATTCACAAAGAATGATGAACTAGTCAGAGAGACATTACAATCTCAGATACTACATACTCAGACGAAAGCTCATTGAAGTGCAAACTAACATTAATAATGGTAGTATGCCCAAAAGAACCACCAAGCAAGAAGGGGGTATTCAATCAATTCAATTTCAACAATAAGAGGATCGACTGGGAAGAAATAAATATAGACCTTGCAAACATTCAATGGGAAACGGTCTTAACCACTGCACTGCGCGACTCACATACCATTCAAAACTGGCGCGCGGTGACGCAGGTACAATATGGATGCCTTGGGGCCCCTGTGATCGTCTGCCATTTTGAAAAAATCCCAGCATGCCCCAGAGCTGCGGAGAGCCTCGGTTTCAAGAAAGCAACCATGTCTGACGCATCATCTATGAGCTCACGCTCCATGGTTAGCCACGTTCATGCAAAACGACTCTCTGAGGAAGAAATACGTGACATATTGTATGATGATGGTGCCATGGATGATGACTTAAGGCTACGATCTAGAGAAAGACCTTACTCAGAGGTCTGATACGATTGAGGGAGAGACTGAGGTGGATGATGTCGCGAGAGTGTACGGTACACGTGCCTCGCCCGGCCTGCCTCGCCACCCTAGGTCAACACCGTTAGAGTCGCCACTACCATGTGTGTCCTCTGATGCAAGTTTATTCAGTGACAATACTTGTGATGAATCATTCTTTGGCTTCAGTGACATAGGCTTTGTTACAAGTATTGGTGACGACCCGAGTACGAGCAGTGAGGGTGAGGGTGTTACTAGGCGGGGTTTTGCTGCCCCAGCAACAAATCGAGGCAAGCGGCAGCATGTCACGCGACCAGAGGACAATGACGACAGTGTTACCTCGACATCAGGTGGTCGTCGTAGGCCTACGATACGCAGAACAGCCTCATCTCCTGCCATACCTATATGCAGCTCTAACACAAGACGACGGAGCCGTGTTTTTGGTGCTCGTGGTGGTGTTGGCCTTGGTGTTGGTGCCAAAACCAAACCCCCGGGTGTGGGGAGGATTGTGAGAGATTTGCCCCACAAATACCAACTTTTGATGGTAACAACACACCGATGTTGGTGTGACACCACTATTCCCCTATACTGGTGACGATATGGCTGAAATCAACTATTTCCTGGCATATTTTGATAATGAATTCATGAACCCTCTTGTGGCAGAGACGAACAGATATGCTCACAGCCTCATAGACTCCGGCATTTTACCTGCCTCTTGCCTGACACGATGGAAGGACACCACAAATGATAAAATGTGTGTTTCTCGTATTGAGCATGATGATGAAAAACACTGAGAAACACAACATCCAGGATTATTGGAGCACAGACAGCGTTGTTCCATCCCTCATGTTCAACAGGTACATGGCACGTTATAGATTCCTGTTGCTTCTCGGGTGCCTGCACTTTGAAAACAATGAAAATAAGGACAGACACGACGGACTTTGGAAGGTGCGGAAGGTTTTTAGTGATATGAGTTGTAAGTTCTGTGACTATTTTGTACCAGGACAGAATGTGGTGATTGATGAGTCGCTAGTCCTCTTCAAGGGACGACTTGCGTTCAAGCAGTGCTTCCCATCAAAGCGGCACCGGTTTGGACTAAAGTTTTTCATACTGTGCGACTGCGAAACTGGTATCATCATGGACATGATACTGTATTCAGGTACAGACGTCGACATACCAGCTCAGGATCCCCACGGGTTCTCCGGCAGTGTCGTCAAAACCCTCATGGAACCGTTGCTGAACAAGGGGCATACACTGTTCACCGACAACCAGCCCTTTGTTGACCAGATACCTCCTTGACCACAACAGCGGCGTATATGGCATTGTGAAGGCCCATAGGAGGGAAATGCCAGTGTTTGGTATAGGTATTGCAGTGGGTGATTGGTGGAGGGACAGATGTGAGGTAAATATGTTGACAACAATTCTCACCGGTGCCATGTTGGACAGTGGCAAAGTGCACTTTCAAACACACTTCCCAATATATAAACTCGATTGTGTTATAGACTACAACGTCAACATGCGCCTAGTAGATAAATGTGACATGATGCTCAGTGCCGTCTAGTCCGTGCGTAAATCTGTAAAGTGGACGAAAAAATTCTTTTACCACCTCATTGATGTTGCAGTGCTCAACAGTTTCAACATGTATCTAGTGAAATCAGGCAAAAGACCCCCAATACGGACATTCAGTGTTGCTCTAGTTTCACAACTGCTCGTGAAGTATGGGAAGGAGTTGCAGGGTGCCTGGTGCGTTGAGTGCAAAGTTGCATTATGCCCCGTCGATTGTTTCGCAACATATCACACTCTCGCAGAGTTCTGAGTGTGTTGATGGTGAATGTATATAGTGTGTGAATATGTTGTAAGTGAACATGAATGAACATGAAACATTGGAAATATAAGCAATATATATTTAGACATTGTCTACGCCACTGGCAACCATGAAATCATGACGTCACACTACATTTTCCGGACCCCATTGCAGCCAAAGTAAGTACAATTTCGAGTTTGTTTTTACATATATGTAATCAGGGAAGGGTATTTAACAATTAAAAAAAATTATATATTTCCTGACCAGAGGGGAGGGGGTACCCAAGTAGCACAGTGGTTAAGCGACAAAACTCCCACACAGGGAATAGCTCAACTGACAGCAGAAGCATACAAGATCTACTTGAAGCACGTGCTTATGAGAAGGGTCAGAAAGAGGACCAGTCGAGAAAGAGAACTCAGACGACTGTACCGGAGAAGGAAAAAAATAATGGAAATGCTTAAGCAGACACGACTATCACAAGAAAGGAAAATAAACCTAAACAGGGAGATCAAAGAAATAGAGCACACGTTGAAGCGATCATACGAGTCTGAGGAAATGGAATTGGACTATACAAGAGATAATGAAAAATTCTAAAAAAATTTACATATGCAAAATCAAAATCAAAAACCTCTGCCAATATTGTGTAATATTGGTAAGTGTAACACTGGACCTTTTATTACAACTGAAGGAACTACACAGAGGACAACAAAGAAATTAGTGAAATTCTAATACGCCAGTATGAGGCAATGTTTAACACACCAATAAACAACATGAAAGTTGATGACCCAGACAGCTTCTTTATGTATGACATCCAAGCTGCAGATAATATAACGAATATTACACAAACTCAGAAGACTTTGAAAGAGGAAGGCACCATGGCACCATCATCATGGGCATGTTATCATGCATGGGCATGATGACATGCCCATGCACTCAGCCCTGGGTCCTGACTCATGGAATTCAATATTCATAATGAAATGTAAAGTACCAGTAGCACGAGCAATCAGCGTAATATGGAGAAAGAGCCTGGATACAGTGGAGATACCAGCAGCACTTAAATCGGCAGATATAGCTCCTCTGCACGAGGGGGGTAGCCTTGTGCTTTAGCCACAAGCCTTGGCTAAACATTATAGACCAGTTGCACTAACATCACACATAATAAAAAAATTTGAAAGAGTGATTAGGAATCAAATTTCTAGTTTTATGGAAAATAATAGGCTACACAACCCAGGACAACATGGATATAGAGCGGGAAGATCCTGTCTGTCACAGTTACTCAACCACTATGATAAAATCACAGAAGCCCTAGAAGAAAAGCAAAATGCAGATGATGTATACACAGACTTTGCAAAGGCATTTGGCAAATGTGACCATGGGGTGATAGCACACAAAATGAGGTCAATGGGAATAACTGGTAAAGTAATATGGTGGATACCCAATTTCCTGTCAAACAGAACACAAGAGAGTAACAGTCAGTCAAAGAAAATCGAGTGCAAACAACAGTTCAAAGCTCCGTACCTCAAGGTACAGTCCTTGCACCACTGCTTTTCCTTATTCTCTCATCAGATACAGACAAAATTACAAGTCACAGCTTCGTGTCATTCTTTGCAGATGACACAAAATTCAGTGAAAATTACCATTGCGGAAGACATTGAACAATTACAAGCAGATATTAATAAAATTTTCGACAGGGCAGCAGAAAATAACACGATGTTTAACAGTGATAAATTCCAGGTACTCAGGTACGGCGAAAATGAGGACCTTAAACATAATACAGGGTACAAAACACAATCAACTCTGCCCATAGTAGGAAAACAACATGTAAAGGATTTAGGAATAATAATGTCTGACGACCTAACGTTTAGGGAGCATAACCAAGCAAATATTGCGTCAGCCAAAAAAATGATAGAATGGATTACGAGAACTTTCAAATCCAGGGATTAAAAAGGGGATCACGATGGTTGTACTCTTCAAGTCACTTGTGTTGTCCCGTCTCGATTACTGCTCAGTACTCACTTCCCCCTTCAGAGCAGGAGAGATTGCTGAAATAGAAGGAATACAGCGAACATATACGGCATACATAGACGCAATAAAGTACCTAAATTATTGGGATCGTTTCAGAGCTCTCCAAATGTGCTCACTAGAAAGGAGATGAGAGAGATATCAAATAATATATACAAATAAATTTCAGATAGCTACGGGTGGCAGAACCCGGCCTGCGGCTCACAAAGACCCCAGGGTAAGGCTGAGGAACTAATACACTAGTGGTGTGATACACCATCATCATCGTCCCTCCCTGCAGAAGTAACCAGGGAACAGCTCCTCCGACATAATGACAGAAGGATTAGGATAACAAGAGCACTGTCTAGTGATGACGAGTATGGGGAACAAATCTCAGCCCAGGAGGTAAAGGGGGGCTATGAAAAAGGGTAAAAGTACAGCACCTGGTAAAGATGGCGTCACCTACGACATACTCAATGCACTGTGTGAAGTGTCTGGGAATCCACTACTCTACCTATGTAACAAGTCATTCCTAAGTGGAGTGTTGCCCACACAATGGAAACACGCAATAATTGTCCCCATACCGAATCCCAATGACCCTTGCAATTACAGACCTATCAGTCTCATGTCATGCACTTGCAAGATGCTTGAAAGGATCATTCTACACAAACTTGCACAAAATAGGCAGGTTAGGGGAGGGGGTTAATGGATTTGTTAAAGGACGGAGCACAGGAAATTGTATAGTTAATTACTTGGCTAATGACCCAGCTAAGTATTCTGTATTTGTTGACATTAAAGGAGCCTTCGACAAAGCACAAGAGATTGCGATCCTGAAGGAGCTTGCATGCATGGGGTATCAAGGGAAGACTCATGAAATGGATTGAAGACTACTTCACAGGGCGATAAGCCAAGGTCTGCTTCAACTGTGCAGTCTCGAGAACAATGGGTATGGAACTCTGGACCCCCAACCCCCCAAGGAGGAGGGGTCTTTAGCCCAACACTATTTTAACGTACTTATGAACGCCATTGCAAATATTGAATTTCAGGAAGGGACGCAACAAGTGGGATATGCACATGATGTCCTAATACAAGCTCCCACCTTGGGAAAAATTAAACAGTCCATTGAACTCCTTGGAAGGAAATGTGTTGAACTCGAATTCACTCTCTCCACAAACAATACAAAAGCATACTCCCATCACAAGCGGGGAGAAAATGAAGAACTACAAATTAATGGTGTAACACTTAAATGGGTTGGCTACTATCGGTACCTTGGTGTCACTGTCGGCTCTAACAAGGGGAAGAGAGAGGAGCTCAACTAACTCTTGGAACATGCAAAAGTCGACTCAGGGCATTGAAAGCCATGACCTGGAATAAACATGGAGCTTCTATTGTTGTGCTTAAAATTATATTCACAGCCTATGTGCGCTCCGTCGTAGACTATGCCGCACCAGTTCTGTGCACCTACTCCCAAAGTGATATGAAAAAACTTTAAAGCATACAAAATGAAGCCATGACAATCATTCTTGGAGTCCCAAGAACTGCCAAAACATCTAATCTTCGAGAGTTGTGTTCCAGCCGGTCGGCCGAGCGGACAGCACACTGGACTTGTGATCCTGTGGTCCTGGGTTCGATCCCAGGCGCCGGCGAGAAACATTGGGCAGAGTTTCTTTCACCCTATGCCCCTGTTACCTAGCAGTAAAATAGGTACCTGGGTGTTAGTCAGCTGTCACTGGCTACTTCCTGGGGGTGGAGGCCTGGTCGAGGACCGGGCCGCGGGGACACTGAAATGCCCCGAAATCATCTCAAGATAACCTCAAGATAACCTTCCCAGTGTTAAAAGCCGAATTCGGGAACTGAATGCTAAGCTTGCAATCAAGATAGCCAGAGATTCCCCATTACAATGATGTTACTGAGAAAAAACTGATTTCTGTGATACTTTCAAGGGGAAAGAGGAGAAGCAAAAAATGGCATCACAGATTAGTTTTTGCTACCTCGAAGAACCTCACCTGCTTGAGCAAGCCCGTGAGCTTGCTCACCTGTGATGCCTGTAGGGAGGTTACCTCCCTGGGTGGTTGACCCATGCAGGATCATCATCAATGAAATGGCAACGTGAAAGTCCAACATGATAGCTCAAAAAATGAGGCACAATTATCTGGAGGAAATCTGTAAAGAAGCTGGAAATGAGTTAGATCAAATCTACACTGATGGGTCATCTAACCCAGTCAATGGCAACTATGCCTCTTCAACATAAGCAGGGCTAACTGCCATTGTTATGGCGTTAAGATTCCTTGAACGAAGCACTAACGGTGCAGTAATCTGCTCTGATTCTAAAGCAGCGCTACAAAGCCTTACTAAAAATCGGGAAGAAAATCTTGAGATAGTCGCTGAGATCAAGAAAGCTGTAAGAGTACTAACCGATCAAGGAAGAATCATCAAATTTCTGTGGATCCCCTCCCATGATGGAATCTGTGGAAATACAAGAACAGATGTGCTGGCTGCTGAAGGCACTGTAGGAGACCATATTGAATCCTTAATACCCAAGACTTCAAATTAGAGGTATCATCAGGCATCATCACCTTGACAAGGTTGCTCAGGAAAGGAGGATAGAAGCACAAACCAGTGAATCTGTACGCTAGTACAACATGGTGGCGGCTGGCAATCCCAATCAGTATGGACGAAGAGGTGCTGGCCGCGGGAGAGAATCAGTAATAGCAAGAATTCGTCTTGGATACAAATATCCATGAAGATTCGGAATGAAAACAACAGTTGAGCAGAGGAGTTGCAGAATCTGTGGTGAGAGTGATGGACACCGCCTTGACCACTACCTGAGAGTGTGGACATCTAATAATAATTAGAAATATATGTAGAATAATAAACCCCACATTGTTTGAGTTAGGAAAACACTATTTGCCAAATATAGATACTGTTCTTAAAAGATTCCCCCCATTTTCCACCCGCAAGATAACGTAAAATTTTAAGGGTTGACGAATGTTAATCGTCTTGTTTGAGGAGCTGTTCACTTGAGACAGTTTAGCAAGTCCCAGCTGTGTCTGGGTACAAGTGACAGGATGAACAACCCAGCAGGTTTTGTTCCAATTAGGGAGTGTTGTAAATGCTGCTATGGCGATATGTTTGCTCACAGGATGAGTGGCGCTGCCCAATAAACTCGCCCCTCGGGGCAAAATTAACCAAATTTAGCCTGGTGGACCAAACTCTCACAAGTCAAGCCTGGCCCCGGGCTGGGCTTGCGGAGAAGTAGTACTCCCAGAACCCCATCAAGCAGGGAGACGCCCCGGGTGGCGGGGCAGCAACTGCAGCAGCAGTAGTTGTTGTTGTTGTTGTTGAAGACGCTTGTCTGCCCGCGGGTTCTGGTCCTGCCTCATCACCAACAACGGCAGCAGGCTGCTCTTATTCCGTTATATTATGTTTCTTACCCACACAAGTCTCCCTTTGTGTTCTCTCACTTTCGCTCTCTCACTTTCTCTTTCGCTCTCTCGGGATTTATCTCAATCTACTTCACCAAGTCCCCCCTACCCCCGTTAGCCGATACATCAAAGGCAGTAATATATCCTTCTATTCCCCTTTCCCCCGTCTCTCCTCCCCTGTCTTGTCCCCGTCTCCTGTCCCCCCCCCTCTCTCTCCCTCCTCTCTCCCATCTCCCCTCTCCCTGCTCCCTTAACTACCTTCTCCTCCCTTCTGTCCTTACCCGCTTCCCTGTATATCTTCCATTATCGCCTCCAATCTTTGTTCCTTATTGCTCCCTCGTGTCTTTGATTCTAACCCAACCCCTTGTCATCGTCTTGCTCTCCCCTCACTCTCCCTCTTGCTCTCCCCTCACTCTCCCTCTTGCTCTCCCTCACTGTCCCTAATGCTCTCCCCTCACTCTCCCTCTTGCTCTCCCCTCACTCTCCCTCTTGCTCTCCCCTCACTGTCCCTAATGCTCTCCCCTCACTCTCCCTCTTGCTCTCCCCTCACTCTCCCTCAAGCTCTCCCCTCACTCTCTTGTTCTCCCCTCACTCTCCCTCTTGGTCTCCCCTCACTCTCCCTCTTGCTCTCCCCCTCACTCTCCCTCTTGCTCTCCAGTCACTCTCCCTCTTGCTCTCCCCTCACTCTCCCCTCTGCTCTCCCCTCACTCTCCCTCTTGCTCTCCATCACTCTCCCTCTTGCTCTCCCCTCACTCTCCCTCTTGCTCTCCCCTCACTGTCCCTAATGCTCTCCCTCACTCTCCCTCTTGCTCTCCCCTCACTCTCCCCTCACCCCATCACTTTGATAACTTGATCAGTAAGGCTGTTATTGGCAGCGGTCTCTGGTACAGTGTGTGTTCTGACCTATTTGTTG
>WNGS01164858.1:16597246-16616895 GCA_020271785.1 Procambarus virginalis
GTGGCCCAGCTGTGTAACGGTGGCCCAGCTGTGTAACGGTGGTCCAGCTGTGTAACGGTGGTCCAGCTGTGTAATAGTGGTCCAGCTGTGTAATAGTGGTCCAGCTGTGTAATAGTGGTCCAGCTGTGTAATAGTGGTCCAGCTGTGTAATGTGGTCCAGCTGTGTAATAGTGGTCCAGCTGTGTAATAGTGGTCCAGCTGTGTAATAGTGGTCCAGCTGTGTAATAGTGGCCCAGCTGTGTAATAGTGTCCAGCTGTGTAATGGTGGCCCAGCTGTGTAATAGTGGTCCAGCTGTGTAATAGTGGTCCAGCTGTGTAATAGTGGTCCCAGCTGTGTAATAGTGGTCCAGCTGTGTAATAGTGGTCCAGCTGTGTAATAGTGGTCCAGCTGTGTAATAGTGGTCCAGCTGTGTAATAGTGGCCCAGCTGTGTAATAGTGGCCCAGCTGTGTAATAGTGGTCCAGCTGTGAAATAGTGGCCCAGCTGTGTAATAGTGGCCCAGCTGTGTAATAGTGGTCCAGCTGTGTAATAGTGGTCCAGCTGTGTAATAGTGGCCCAGCTGTGACAGTGGTCCAGCTGTGTAATAGTGGTCCAGCTGTGACATAGTGGTCCAGCTGTGACATAGTGGTCCAGCTGTGTAATAGTGGTCCAGCTGTGAAATAGTGGCCCAGCTGTATAATGGTGGCCCAGCTGTGTAATAGTGGTCCAGCTGTGACATAGTGGTCCAGCTGTGAAATAGTGGCCCAGCTGTGACATAGTGGTCCAGCTGTGACATAGTGGTCCAGCTGTGACATAGTGGTCCAGCTGTGACAGTGGTCCAGCTGTGACATAGTGGTCCAGCTGTGACAGTGGTCCAGCTGTGTAATAGTGGTCCAGCTGTGACATAGTGGCCCAGCTGTGACATAGTGGCCCAGCTGTGACATAGTGGTCCAGCTGTGACATAGTGGTCCAGCTGTGACAGTGGTCCAGCTGTGACATAGTGGTCCAGCTGTGACAGTGGTCCAGCTGTGTAATAGTGGTCCAGCTGTGACATAGTGGTCCAGCTGTGACATAGTGGTCCAGCTGTGTAATAGTGGTCCAGCTGTGACAGTGGTCCAGCTGTGTAATAGTGGTCCAGCTGTGACATAGTGGTCCAGCTGTGACATAGTGGTCCAGCTGTGTAATAGTGGTCCAGCTGTGTAATAGTGGCCAGCTGTGACATAGTGGTCCAGCTGTGTAATAGTGGTCCAGCTGTGACAGTGGCCCAGCTGTGTAATAGTGGTCCAGCTGTGACATAGTGGTCCAGCTGTGACATAGTGGTCCAGCTGTGTAATAGTGGTCCAGCTGTGTAATAGTGGCCAGCTGTGACATAGTGGTCCAGCTGTGACAGTGGTCCAGCTGTGACAGTGGTCCAGCTGTGTAATAGTGGTCCAGCTGTGACATAGTGGTCCAGCTGTGACAGTGGTCCAGCTGTGTAATAGTGGTCCAGCTGTGACATAGTGGTCCAGCTGTGACATAGTGGTCCAGCTGTGTAATAGTGGTCCAGCTGTGTAATAGTGGCCAGCTGTGACATAGTGGTCCAACTGTGTAATAGTGGTCCAGCTGTGTAATAGTGGCCAGCTGTGACATAGTGGTCCAGCCCTCCCTGTATCACCAGCGTCCATCATGTACGCTTTTACCATACCAGTATGCGTACGAGGCTGGCCACACCGCGGGAAGATGAGACTGGTCAATGTGAGACTGTAGGCTACCTTCCCTCCCCATTAATGAGGGGTGCTGAGGCCACCACCACTACTAACCTCACTCGCATTATACCAGGGGACACACACAATGGGTTATTATGCGTAGTGTGAGCCTCAGGTTATCTTCACGCTGTCTCAGGGACCTTATATCCTCGCTACTATTGTCCCCCTAATGTGCCAACGGTGTTTTCTCCCATCACTATAACCAATATTTATTATCATGTTCTACACGCCTTAGTTGGTGAGAGCTTGCAGTGCATTCATTATACAGGAGACATTGTTGCGTTGCATGTATGGTGAATAATTGTTGCAGGTATTGCAGTCTTGAGTGGCAGGCTGTCGCCAAAACCGGCTCTGTAAATCTTGGATATCTTGCAATGAACACAGAACGTCTGCAGTGTAGTGCATGAGGTGGTGCCATATTGCACTGTTGAGAGAGGCAGCGACTGTGTTGACCCATTCTGTGGAGTGTGTGAACACAGACCACAGCCGCTGTGTTGCACAGTCTGCTTGTACCACACACTCACTCATCAATAATATTGTGACAGAAAAATCAGTCACGTGATATGAATAAATGAGAAAATTCCTCGTCACTGAATTTTCTCAAAAATATTATTAACATCAGTTATTAGCATTAATTAGCACAAGCATAATTATTATTTAGCAGTTATTATTATTATTATTAAGTAATCTTTATTATTTATCTACCATTATTAAATTTGTATTACAATAAGACAAAAACGTAGTCTGTGACCAAGTAGACAAAATTATTAATGATATTCGAATAAATGTTTCTGCTGGTAGAGAAAACAGATTTGAAATTAAATTCCTTTTGTACCATAGGGCGCCTGACAGCTGAGTGAATAGCGTTTCGGATTCGTAGTCCTGAGGTACAGGGTTCGATCCCCGGGGAATGCGGAGACAAATGGGCAAAAACTTTCTTTTACCCTGATGCCCCTGTTACCTAGCAGTAAATAGGTACCTGGGAGTTAGACAGCTGCTACGGGCTGCTTTCTGGGAGTGTGTAAGAAAAAGGAGGCCTAGTCGAGGACCGGGCCGCGGGGACGCTAAGCGCCGAATTCATCTCTAGATAACCATCACATGTTGGCATCTCAAAGCATGGTAGTGATCATGTCTCGGAGAGACATGATCACTACCTACAAAATTTTCAGAGGAATTGACAGGGTAGATAGAGATAACTTTTTAACACGGGTGGTACGCGAACAAGGGGACACAGGTGGAAACTGAGTACCCAAATGAGCCACAGGGACGTTAGAAAGAACTTTTTCAGTGTCAGTAGTTAACAGATGGAATGCATTAGGCAGTGATGTGGTGGAGGCTGACTCCATACATAGTTTCAAGTGTAGATATGACAGACACTGCACTACACTACTCGGCCTATTGACATAGCTCGGGTGCATGGGGGGAGTTGAGGAAAACCCTGGTTTGTGCCTCGGAGAGGCTACGGCATCCAGTAAGTTCAGTAGAACTTCGGTTTCAACTCTTTTTTTTTTTCCATGTCGTAGCTCAGTCGATTAAGGCAGCATCTGGGATGCTCTCGGACGTAGGTTCGAATCCTCGTCACGGCCCCTGTGGATTTGTTCATATATATGATAGAGCCCAGTAGGCTCAGGAATCTGTACACCAGTTGACTGACAGTTGAGAGGCGGGACCAAAGAGCCTGAGCTCAACCCTCGCAAGCACAACTAGGCGAGTACAACAACAATGATGCAGATTTACAGTGACTGTGTAAGGAGTCACCGTAATCACTGCTGACACAACACCGCACTACGCTAACATACTCAAAATTCAGGAAAAATAGATCAACCAGCAATTTCAAACAATTAGACTCGGGAGGTAGCGCTGCCCCCAGTACACACCTCTTAGAGAGTAGGCCTACACATCTCCCCTCTCACACTCTTCCCTACACATTCCTCCCCTCACACCACCATCTTTCCCCTTTACGCTAATCTTATTTCCTCTCCCTTACAGCCCCGTCTCCCTCCTTTACACCCGAGGCCGACTCACCTCCAAAGCAGCAACTCAAGGAGGAGGCCTCAACTACTCGCTCTCCAACTTGTCTTCCGAGGCGTACTTGCCTGCTGAGAGCGCAGCCTCCGACCACCAGTGTGCAACATGGAGCAACAATCTCTGCCAGCAGGTGCTTGCGTGCAGGCTACTGTTCAATATTGTTGTAATTGTTGCCAAGTGTAGTGAACTAGAACAGGTCAGAAGGCGGGGCCCAGGAGCTTATACTCGCCCATATAGCGTATGTAGGAGTGTCACACACCTAGCGTATGCAGGTGTGCGACAGTTGTGTACACACACTGCAAACATGCAGGCAGGGAGAGGACGCTGTTTATAATGATCTTTAACTCTCACTAACCAGTAGAAATACATTCATGTTTCCATTAACACAGTGGTTGGATATTACTGATGTTCTGTGGCGAGCTGTGTCGTACATGTCGTGCTGTGGCGAGCTGTGTCGTACATGTCGTGCTGTGGCGAGCTGTGTCGTACATGTCGTGCTGTGGCGAGCTGTGTCGTACATGTCGTGCTGTGGCGAGCTGTGTCGTACATGTCGTACTGTGGCGAGCTGTGTCGTACATGTCGTGCTGTGGCGAGCTGTGTCGTACATGTCGTACTGTGGCGAGCTGTGTCGTACATGTCGTGCTGTGGCGAGCTGTGTCGTACATGTCGTGCTGTGGCGAGCTGTGTCGTACATGTCGTGCTGTGGCGAGCTGTGTCGTGCTGTGTCGTACTGTGGCGAGCTATGTCGTGCTGTGGCGAGCTGTGTCGTACATGTCGTGCTGTGGCGAGCTGTATCGTGCTGTGTTATGCTCTCTGTGTTGTGCTGTGTCGTACTGTGGCGAGCTGTGTCGTGCTGTGTTATGCTCTCTGTGTTGTGCTGTGTCGTACTCTGGCGAGCTGTGTTATGCTCTCTGTGTTGTGCTGTGTCGTACTGTGGCGAGCTGTGTCGTGCTGTGTTATGCTCTCTGTGTTGTGCTGTGTCGTACTGTGGCGAGCTGTGTCGTGCTGTGTTATGCTCTCTGTGTTGTGCTGTGTCGTACTGTGGCGAGCTGTGTCGTGCTGTGTTATGCTCTCTGTGTTGTGCTGTGTCGTACTGTGGCGAGCTGTGTCGTGCTGTGTTATGCTCTCTATGTTGTGCTGTGTCGTACTGTGGCGAGCTGTGTCGTGCTGTGTTATGCTCTCTATGTTGTGCTGTGTCGTACAGTGTCGAATGTCTGTATCATATTGTCTAACTGGCTGTGTCGAGCCGATCCTCCTGTTTCAGTCGTACTTATAGTAACGATGTGGACAATAGTAAACACTCCAATGTACAATACATTGGATAGTAGAAATCGGCACTATTGAAATTGGACAAACCGGAAAACTTTTATTCTTATTTTGCAAAGACCTAACCAACCTTCTAGGCTAATAACGATATATGAGGCCTAATATAGCACACTAGGCCTANTCATACTTGTCTTCATCCAGGCGGTGTTGTGGTACCGCTGCACCACACGTACACGGTACATCCAGGCGGTGTGTGTACCGCTGCACCACAGGTACACGGTACATCCAGGCGGTGTGTGTACCGCTGCTCACAGGTACACGGTACATCCAGGCGGTGTGTGTACCGCTGCACCACAGGTACACGGTACATCCAGGCGGTGTGTGTACCGCTGCACCACAGGTACACGGTACATCCAGGCGGTGTGTGTACCGCTGCATCACAGGTACACGGTACATCCAGGTGGTGTGTGTACCGCTGCACCACAGGTACACGGTACATCTATTTTAATACATATAATTCAAGTTTTCTTCCCAGAAAAATGAAGGAATAAATGAAGCCGTGGCTTCGTCTAGATCCAATTAATATTTGAGTTCGTTATGATTAGATTCTATCTCAAGGCGCAGCAATAAATTACTGACCATTAACGTAATTACCACCACTAACTAAACTTCACCAAACAGGAAGGTTATAACCATACAAAATAATTAAGTTACCAATGAAGAACACAACTTCATCAGCTATGACCCCCCCTCACAGTGGGACAGCTATGACCCTCCCTCACAGTAGGGCAGCTATGACCCCCCCTCACAGTGGGGCAGCTATGACCCCCCTCACAGTGGGGCAGCTATGACCCTCCCTCACAGTGGGGCAGCTATGACCCCCCCCTCACAGTGGGGCAGCTATGACCCCCCCCCACAGTGGGGCAGCTATGACCCCCCCTCACAGTGGGGCAGCTATGACCCTCTCTCACAGTGGGGCAGCTATGACCCCCCTCACAGTGGGGCAGCTATGACCCCCCTCACAGTGGGGCAGCTATGACCCCCCTCACAGTGGGGCAGCTATGACCCTCCCTCACAGTGGGGCAGCTATGACCCCCCCCCCTCACAGTGGGGCAGCTATGACCCTCCCTCACAGTGGGGCAGCTATGACGCCCCCTCACAGTGGGGCAGCTATGACCCCCCTCACAGCGGGGCAGCTATGACGCCCCCCTCACAGTGGGGCAGCTATGACCCCCCCTCACAGTGGGGCAGCTATGACCCCGCCTCACAGTGGGGCAGCTATGACCCCCCCTCACAGTGGGGCAGCTATGACCCCCCCTCACAGTGGGGCAGCTATGACCCCCCTCACAGTGGGGCAGCTATGACTCCCCCTCACAGTGGGGCAGCTATGACCCCCCTCACAGTGGGGCAGCTATGACCCCCCTCACAGTGGGGCAGCTATGACCCCCCTCACAGTGGGGCAGCTATGACCCCCCCTCACAGTGGGGCAGCTATGACCCCCCTCACAGTGGGGCAGCTATGACCCCCCTCACAGTGGGGCAGCTATGACCCCCCTCACAGCGGGGCAGCTATGACCCCCCCTCACAGTGGGGCAGCTATGACCCCCCCTCACAGTGGGGCAGCTATGACCCCCCTCACAGTGGGGCAGCTATGACCCCGCCTCACAGTGGGGCAGCTATGACCCCCCCTCACAGTGGGGCAGCTATGACCCCCCCCTCACAGTGGGGCAGCTATGACCCCCCTCACAGTGGGGCAGCTATGACCCCCCCCTCACAGTGGGGCAGCTATGACCCCCCCTCACAGTGGGGCAGCTATGACCCCCCTCACAGTGGTGCAGCTATGACCCCCCCCCCCTCACAGTGGGGCAGCTATGACCCCCCTCACAGTGGGGCAGCTATGACCCCCCTCACAGTGGGGCAGCTATGACCCCCCCTCACAGTTTGGCAGCTATGACCCCCCCTCACAGTGGGGCAGCTATGACCCCCCTCACAGTGGGGCAGCTATGACCCCCCCTCACAGTGGGGCAGCTATGACCCCCCCTCACAGTGGGGCAGCTATGACCCCCCCTCACAGTGGGCAGCTATGACCCCCCCTCACAGTGGGGCAGCTATGACCCCCCCTCACAGTGGGGCAGCTATGACCCCCCTCACAGTGGGGCAGCTATGACCCCCCCTCCCTCACAGTGGGGCAGCTATGACCCCCCTCACAGTGGGGCAGCTATGACCCCCCCCCTCACAGTGGGCAGCTATGACCCCCCTCACAGTGGGGCAGCTATGACCCCCCCTCACAGTGGGGCAGCTATGACCCCCCTCACAGTGGGGCAGCTATGACCCCCCTCACAGTGGGGCAGCTATGACCCCCCCTCACAGTGGGGCAGCTATGACCCCCCCTCACAGTGGGGCAGCTATGACCCCCTCACAGTGGGGCAGCTATGACCCCCCTCACAGTGGGGCAGCTATGACCCCCCCTCACAGTGGGGCAGCTATGACCCCCTCACAGTGGGGCAGCTATGACCCCCCTCACAGTGGGGCAGCTATGACCCCCCCTCACAGTGGGGCAGCTATGACCCCCCCTCACAGTGGGGCAGCTATGACCCCCCCTCACAGTGGGGCAGCTATGACCCCCCTCACAGTGGGGCAGCTATGACCCCCCTCACAGTGGGGCAGCTATGACCCCCCCCTCACAGTGGGGCAGCTATGACCCCCCTCACAGTGGGCAGCTATGACCCCCCCTCACAGTGGGGCAGCTATGACCCCCCCTCACAGTGGGGCAGCTATGACCCCCCTCACAGTGGGGCAGCTATGACCCCCCCTCACAGTGGGGCAGCTATGACCCCCCCTCACAGTGGGGCAGCTATGACCCCCCCTCACAGTGGGGCAGCTATGACCCCCCCTCACAGTGGGGCAGCTATGACCCCCCCCCTCACAGTGGGGCAGCTATGACCCCCCTCACAGTGGGGCAGCTATGACCCCCCCTCACAGTGGGGCAGCTATGACCCCCCTCACAGTGGGGCAGCTATGACCCCCCCCTCACAGTGGGGCAGCTATGACCCCCCTCACAGTGGGGCAGCTATGACCCCCTCACAGTGGGGCAGCTATGACCCCCCCTCACAGTGGGGCAGCTATGACCCCCCCTCACAGTGGGGCAGCTATGACCCCCCTCACAGTGGGGCAGCTATGACCCCCCCCTCACAGTGGGGCAGCTATGACCCCCCCTCACAGTGGGGCAGCTATGACCCCCCCTCACAGTGGGGCAGCTATGACCCCCCCTCACAGTGGGGCAGCTATGACCCCCCTCACAGTGGGGCAGCTATGACCCCCCCTCACAGTGGGGCAGCTATGACCCCCCCCTCACAGTGGGGCAGCTATGACCCCCCCTCACAGTGGGGCAGCTATGACCCCCCCCTCACAGTGGGGCAGCTATGACCCCCCCTCACAGTGGGGCAGCTATGACCCCCCCTCACAGTGGGGCAGCTATGACCCCCCTCACAGTGGGGCAGCTATGACCCCCCCCCTCACAGTGGGGCAGCTATGACCCCCCTCACAGTGGGGCAGCTATGACCCCCCTCACAGTGGGGCAGCTATGACCCCCCCTCACAGTGGGGCAGCTATGACCCCCCTCACAGTGGGGCAGCTATGACCCCCCTCACAGTGGGGCAGCTATGACCCCCCTCACAGTGGGGCAGCTATGACCCCCCTCACAGTGGGGCAGCTATGACCCCCCTCACAGTGGGGCAGCTATGACCCCCCTCACAGTGGGGCAGCTATGACCCCCCCTCACAGTGGGGCAGCTATGACCCCCCTCACAGTGGGGCAGCTATGACCCCCCCTCACAGTGGGCAGCTATGACCCCCCTCACAGTGGGGCAGCTATGACCCCCCTCACAGTGGGGCAGCTATGACCCCCCTCACAGTGGGGCAGCTATGACCCCCCTCACAGTGGGGCAGCTATGACCCCCCCTCACAGTGGGGCAGCTATGACCCCCCTCACAGTGGGGCAGCTATGACCCCCCTCACAGTGGGGCAGCTATGACCCCCCTCACAGTGGGGCAGCTATGACCCCCCTCACAGTGGGGCAGCTATGACCCCCCCTCACAGTGGGGCAGCTATGACCCCCCCCTCACAGTGGGGCAGCTATGACCCCCCCCCACAGTGGGGCAGCTATGACCCCCCCTCACAGTGGGGCAGCTATGACCCCCCTCACAGTGGGGCAGCTATGACCCCCCCTCACAGTGGGGCAGCTATGACCCCCCCTCACAGTGGGGCAGCTATGACCCCCCCTCACAGTGGGGCAGCTATGACCCCCCCCAGTGGGGCAGCTATGACCCCCCCTCACAGTGGGGCAGCTATGACCCCCTCACAGTGGGGCAGCTATGACCCCCCCTCACAGTGGGGCAGCTATGACCCCCCCCCTCACAGCAGGGCAGCTATGACCACCCCCTCACAGCGGGGCAGCTATGACCCCCCTCACAGTGGGGCAGCTATGACCCCCCCTCACAGCGGGGCAGCTATGACCACCTCCCTCACAGTGGGGCAGCTATGATCCCCCTCACAGTGGGGCAGCTATGACCCCCCCCCTCACAGCGGGGCAGCTATGACCACCCCCCTCACAGCGGGGCAGCTATGACCCCCCTCACAGTGGGGCAGCTATGACCCTCCCCCCCTCACAGTGGGGCAGCTATAACCCTCCGTCACAGCGGAGCAGCTATGACCCCCCCCTCACAGTGGGGCAGCTATGACCCCCCCTCACAGCGGGGCAGCTATGACCACCTCCCTCACAGTGGGGCAGCTATGACCCCCCTCACAGTGGGGCAGCTATGACCCCCCTCACAGTGGGGCAGCTATGACCCCCCCCTCACAGTGGAGCAGCTATGACCCCCACCTCACAGTGGGGCAGCAATGACCCCCCTCACAGTGGGGCAGCTATGACCCCCCCCTCACAGTGGGGCAGCTATGACCCCCCTCACAGTGGGGCAGCTATGACCCCGCCCTCACAGTGGGGAAGCTATGACCCCCCTCACAGTGGGGCAGCTATGACCCCCCCCCTCACAGTGGGGCAGCTATGACCCTCCCCTCACAGTGGGGCAGCTATGACCCCCCTCACAGCGGAGCAGCTATGACCCCCCCTCACAGTGGGGCAGCTATGACCCCCCCCTTCACAGTGGGGCAGCTATGACGCCCCCTCACAGTGGGGCAGCTATGACCCCCCCTCACAGTGGGGCAGCTATGACCCCCTCTCACAGTGGGGCAGCTATGACCCCCCCTCACAGTGGGGCAGCTATGACCCCCCTCACAGTGGGGCAGCTATGACCCCGCCCTCACAGTGGGGCAGCTATGACCCCCCTCACAGTGGGGCAGCTATGACCCCCCTCACAGTGGGGCAGCTATGACCCTCCCCTCACAGTGGGGCAGCTATGACCCCCCCTCACAGTGGGGCAGCTATGACCCCCCCCCTCACAGTGGGGCAGCTATGACCCCTCCTCACAGTGGGGCAGCTAAGACCCCCCCTCACAGTGGGGCAGCTATGACCCCCTCACAGTGGGGCAGCAATGACCCCCCCTCACAGTGGGGCAGCAATGACCCCCCCTCACAGTGGGGCAGCTATGACCCCCTCACAGTGAGGCCAGCAATACCCCCCCCCCCTCCACTTCTCATCTCCCGTCACCACCACAAAACACGTCAACTTCCTCCACTCCTCACCTCGCTAACCGTGAAATATCTGGTACTTTTTATGACTCCGCAAAATGAAGAAAGTTTTCTACTGTTTACTACGGTAGTATATCCTGGTAGACGCCTGGCTGGGGACCACCAGTAATATTACTCTCTCTTTAGAGAGCTCCCGCCAGATACACACCGCTCTGGAAACTTCTTACAACGTCCCCGCGGGGACAATATCTGAGAGCAACGTAAACTGTACGCTAAATGAAGGTCTTCATAAGTGAATTAACAAGGACTGCCTGGATACGATCTATTGCCACTCTTGGTCACTGTGGCCTGCTTGGCCACACCTTGGCCACACCTTGACTACACCTTGGCCACACCTTGACTACACCTTGGCCACACCTGAGTATTGTGGTAACGTTGGTGTTTACCTCCAGTCTCTACCTTCACTATATCTGTTGTCTAGGACGACCTGCAGCTCCTGGGCCCCGTCTTCCCTGTTACATATGCTACCATCTTCAGATGCTTTCGGGGTTCAGCGTCTCCGCGACCCAGGCCTCCTTTTTGTTACACCCCCCCCCCCCAAGGAAGCAGCCCATAGCAGCTAACTCCCAGGTACCTGTTTATTGCTAGGTAACAGGGGCATCAGGGTGAAAGAAACTGCCCATTTGTTTCCCCCCACCACAGGGAATCGAACCCGGAACCTCAAAACTACGAATCCGAAGTGCTATCCACTCGCAACCCTCGCGTAGTTTGGGGCCCCAGCATGGAGCCCGTACCTTGTCAAGCACGGAGCTTGACAAGGTACGAAGACGAAGCTGGAAAAAGTTCAGAGGTATGCCACCAGGCTAGTCCCAGAACTAAGAGGCATGAGTTACGAGGAAAAGCTGCGGGAAATGCACCTTACGACACTGGAAGACAGAAGAGTAGAGGGAGACATGATCACTACCAACAAAGTTATCAGAGAAATTGATAGGGTAGATACTGTTTAACACGGGTGGTTCGCGAACAAGGAGACACAGTTGGAGACCGAGTACCCAAATGATCCACAGGGACGTTAGAAAGAACTTTTTAGTGTCAGAGTAGTTAATAAATAGAATGTATTATGCAGCGATGTTGTGGAGACAGACTCCATACACAGTTTCAAGTGTAGATATGATAGAGCCCAGTAGGCTCAGGAATCTGTACACCATTTGCTGCCCGAAACGCTTACGCTTTGCGTAATAGTGGCTTTAGGCATTGAATGTACTAGCTCTATCTACAAATTCATCAATATCTGTATCACCCCTTGTATGTATGTACTTTACCTAAATAAACATTTGAATTTTTGAATTTGAATTTGACAGTTGAGAGGCGGGACCAAAGAGCCAAAGCTCAACCCCGCAAGCACAACTAGGCCAGTACACACACACACACACACACACACTGGAGAGGAATATTTGGTGACCCACCACCAAACATGCGAGCCATAGACCTTCACTCAAACACCTGAAAATTACCACCACCAACAAATAGAAACAATCAAATTGAGAGCAAAATAAACAAAGAAAGTGGAACAAAAATCTTCAAAAACACACCGAGGATAAATTTCCTTAACTTCCTCTTGCTTTATCTCCGATAAAGTTGACTTGTTAAGTTGGTGTTTGTATCGCTTTATTTTGTCGCTTGGTGGCCAGCTGTGTGACGGTGACCAGCTGCGTGACGGTGGCCAGCTGTGTAACGGTGGCCAGCTGTGTAATGGTGGCCAGCTGTGTGACGGTGGTCAGCTGTGTGACGGTGGCCAGCTGTGTGACGGTGGCCAGCTGTGTGACGGTGGTCAGCTGTGTGACGGTGGCCAGCTGTGTGACGGTGACCAGCTGCGTGACGGTGGCCAGCTGTGTAACGGTGGCCAGCTGTGTGACGGTGGCCAGCTGTGTGACGGTGGCCAGCTGTGTGACGGTGGCCAGCTGTGTAACGGTGGCCAGCTGTGTAACGGTGGCCAGCTGTGTAACGGTGGCCAGCTGTGTAACGGTGGTCCAGCTGTGTAACGGTGGCCAGCTGTGTAACGGTGGTCCAGCTGTGTAACGGTGGTCCAGCTGTGTAACGGTGGTCCAGCTGTGTAACGGTGGCCAGCTGTGTAACGGTGGTCCAGCTGTGTAACGGTGGTCCAGCTGTGTAACGGTGGTCCAGCTGTGTAACGGTGGCCAGCTGTGTAACGGTGGCCAGCTGTGTAACGGTGGTCCAGCTGTGTAACGGTGGCCAGCTGTGTAACGGTGGTCCAGCTGTGTAACGGTGGCCAGCTGTGTAACGGTGGCCAGCTGTGTAACGGTGGCCCAGCTGTGTAACGGTGGCCAGCTGTGTAACGGTGGTCAGCTGTGTAACGGTGGTCCAGCTGTGTAACGGTGGCCAGCTGTGTAACGGTGGTCCAGCTGTGTAACGGTGGCCAGCTGTGTAACGGTGGCCAGCTGTGTAACGGTGGTCCAGCTGTGTAACGGTGGTCCAGCTGTGTAACGGTGGTCCAGCTGTGTAACGGTGGCCAGCTGTGTAATAGTGGTCCAGCTGTGTAACGGTGGCCAGCTGTGTAACGGTGGCCCAGCTGTGTAACGGTGGTCCAGCTGTGTAATAGTGGTCCAGCTGTGTAATAGTGGCCCAGCTGTGTAACGGTGGTCCAGCTGTGTAACGGTGGTCCAGCTGTGTAATAGTGGTCCAGCTGTGTAACGGTGGTCCAGCTGTGTAACGGTGGCCAGCTGTGTAACGGTGGTCCAGCTGTGTAACGGTGGCCAGCTGTGTAACGGTGGCCAGCTGTGTAACGGTGGCCAGCTGTGTAACGGTGGCCAGCTGTGTAACGGTGGCCAGCTGTGTAACGGTGGCCAGCTGTGTAACGGTGGCCAGCTGTGTAACGGTGGCCAGCTGTGTAACGGTGGCCAGCTGTGTAACGGTGGCCAGCTGTGTAACGGTGGCCAGCTGTGTAACGGTGGTCCAGCTGTGTAACGGTGGCCAGCTGTGTAACGGTGGTCCAGCTGTGTAACGGTGGTCCAGCTGTGTAACGGTGGTCCAGCTGTGTAACGGTGGTCAGCTGTGTAACGGTGGTCCAGCTGTGTAACGGTGGTCCAGCTGTGTAACGGTGGTCAGCTGTGTAACGGTGGTCCAGCTGTGTAACGGTGGCCAGCTGTGTAACGGTGGCCAGCTGTGTAACGGTGGTCCAGCTGTGTAACGGTGGTCCAGCTGTGTAACGGTGGTCCAGCTGTGTAACGGTGGTCCAGCTGTGTAACGGTGGTCCAGCTGTGTAATAGTGGTCCAGCTGTGTAACGGTGGCCAGCTGTGTAACGGTGGCCAGCTGTGTAACGGTGGCCAGCTGTGTAACGGTGGCCAGCTGTGTAACGGTGGCCCAGCTGTGTAACGGTGGTCAGCTGTGTAATAGTGGTCAGCTGTGTAATAGTGGTCCAGCTGTGTAATAGTGGTCAGCTGTGTAACGGTGGCCAGCTGTGTAATAGTGGTCCAGCTGTGTAACGGTGGTCAGCTGTGTAATAGTGGTCCAGCTGTGTAATAGTGGTCAGCTGTATAACGGTGGCCAGCTGTGTAATAGTGGTCCAGCTGTGTAACGGTGGCCAGCTGTGTAATAGTGGTCCAGCTGTGTAATAGTGGTCAGCTGTGTAACGGTGGCCAGCTGTGTAATAGTGGTCCAGCTGTGTAACGGTGGTCCGCTGTGTAATAGTGGTCAGCTGTGTAACGGTGGTCAGCTGTGTAACGGTGGTCAACTGTGTAATAGTGGTCCAACTGTGTAATAGTGGTCCAGCTGTGTAATAGTGGTCCAGCTGTGTAACGTGGCCAGCTGTGTAACGGTGGCCAGCTGTGTAACGGTGGTCCAGCTGTGTAACGGTGGTCCAGCTGTGTAACGGTGGTCCAGCTGTGTAACGGTGGTCCAGCTGTGTAACGGTGGCCAGCTGTGTAACGGTGGTCCAGCTGTGTAACGGTGGCCAGCTGTGTAACGGTGGCCAGCTGTGTAACGGTGGCCAGCTGTGTAACGGTGGTCCAGCTGTGTAACGGTGGCCAGCTGTGTAACGGTGGCCCAGCTGTGTAACGGTGGCCCAGCTGTGTAACGGTGGTCAGCTGTGTAACGGTGGTCCAGCTGTGTAACGGTGGCCAGCTGTGTAACGGTGGTCCAGCTGTGTAACGGTGGCCAGCTGTGTAACGGTGGTCCAGCTGTGTAACGGTGGTCCAGCTGTGTAACGGTGGTCCAGCTGTGTAACGGTGGCCAGCTGTGTAATAGTGGTCCAGCTGTGTAACGGTGGCCCAGCTGTGTAACGGTGGTCCAGCTGTGTAATAGTGGCCCAGCTGTGTAATAGTGGCCCAGCTGTGCAATAGTGGCCCAGCTGTGTAACGGTGGTCCAGCTGTGTAATAGTGGTCCAGCTGTGTAACGGTGGTCCAGCTGTGTAACGGTGGCCAGCTGTGTAACGGTGGTCCAGCTGTGTAACGGTGGCCCAGCTGTGTAACGGTGGCCAGCTGTGTAACGGTGGCCAGCTGTGTAACGGTGGCCAGCTGTGTAACGGTGGCCAGCTGTGTAACGGTGGCCAGCTGTGTAACGGTGGCCAGCTGTGTAACGGTGGCCAGATGTGTAACGGTGGCCAGCTGTGTAACGGTGGCCAGCTGTGTAATAGTGGTCCAGCTGTGTAACGGTGGCCAGCTGTGTAACAGTGGCCCAGCTGTGTAACGGTGGTCCAGCTGTGTAATAGTGGTCCAGCTGTGTAATAGTGGCCCAGCTGTGTAATAGTGGCCCAGCTGTGTAACGGTGGTCCAGCTGTGTAATAGTGGTCCAGCTGTGTAACGGTGGCCAGCTGNCAATGGCCAAAATACTGGACTTTCAAAATCACTCCTGGAAACAAAAAACAGGTTCTTCTAGAGACATAACATGGAATTCTGAAGGCATTACTGAAACGCAAAACAAATACAAAATAAAAGGCTGTGCACAGAAAAACAAACATGACAGAAGTTTTAGAAAAAGACTCACAAATCCCAAAGGTGAGCGTCAAATCTGCGTCACAAACAGTCAAGCTAAAGTTAAGTTGTTTGACAAAGTAACGAGAGTCACGGGGCGCGATAATAAGAATTAAAATGCAATAATAGGAGCGAGTGTTCTGTTATTAACTCTTTGTTACAGGGAGTCTAGGTGTACTACAAGGTCGTGGCGAGGCCCCACCACCACCACACAGGGACGGACGACTACAGGTCGTGGCGAGGCACCACCACACAGGGACGGACGACTACAAGGTCGTGGCGAGGCACCACCACCACCACACACAGGGACGGACGACTACAAGGTCGTGGCGAGGCACCACCACACACAGGGACGACGACGACAAGGTCGTGGCGAGGCACCACCACACACAGGGACGGACGACGACTACAAGGTCGTGGCGAGGCAACACCACCACACAGGGACGGACGACTACAAGGTCGTGGCGAGGCACCACCACCACAACAGGGACGGACGACTACAAGGTCGTGGCGAGGCACCACCACACACAGAGGGACGGACGACTACAAGGTCGTGGCGAGGCCCCACCACCACCAGGGACGGACGACTACAGGTCGTGGCGAGGCCCCACCACCACACAGGGACGGACGACTACAAGGTCGTGGCGAGGGCACCACCACCACACAGGGACGGACGATTACAAGGTCGTGGCGAGGCACACCACCACACAGGGACGGACGACTACAAGGTCGTGGCGAGGCACCACCACACACAGAGGGACGGACGACTACAAGGTCGTGGCGAGGCACCACCACACACAGGGACGGACGACTACAAGGTCGTGGCGAGGCACCACACCACACAGGGACGGACGACTACAAGGTCGTGGCGAGGCACCACCACCACCACACACAGGGACGGACGACTACAAGGTCGTGGCGAGGCCCCACCACCACCACACAGGGACGGACGACTACAAGGTCGTGGCGAGGCACCACCACACAGGGACGGACGACTACAAGGTCGTGGCGAGGCACCACCACCACCACACACAGGGACGGACGACTACAAGGTCGTGGCGAGGCACCACCACACACAGGGACGGACGACTACAAGGTCGTGGCGAGGCACCACACACAGGGACGGACGACTACAAGGTCGTGGCGAGGCACCACCACCACACAGGGACGGACGACTACAAGGTCATGGCGAGGCACCACCACCACAGGGACGGACGACTACAAGGTCGTGGCGAGGCACCACCACACCACAGAGGGACGGACGACTACAAGGTCGTGGCGAGGCCCCACCACCACACAGGGACGGACGACTACAAGGTCGTGGCGAGGCCCCACCACCACACAGGGACGGACGACTACAAGGTCGTGGCGAGGCACCACCACACACAGAGGGACGGACGACTACAAGGTCGTGGCGAGGCACCACCACACACAGGGACGGACGACTACAAGGTCGTGGCGAGGCACCACCACCACACAGGGACGGACGACTACAAGGTCGTGGCGAGGCCCCACCACCACACAGGGACGGACGACTACAAGGTCGTGGCGAGGCCCCACCACCACACAGGGACGGACGACTACAAGGTCGTGGCGAGGCACCACCACCACACAGGGACGGACGACTACAAGGTCGTGGCGAGGCACCACCACACACAGGGACGGACGACTACAAGGTCGTGGCGAGGCACCACCACCACACAGGGACGGACGACTACAAGGTCGTGGCGAGGCACCACCACACACAGAGGGACGGACGACTACAAGGTCGTGGCGAGGCACCACCACACACAGGGACGGACTACAAGGTCGTGGCGAGGCACCACCACCACACAGGGACGGACTACAAGGTCGTGGCGAGGCACCACCACCACACAGGGACGGACGACTACAAGGTCGTGGCGAGGCACCACCACCACACAGGGACGGACGACTACAAGGTCGTGGCGAGGCACCACCACCACACAGGGACGGACGACTACAAGGTCGTGGCGAGGCACCACCACACACACAGGGACGGACGACTACAAGGTCGTGGCGAGGCCCCACCACACACAGGGACGGACGACTACAAGGTCGTGGCGAGGCACCACCACCACACAGGGACGGACTACAAGGTCGTGGCGAGGCACCACCACAACAGGGACGGACGACTACAAGGTCGTGGCGAGGCACCACCACCACACACAGGGACGGACTACAAGGTCGTGGCGAGGCACACCACACACAGGGACGGACTACAAGGTCGTGGCGAGGCACCACCACCACACAGGGACGGGCGACTACAAGGTCGTGGCGAGGCCCACCACCACACAGGGAAGGGCGACTACAAGGTCGTGGCGAGGCACCACCACACAGGGACGGACTACAAGGTCGTGGCGAGGCACCACCACACACAGGGACGGACTACAAGGTCGTGGCGAGGCACCACCACCACACAGGGACGGGCGACTACAAGGTCGTGGCGAGGCCCCACCACCACACAGGGAAGGGCGACTACAAGGTCGTGGCGAGGCACCACCACACAGGGACGGGCAGTCAAATTACTGAACATTAACATAATTATTACGACAAAACTAACTAGTCACAAACTAGTAGAGTGTACCCGTCCCAATGCACCATAATGTTGACTGCACTGGTAACTAACTCCTGAGAGAGCCACGGTGAACACCAATGTTCAATAAAGCAAACTTTCACGACTTCATTGAACTATTGAGAAAAAAGCGATGAAACACACTCAAACCATACCATTGCGCCGAAGGAAAACTGAGAGAAACAAAATACCTTTGAGTAAGCACTTCAAACTGCAAGGGAAAAAGACCGGCTGCTGAACAACACGAAACCTTTCACAACAAAAGATGTCAAGCCAGCGAAGACGGCTGAAGAGATAGTCTAACACTCCCCCAAGTGGAACACATTCACTTTACCTCTTCCATGGATGGATAGATGGAGATAGATAGATAGAGGAAGAGAGAGAGAACGAGGAGGAAGCATGTACAATAAGTCACACACTACCAACAACATAAAAGTGCCACAATGCAGAATTAATTAAATATTTCCCCACAACACTTGTCAACAGGCAACACATGAACCAAAACAAGAGATATTCCCCCCACCATTTCATTCAAATTCGCCAGATATTGCCCACCACAGTGTTGGCCCACCACACGGGCCGGGCAGGCCGGGCGCGCCGAAGCCCACCACACGGGCCGGAGCCCACCACACGGGCCGGGCGCGCCGGGGCCGCCACACGGGCCGGGGCGGCCCGGCCCACCACACGGGCCGGGCGGGCCGGAGCCCACCACACGGGCCGGGCGGGCCGGAGCACCCCACACGGGCCGGGCGGGCCGGAGTCCACCACACGGGCCGGGCGGGCCGGAGCCCACCACACGGGCCGGGCGGGCCGGAGAATATATCTCGTGCTCCTGCTGTGAACACCTAAATTGACCCACCTCGTGTGTTCAAATAAGAGGTTTATAGCAACACCTAAATTTGACCCACCTCGTGTGATCAAAAAGATAAGAAACTTGACTGTTATCATAGGTGCTAGCGCATATATTCCCAGAACCATTTACTTTGTTAACGTAACCAGTTCCCCCCTTTTCAATTATTATATCTTTTATGTATATTTCTTTACATTATTGTAAATGCCAAGGATTTGACTTTATTTATTTTGTTTTCTAGATTCATTAAAGTAATTTTTATATTTTGTGTTTTCGTGGATCTTGCCTTACCACAGATTATCAGACAAGCATCACTCTTTTTCTTGTTTCCTTTTTTTTATATAAATTAACTGTATGTGGCCCAGCATTGACACCTGCTATTTGGAAGACTGGACTGCCGACCACCATTTCCAACACGTTACCGTCACACACACACACACAATATATATATATATATATATATATATATATATATATATATATATATATATATATATATATATATACATATACATATATATATATATATATATATATATATATATATATATATA
>WNGS01164858.1:16688304-16716187 GCA_020271785.1 Procambarus virginalis
CCAACACGCAGCCCCCCATCCCCTCAACACAGGCGACCCCAGCACTATCCGACCCCTTGTCAAGTATCACTATGACGAAAGGCAAGAACCAGTCTTTGTTGCAGGTAGTTGTACCAGTTGACAACTTAATAGGTGGGTGCTCATATAGGGTGAGGGGGGGGGGGGGAGAGCAGGCCACCCTCAACACACACTGCAACCAGGGCACACAGTCACCACTTGTTTTGTTGACCTTGTGGTGTTGTCCCAGTGTGGGGTGGTGTGGGGGAGGTGTAGGGGAGGTGTGGGGGGGGGGGTTATAGGGGAGGAGGGGTGCAGTTTGATCACCGTGGACAGTGTTAGTATGTGCAGTATAATTATCTATATTAATGTGAGGAGGGTAAGACTGTGATGGGGCAGCATTGTGAGTGACTTGTGTGGGGTGTTGAGGACGCAGGAGGGGGGGGGGTGACTGTGATGTTGCCGCAGTGCCAGGCTCTCAATATTGGCCCTGGTGCCACCAACATTTTCACCAATCATATTATCACCACATCGATACGAAGGCATGGCGTGCAGAGATCCTTTACTGCTAGAATCCACTCACTAAAACATCTAAACTACTGGGACCGACAAGAGCCTAAATCTGTATTCTCTTGAGCGCAGGCGGGAGAGATACATAATAATTTACATGTGGAAAAATAGTAGAGGGGCTGGTCCCAAACCTGCACATAGAAATAACATCACATGAGACCAGAAGACATGGCAGGATGTGCAGAATACCCCCGTTGAAGAGCAAAGGTGCAACAGGTACTCTGAGAGAGAAATATCAACATCAGGGCCGAGACTGTTCAACACGCTTCCACTACACATAAGGGGCATACTGGCCGACCCTCACAGTGTTCAAGAGAGAACTATCAACATCAGAGGCCCGAGACTGTTCAACACGCTTCCACTACACATAAGGGACATAACTGGCCGACCCCTCACAGTGTTCAAGAGAGAACTATCAACATCAGAGGCCCGAGACTGTTCAACACGCTTCCACTACACATAAGGGACATAACTGGCCGACCCTCACAGTGTTCAAGAGAGAACTATCAACATCAGAGGCCCGAGACTGTTCAACACGCTTCCACTACACATAAGGGACATAACTGGCCGACCCCTCACAGTGTTCAAGAGAGAACTATCAACATCAGAGGCCCGAGACTGTTCAACACGCTTCCACTACACATAAGGGACATAACTGGCCGACCCCTCACAGTGTTCAAGAGAGAACTATCAACATCAGAGGCCCGAGACTGTTCAACACGCTTCCACTACACATAAGGGGCATAACTGGCCGACCCCTCAGTGTTCAAGAGAGAACTATCAACATCAGAGGCCCGAGACTGTTCAACACGCTTCCACACACATAAGGGTATAACTGGCCGACCCTCACAGTGTTCAAGAGAGAACTGGATAAACACCTCCAAAGGATACCTGATCAACCAGGCTGTGGCTCATACGTAAGGCTGCGAGCTGCCGCGTCAACAGCTGGTTAACCAGTCCAGCAACCAGGAGGCTTGGTCGACGACAGGGCCGCGGGGGTATTGAGCCCCGGTGTGAACCTTCAGCAAGTCCACTTGCTGAAGTATACAATCAGCAAGTGAAGTGGCACAGACACGAGGGAGCAGAGAAAACAATTCAACAAAACTATCGACCAAGAAATTCACTTAGACGAATGTAACATAGAATATATTGAACATGTAGAAGATCTCGGGTTGGAATATTATCCTCCGAGTACATTACTACCTCCCTAATAATGAAAGTGGAAGATAACATTCAATAACACTGTACCAAAGACGACACTTGGAAGTCCTCTGGGTCAGTGGACCACATCAGCCAGCTCTTTAGCTTGGCTCATTTTACTTGTAGCAAGAATTAACGGAACCTCTTACACGCTGGAGAACTCTTAGGCCACCACAACACTCACGAACTGATGGGAGAGTGTTGCGTGCTCTCACAGCCTCCTTGATCTACGCGACCTCGGCCCCCTCTCTGACGACCTCCACCCCGTTCCCAGCGACCTCCGCCCCCTCTCTGACGACCTCCGCCCCCTCTCTGACGACCTCCGCCCCGTTCCCAACGACCCCACCCCCTCCCCAACGACCCCCACCCCCTCCCCTCCCCACCAAGACGCCAAGGCAGCAGTGGGTGTGGTAGTGGGAGGCCAGGCACTCTGCAACAGGTGGGTGTTGACAAAAGTGGTGGTGGTGATGTGTCGCCGTTGATAAGACTGGCTGCAAGGTGCTGTTGCTTTCCTCTTCCATTTGTAAATATCTCGTTGACAAAGCTACAGGCAAAGGCGACTTTGTCGGCTGGTCGGGTATCGGTAGACACCTCTTGTTGAGTTTAATGTTTCCCATACTGGCCCGGTCGGACCGCAAGCCACGGCCAAGATTCGTCAAGTATTTATGTAACCGCTGGCGAAACCTCTACATCTTTCTTTAATAATGGCAACTTTGCATTTATTAGTTATTTTGTATTATTATTTTCTACCATAGACGTGGCCACACAGTTACCATGCTGACCATATGACCAATTTTCCTCTGTCCTCCATGGACAGATTTAGAGTTGTGTTAAACATATAGTTCAGTAATTTATTGAACAATCAGCCACAGAAGGTGTTTGTTGTGCTTTTTGAATGCTTACCAGCACACAGTACATAAATTTTGCTCTGTCCTACATAGGCAAGGTTCCAGGAATGTTCTCTTACCCTTATCTCTCTCTTTTTCTTACATGGCCTGACTTATAGTAAGACAGACCATGTAAGAAATGTACATACTTACAATCTCTTACAATTACAGTATTACAATGATCTTACATGCAGTATTGTTGGTTATTGAGTACTCGACCACAGAATGTGATTAATGTGCGTTTACAAAGATGAAAATGCAGTTCTAAACAGTTTACATATATACACACACATTTAGGTCCCTCTTACTTTGACAGGGTAAGATAGCTGCTATAAAAACTACTGCGTTATTAAGCACTAAACCACTGAAGGTGATTAAGATGCTTTCACAAGCTCAGGTTATAGTTACATCACATACATTGTGTACCAGATGAATAAGATGAACAGATGAGTCCAATATATCAAGTGTTCCAGTACTCATATAGTAATTACACAGTTCAGCATACCTCAGCCCAGGTTGGCGAAAGTCAGTCAATATGGGACATTCTACAATATAATGTTCAAGAGAGTGCATGTTTTCTCATTCACAAAGTTGACACATTGTGTACTCGACATTTGGGTTTTGAGAAAGCTGCCAGATACGTCTATATCCCAGGCGTATTCTGGCCACTATAACATCACATTGCCGAGTTCTTGTTCTATTAGTCCCATATGTGAATGTCTCGTCTCCAATAACACATCGTAAATTTGTCATGTCCCGTTTTCTATTTGTGAATCCTCGGCTAGGTTAGGGTCGGGTTGTTGATAACATCAATAATAATAATCATGGGTTGTGAAGCCTTGAAGTTCTTAAAAACTGTTTAATGCTTGCAAACAAATCCGCCGCAGTTACGGAAAGATGTACAGGTTTCGTAATTGGTTGGTGAACGATCTTGGCCCAGGAGTCGTGGCTGGAGACCGGGCCGCGTGGACTGTGGTCCCAGGAATCATCCTGGGGAAGACTGAAGGTGAGGTGGGTTGTTGTGTCGAATGATCAGGATGATTCTTGAAGCCGGAGAGGCTTGTACCAGTGAACACTGGGACACCTGTTGTTGACACACCTGTGGCACACCTGTTCCTGGGACACCTGTCGCTGGCACACCTGTTCCTGGGACACCTGTCGCTGGCACACCTGTTCCTGGGGACACCTGTCGCTGGCACACCTGTTCCTGGGGACACCTGTCGCTGGCACACCTGTTCCTGGGGACACCTGTCGCTGGCACACCTGTTCCTGGGGACACCTGTCGCTGGCACACCTGTTCCTGGGGACACCTGTCGCTGGCACACCTGTTGCTGAATCGTCTGTTGGTAGAGTTTGCGTGTTTTATCAACTATTTGTACCACACAGATAATAAATGTTTTGTTCTTACAGCTCCCTACATGTTCTTCAGTGTGTGTCACTCGTCACTCCTTCATTATCGTGCTGGCCTTGTACTGTGTCACAGTGCTGGCCTTGTACTGTGTCACAGTGCTGCCCTTGTACTGTCACAGTGCTGACCTTGTACTGTGTCACAGTGCTGGCCTTGTACTGTGTCACAGTGCTGGCCTTGTACTGTGTCACAGTGCTGGCCTTGTACTGTGTCACAGTGCTGGCCTTGTACTGTGTCACAGTGCTGGCCTTGTACTGTGTCACAGTGCTGCCTTGTACTGTGTCACAGTGCTGCCTTGTACTGTGTCACAGTGCTGGCCTTGTACTGTGTCACAGTGCTGGCCTTGTACTGTGTCACAGTGCTGCCCTTGTACTGTGTCACAGTGCTGCCCTTGTACTGTGTCACAGTGCTGCCCTTGTACTGTGTCACAGTGCTGCCCTTGTACTGTGTCACAGTGCTGGCCTTGTACTGTGTCACAGTGCTGGCCTTGTACTGTGTCACAGTGCTGGCCTTGTACTGTGTCACAGTGCTGCCCTTGTACTGTGTCACAGTGCTGGCCTTGTACTGTGTCACAGTGCTGGCCTTGTACTGTGTCACAGTGCTGCCCTTGTACTGTGTCACAGTGCTGGCCTTGTACTGTGTCACAGTGCTGGCCTTGTACTGTGTCACAGTGCTGCCCTTGTACTGTGTCACAGTGCTGCCTTGTACTGTGTCACAGTGCTGGCCTTGTACTGTGTCACAGTGCTGGCCTTGTACTGTGTCACAGTGCTGCCCTTGTACTGTGTCACAGTGCTGGCCTTGTGCTGTGTCACAGTGCTGGCCTTGTACTGTGTCACAGTGCTGCCCTTGTACTGTGTCACAGTGCTGCCCTTGTACTGTCACAGTGCTGGCCTTGTACTGTGTCACAGTGCTGGCCTTGTACTGTGTCACAGTGCTGCCCTTGTACTGTGTCACAGTGCTGGCCTTGTGCTGTGTCACAGTGCTGGCCTTGTGCTGTGTCACAGTGCTGCCCTTGTACTGTGTCACAGTGCTGGCCTTGTGCTGTGTCACAGTGCTGGCCTTGTACTGTGTCACAGTGCTGGCCTTGTACTGTGTCACAGTGCTGGCCTTGTGCTGTGTCACAGTGCTGCCCTTGTACTGTGTCACAGTGCTGGCCTTGTGCTGTGTCACAGTGCTGGCCTTGTACTGTGTCACAGTGCTGGCCTTGTACTGTGTCACAGTGCTGGCCTTGTGCTGTGTCACAGTGCTGCCCTTGTACTGTGTCACAGTGCTGGCCTTGTACTGTGTCACAGTGCTGCCCTTGTACTGTGTCACAGTGCTGCTCTTATACTTGTTCTGCACCACAAATATAATCCTTATCTTATACGTGCATCAAATAGACTTGATAGTTTTTGTGAATACAAAAGTTCCCTTCACATCTAAGACAGCAAAATTAGTAAGTGTGGGGAGTGTTGTGGTTGAGGAGAATGTTGGTAGTGGCGAGGGGGGGGGGGGGTGTTGACACAGTGGCAGGCGAGACGAGGAGGGTAGTGGTGGTGGGGTTGTGGTTGGTGTGGTGAGGGTGGTGGTTGTGGTAGGTTTGGTAGTGGGGGCTGTGGTAAGTGTGGGCTGGTAGTGGTGAGGGTGGTGGTTGTGGGGGGCTGTGGTGGTGGTGGTGGGTGGTAGGGGAAGGCTGTGACAGTACTGACCAAACTGACCATTATGGAGTAAGGTTTACCCTCCCTCCTCGCCTTGTTGAACCTGCAACATTTTATTTACTCTTGTTTACCCTTCAAGTTCTCTGTCATATCTGGTCTTAAAGTTGTGGATGGAGACGGCTTCCATCTCTCGTGGTGTTTGTCTCCAATATAGCTGTTATATCTGGATTTGTTTAATTTGCACTTAATCTCATTTGCTTTCCCAGAAAGGCCATCAGCATATATTTACCACAATTTGAGGCTTTTCTTCTTGACCTTCTCTTGTGTTGGGGAAGCTTGTGGATGGAAGATTGGGGATGGTTGGTAGAGGGAAGTTTGGGACAGGGGACTGGTGGTTAATGGTGGGGTAGGTGGGAAGTCAGAGTTCAGGGAATTGAAGGGAGGGTTTTATATTATATATATATATATATATATATATATATATATATATATATATATATATATATATATATATATATATATATATATATATATATATATATATATATATATATATATATATATATATATATATATATATCTCAACGGAAAAGGGGGAAGAGCTGGGAAATTGGGTGAAAAGTAAGGAATAAGGGCGGAAGGGTTAGGAATGATTGGGATGCATTAGGTGAGGAGAGGTATGATTGGTTGAGGATGGACCGTGATTGGGATTGTCAAGTGTACTCCTGAGCCTTGTTTCCAGATAGGTTTAATTTTACATTGCCTCTGTCCTGCCTTCGCCTTCTGTTCTCCTGTCTCGTGTTGGGAGATCACTTTCTCAACTGCTGTTTACTCTTCTGGACAGTATTCTCGCCCCTGTCTCTCTCTCTCATTGGCGGTCTGTACAGGTGTTTTTCGTATTGATTTGCTTGAATGGATGCATTCATTCAATACATGTTCACTCACAGGATGAATGACGCTGCCCAATACTGTCACTATGGCGGTGTGTTCACTCACAAACATGAGTGACGCTGCCCAATACTGTCACTATGGCGGTGTGTCCACTCACAACATGAGTGACGCTGCCCAATACTGTCACTATGGCGGTGTGTTCACTCACAGGATGAGTGACGCTGCCCAATACTGTCACAATGGCGGTGTGTTCACTCACAGGATGAGTGACGCTGCCCAATACTGTCACTATGGCGGTGTGTCCACTCACAACATGAGTGACGCTCCAACTAGTACTGTCTATGGCGGTGTGTCCACTCACAGGATGAGTGACGCTGCCCAATACTGTCACTATGGCGGTGTGTCCACTCACAACATGAGTGACGCTGCCCAATACTGTCACATGGCGGTGTGTTCACTCACAGGATGAGTGACGCTGCCCAATACTGTCACTATGGCGGTGTGTCCACTCACAACATGAGTGACGCTGCCCAATACTGTCACTATGGCGGTGTGTCCACTCACAGGATGAGTGACGCTGCCCAATACTGTCACTATGCGGTGTGTCCACTCACAACATGAGTGACGCTGCCCAATACTGTCACTATGGCGGTGTGTCCACTCACAGCATGAGTGACGCTGCCCAATAAACTCAGCCTTCGGGACCAAATTTAATACAAATTTACCCAAGACGCATATAGTATTCGTGCGGTTCATTTGCATACTAGTGTCCACCAGTGTGTCCCTGTAGTCACCGCAGCCGGATGGTCCCGGGTTCGTCTCTCGGACAGGAGAAAATTAAACACAGTTTCTTGCAACTGATGCCTATGTTCATCTAGCTCGACCTATGTGAGTTGAATTCCACCGTGGTAGTTGGAACAAGATGTATAGACTGTATAGATTTAGTCAATTGTTAACTGAAAATTCTTGTAGACGAACAGCTAGTGTACCATAAATTTATGTAAAGAGCTTTACAAAGTTACTTTATGTAAGTTTGTAAAGCTGTTTACTTAGCGCAGAGGCGATGAAGACACCTCCTTCTCCCCCGTCATCAGATCCTATTACGAGGTATTACTACTGAATATGGCGGGCGGGGCTGGCAGCTTGGCCAGCGGCCTAATGCTTCCTAAACACCCCGTAAACAAGGGAGCCGACGAGCCAGACGGGTCGCGAACATGTTCCTAACGCCTCCCAAACGAGCAGTTCGGGGCCCCCTTCCCCTCCCCCCCCCCCCTCCTCGTAGAGATATCAGGTTAAGCTTGGGAAATGGGGAATCATCGCCCGCGCGGCGCCATATCCACCAGCGCTCGGTAAAAAATAGCGTCTGGAGACCCACAAGATGATCCGTAGCCTCGTGGGGAGAAACTTATCACCCACATTATTTCTGTAAGTATAAAAAAAAACGGTTCCCTGTAACGGGGCTCAACTCGTAAATGGGTAACAGCTTAATTATCATAAGTCTTGCCTCCTCACTACCCGTCATTATTCACGGGTTTCCTCCCATTCCCCCTTCCCTTTACCCATCCCATACCCCCCCCCCCAGACCCAGTCCCTCCGTGCCACCTATCCCAATGGGTTTTGTTGTGATGGGCTGAGGGGCTATCAGGAGGAATGGCGGGGGAGAAGAAGGGAAGAACAACAACACAGAGGAGATAAGAAACAAAGAGGCAGCGAGAACCAGTAAAGGGGTTGATGGACGAGGGTATAAGGGGTAAGGGAGCAGGACTAAGGGGTAAGGCAGGAAGACTAAGGGGTAATAGATGAGGGTATAAGGGGTAAGGAAGAAGGACTAAGGGGTAATGGCGGCCGCCACTGTAAAAAGTTCCGTACATAATGTTGCAGTTTATAGGACGGAGAAAGACGCACATTTTGGGTTGTCTGACGTCATTGGGAGCCCCTCGACCTGGAGGCCTGGTCGAGGACCGGGCCGCGGAGATGTTGAGCCCCGAGATCATCGCAAGGTCGCAAGGTAACAGATGCTTGTCTGGGCTGTGTTTCTGGGGCCATCCTCCTTGATACAGGGAAACGAGTACCTAATACCTGAGAGTACAAGGGAACATGGACCTAGTACTCGACAGTACGCAGACCTAATACTTGACAATACAGGTGAACCTGGACCTATTACGTTTGTGTGAGTCCAGGTATGTATGGAGGGTAGATAGTGATGGCGAGGATGGTTGAGGTGGCAGTGATAGTGAGCAAGGAGATGATAGTGCCAGAGAGTGGGAGGGTTTGAAATTGAAATAAGTTTATTGAGGTAAAATACACACAAAGGGATGAGGTAGCTCAAGCTATTCTCACCCCGTTCAGTACATCGTGTTAATACATACATAGACACACATCACAAACAATAAACATATTACCGAACATTCTGAGAGATAAATATATACATTCCTCCTTTACACAAGTAGTATGGTATCAGACGTACACACACATACTTTTATGACCTAGGTATACTGTATAGATAATTTGCAAGAGACATGCAGATAATTCAACAAAAGATTAGTCTTGGTGCAAAATTCTTATATCTCTCAAGAATATCATCAACCTTTCCGTTGTGACACATCCAGGCTATTTGTTCAGGAACAGTCCTTATCTCAGTGTTTCTATATACAGTAATCAACGGACAATCAAGAACATAATGGGCAAGGGTGTGAGACCTTAACATACCACATAGTTTACACTTCGTGTCATTATCATGAACACCTATTCCATATTCCCAGTAATATTTGTACCCAAGCCTGAGCCGCATGTACACAGAGTCACTCCAAGCATTTCTCCTTTTACCAAGTGGTTGGTACTCTTTTCGCAAGGGTGATGGAACTTTCACAGATTGCAACAAAAGACATGAGTGAAATCCTGAGTACTCAGTATGATTCTGTCTTCAGTGAACTCCTGACCACATTGATGGTCGATGATCCAAATGAATTCTTTATGAATGTGACACCAATATTGAACCACATACCAGATGTCACCCTAACCCCATTGGTCTGTGAAGTAGCCATAGACAGCATGCTCATGCACTCTGGACCAGGCCCAGACACTCTGCACCAGGCCCAGGCACTCTGCACCAGGCCCAGACACTCTGCACCAGGCCCAGACACTCTGCACCAGGCCCAGGCACTCTGCACCAGGCCCAGACTCCTGGAGGTCTATACTCATCAACAAGTGCAAAACACCACTATCACAGGCCCTAAACATCTTCTGGAGACGGAGCCTAGATACTGGCGTCATCCCTGACACTTAAAACAGTGGAGATCGCGCCACTTCACAAAGGAGGTAGTAAAGCAGATGCAACAAATTAAAACCAAAAGCTCTCATCTCACACATCATAAAAATCTTTGAAAGAGTATTAAGAAGTAAGATTACAAACCACATGGAATCACAACATCTCCATAACCCTGGATAACACGGGTTTAGAACAGGGCGCTCCTGCCTTTCACAGTTGCTGGACCACTATGACATGACCTCAGGTGCCATGGAAGACAAACAAAACACAGATGTAATATACACAGACTTTGCAAAAGCTGTCGACAGATGTGATCATGGTGATATTGTGCACAAAATGTGTGCACAAGGAATTACTAGCAAAGTAGGGAGATGGATCGTCAACTTCTTAACCAACAGAACGCAGTAATAGTCAACACAGTCAAATCCGGATCATCTACTGTGAAAAGCTCAGTCCCTCAAGGTACCGTACTTGCTCCGGTACTTTTTCTCATCCTAATATCAGACATAGACAAGGATACAAACACTGCACTGTATCATCATGTGCAGACAACACCAGGATCTTCATGCGAGTAGACAATATAGAGGACATGGCAAACCTCCAATGTGATGTTACTCGGGTCTTTCAGTGGCCACAGATAATAATATGATGTTTAATGAAAATAAGTTCCAGCTCCTGTGCTATGATGAAAAACGGAAATTTAAAAACGGAAACCATACTCAAAACGGAATCAAATCCAACCCGTCCTGGCAAATTCATATAGTCAATATTGACTTATTAAATACGTGCATAGGTGATATACTAAACATAATAGTTTACCTTGAAAAGCTTCATAGAAAACACCGACCTTACCTAACCTTGTTAGTATGTTAAGATAAGCATCTTATTGCTTCGTAATTAAAATTATTACCTAACCTATAAATATAATAGGTTAAGTAACAATTGTAATTACGAAGCTATAAGATACTTATCTTAACATACTAACAAGGTTAGGTAAGGTCGGTGTTTTCTATGAAGCTTTTCAAGGTAAACTATTATGTTTAGTATGTCACCTATGCACGTATTTAATAAGTCAATATTGACTATACGAATTTGCGAGGACGGGTTGATCAAATCACACTCTAGAACGAAAAAGCATCAAGTAAAGGATCTAGGAGTAACCATGTCAGAAGACCTTACCTTTACAGAACACCATAAAGTAGCTGTCACGACTGTAAGAAAAATGACAGGTTGGATAACAAGGACCTTCCAAACAAGGGATGACATACCAATGATGATACTTTTTAAGACACAAGTGCTCTCTAGGGTGGAATATTGTTGTGCACTAACAGCCCCATTCAGAGCCGGAGAAGTTGGTGAGCGGGAGTGTGTGCAGAGATCCTTTACTGCTAGAATGCACTCTATAAGTCATCTTAAATATTGGGACCGATTAAGAGTTCTAAATCTTTACTCTCTTGAGCGCAGGCGGGAGAGATACATAATAATTTACACATTTACACAGGAAGATATTAAAAGGATTGGTCCCAAACCTGCACACAGAAATATCACCATGAGACCAGGAGGCATGGCAGGATGTGCAGAATACCTCTGTTGACGAGCAGAGGTGCAGCAGGTACTCTGAGAGAGAACTATCAACATCAGAGGCCCGAGACTGTTCAACACGCTTCCACTACACATAAGGGGCATAACTGGCCGACCCCCTCACAGTGTTCAAGAGAGAACTATCAACATCAGAGGCCCGAGACTGTTCAACACGCTTCCGCTACACATAAGGGACATAACTGGCGACCCCTCACAGTGTTCAAGAGAGAACTATCAACATCAGAGGCCCGAGACTGTTCAACACGCTTCCACTACACATAAGGGACATAACTGGCCGACCCTCACAGTGTTCAAGAGAGAACTGGATAAACACCTCCAAAGGATACCTGATCAACCAGGCTGTGACTCATACGTCAGGCTGTGAGCAGCCGCGTCGAATAGCCTGGTTGATCAGTCCAGCAACCAAGATGACACACCTACTATATAATATGATCTAATAATGCAACACAAATATTGTAACACTAATGGTTACACTGATATATATCCTGAGTAACTGGAACCAAAGGTACACTTCCAAGGAAATGCTAACAGGATTAAAGACGCTGCCACCATCTGCCTTGTACATTAACTATATCAAGCAACGAGGCAAGAAACATTGCTTGACTTGTAGAGTCCTCTTTCTTTAACTGTCATTAATTATGGGACTGTTAGCAAACTATATCTAGAGGCTAAGAGGATTCAACATGACACAGACGGGAAGCTTCCCTGGGTGTGAACTCTAGGGGGCGGGTCATGGGTGTTACAAGGAGGCCTGGTTAGAGACCGGGCCGCGGGGATGTTGATCCTGGGAGTTACCACAGGTAGGTTGGAGGGACGCAAGCCTCAGGAATTCGTCGTATTGTACACGCTCAGGCAAACTTGCTCATGTGTTCTTACCCCCCCCCTCCTGAACCCCCCCCCCCCACCTGACCCCCCCCCCCCACTCACGCATTCTGAATCACTCTCACTAGTTCAGGAACACTGCTTTGTTAAAGCCTCCTTGTAGAGGCCTGCTCGACGACCGGGCCGCGGGGACGCTAAGCCCGGAAGCTCGTCAAGGTAAGGTTGTATCGGTGCTTTTTTGTTTCAAATTGCTGTCAGGGTAGCGACCTGCGCGGGCCTCTAACCTGTGTGGCCCGTCCGGAGGGCGAGGCCCCCAGCTAGGCCCCAGCTAGGCCCCCAGCTAGGGGCCCCAGCTAGGGCCCCCAGCTAGGGCCCCCAGCTAGGGCCCCAGCTAGGGCCCCCAGCTAGGGCCCCCAGCTCTCAGTCGTGGGGTGTGTGGGTTATATTAGAGGTTAGTTAGGGGGGGTAACCGCCCTGGCTGGCATGTCATACTTGCCCTCATAACACGATTCACAAATTGTTTTACACGCAGCCCCCAGTGGGTGCCGGGTGCACAGTGAGCAACAGTGGAGGCGCGTCGGTGCTCCTCAGGGGCAGATGGCTGCACATCTTGTGCCAGCGTCACCACACTCACATCTCCTCCACATATATATAAAACGGTACATGTTAGTTCTCATTTTCGTCGGGTCGGGTTGTGTTGGGTTTGTTTATAAAGTAACGATGACTTAAAGCGGTGAATATTGTCCTTAGGTCTTAGGACCCTAGTTTGTGTCGTCTCCGTCATTACAGTGTACAATTGCTGTAGCCGGGGACAGGAAGCCCGTACGTGACGTATCGGCTTCCCCCGTTGCAAAACTATCGATCTTCTCCAGGATGCAACCCCACAACAGTTGCCTAACTCCTGGGTACCTATTTACTGCTGCGCGAACACAGCCATCAGGTGAAAGGAAATTAGCCCAACTGCTTGTGTGTTCCCGGGGATTGAAACCGACCAAGCTCTCTTAAGTCAAGCCTGGCCCCGGGCTGGGCGTCAGGATTAGAAGAACTGCCAGAACCCCATCCAGGTACACTCCAGGTGTCCCCTAGAGTGTGTGCTGTAGACGTAAGCTACTGAGCAACGGGGCGCACATGTTTTGTTTATGTAACGAGACAGAAAACATGACCCAAGATTCGTTGGAGGACAAACTTTAGTATTAATTTATTAAATATATTCACTTGAATATATTCAAACGACAGTGTTCTCTGATTGTGCCTGTGGCACCTCTGCTCTTCACTTGTTCTATTCTGCATTTTCTTCCGTACCTTTCGCTCCAATATGTTATTATTCTACTGTGCAAATTTGGGACCTGGCACTCCAGTATCTTCCATGTATATATTATTTGACACCTTTCTTGTCTCCGTTCCAGAGAGAACATTTTGAGAGCTTTGAGACGATCCCAATAAATTAGATGTTTTATCGTGTCAATGCGTGCCGTATATGTTCTCTGTATTCCCTCTAATTCGGAGATCTCTCCTGCTCTGAAAGGGGAAGTGAGTACCGAGCAATACTCAAGACGGGACAACACCAGTGATTTAAATAGTATTAACATTGCTGTGGGTCTCTGGCTGTGAACGTTCTCATAATCCATCCTATCATTGTCCTGGCCGCCGCTATATTTGCTCGGTTATGTTCACTAAATGTCAGGTCGTCAGACATTATAATTCCCAGATCTTTTACATGTTGCTTTCCTTCTGTGAGTTGGTCTGTGTCCTGTACCCTGTGTTTCGTTTATGTTCCTCGTTTACACCATACCTCAGTACCCACCGTTAAACATCATGGTATTTTCAGTTGCCCAAGCAAAGACTTTATTAACATCTGCCTGCAGTTTTTCAGTGTCTTCTACAGAGGAAATTGTCATGCTGATTTTGTATCATCTGCAAAAGCTGACACGAAATAGTAATAGAAATATTGACCGTTGAAGTCTTCAGAAAGCATTAAGATAAGTTTTCTTCAAGAAGTGCTGGACCAACCGGGCTGTAGTGGATATGTGGGCCTGCGGGCCACTCTAAGCAACAGCCTGGTGGACCAAACTCACAAGTCTGAGGCCAGCCTCGGGCAGTAGAAAAACTCCCAGAACACTCTCCAGGTACGAAGGGCGTGTATTTATTGTGTAAACTACATTAACACGAACCAAGACTGGATAAGAGGTAGTAGAAAGTGGGTGTGTGGAGGGTGTAGTGGGCACAGGCGGGTGTGTGGAGGGTGTAGTTGGCACAGGCGGGTGTGTGGAGGGTGTAGTTGGCACAGGCGGCTGTGTGGTGGGCACAGGCGGGTGTGTGGAGGGTGTAGTGGGCTCAGGCGGGTGTGTGGAGGGTGTAGTTGGCACAGGCGGCTGTGTGATGGGCACAGGCGGGTGTGTGGAGGGTGTAGTGGGACACCACAGGTGTGTGGAGGGTGTAGTGGGACACCACAGGTGTGTGGAGGGTGTAGTGGGACACCACAGGTGTGTGGAGGGTGTAGTGGGCTCAGGCGGGTGTGTGGAGGGTGTAGTGGGACACCACAGGTGTGTGGAGGGTGTAGTGGGACACCACAGGTGTGTGGAGGGTGTAGTGGGCTCAGGCGGGTGTGTGGAGGGTGTAGTGGGCACAGGCGGGTGTGTGGAGGGTGTAGTGGGCACAGGCGGGTGTGTGGTGGGTGTAGTGAGCACAGGCGGGTGTGTGGTGGGCACAGGCGGGTGTGTGGTGGGCACAGGCGGGTGTGTGGTGGGTGTAGTGGGCACAGGCGGGTGGAGGGTGTAGTGGGCACAGGGGTGTGTGTGAGGGTGTAGTGGGCACAGGCGGGTGTGTGGAGGGTGTAGTGGGACACCACAGGTGTGTGGAGGGTGTAGTGGGCTCAGGCGGGTGTGTGGAGGGTGTAGTGGGCTCAGGCGGGTGTGTGGAGGGTGTAGTGGGCACAGGCGGGTGTGTGGAGGGTGTAGTGGGCACAGGCGGGTGTGTGGTGGGTGTAGTGGGCACAGGCGGGTGTGTGGTGGGCACAGGCGGGTGTGTGGTGGGCACAGGCGGGTGTGTGGAGGGTGTAGTGGGCACAGGCGGGTGTGTGGAGGGCATAATACACAGCCAGTTCTTAAGATCTGCCAGAACGTACAAAATCCAACCTATTAACCTATTCAGAAACGTAAGAGCCGAAGCCACTTCTCAACCTAACCTGTCCATGGATAGAAAATTGGATATTTGTAAGCCATATGAAGTAGTACTTTGTAATTTATAGGTTGGGGATCACAACGTACAGAATAAGACGTAGTAGTAGTTGTGAGGCCGTGTTGGGAAATGTTAAGCAAGATATAACATCCAGGAACCGTCCTGTAGTTCGCTTGGGTTATGTACTAATGTTAAGGTAAACATTTGTATCTGGGCGGAGGAGGAAGAATAAGAGGTGTGTTTTGTAAACATTCATGTTGTATATTAGTATATTTCTTGCTGGAGCCAGCATCCCCCCCAGCCCCTGCCCTCACCTCCCACCCTCACCTCCCACGCCCGCTGCCGCCTCCAGAAACTCAAATCAGGGTTGTAAACTCCGCAGATTGCGTCTTCGTGCGAATTTATGTATGCGGTTGGGTGGAAATACAACCTAATACTGGACCACCGCTGTGCACTCTGCCAGAACAACACACTCGGCAGTCTTCAGGCCAATGGGGGGATGAGGTACGGCAGGAAATTGAATAAATCTGGAATAACTCTGCCAGGAGTGCATTTGGGAGAGGGAGGGGGTGAGGAGAGGCGCACCGCTGGCACCAGGAAGCAGCCGGGATGATGACGGATGGTGATGACCCGGCCCGCCAGGCACTCCTGTGTTGCCTGGCCGGTGTTGCAGAGGTGAGCCCCAGGCCTGGCCTTGCCTGCAACACCTGGCAACACTTGCAATGGACTAGAAACAGGTTATAAAGAGGATGACATAACTCGCTTTAAAAATAGGCATGAGAGGAAGTAGAAGGTTCGGGAGGACATACATTAGAACAACCGCCAGACAAGACATACTGGGGATAGTTCTAGCCAAGGATGTCAACACGGGGATAACGCTAGCCCCGTCCATTCTTACGCTCTACCCATTCTAACAGCGGCGCTCAAAAAGCCACCCCCGCCTCATAAATATGATCTGCTGGACCTTGGGAGAGACGCAAAAGATATCCAACTCTTGGCTAATTCAGACTGACTAGATATGCGCTTGTGCGTACGCGCGTTTTTTTTTTTTTTTTTTTTTGTGTGTGTGTGTGTGTGTGTGTGTGTGTGTGTGTGTGTGTACTCACCTATTTGTGCTTGCGGGGGTTGAGCTCTGTCTTTTTGGTCCCGCTTCTCAACTGTCAATCAACTGATGTACAGATTCCTGAGCCTACTGAGCTCTATCATATCTACACTTGAAACTGTGTATGGAGTCAGCCTCCACCACATCACTGCCTAATGCATTAAATTTGTCAACTACTCTTGACACTAAACAAAAAAAATGTCTCAATGGCTCATTTTGGACACACAATTTCCACCTGTGTGTTATAGTGTGTGTGTAATGTCTGGTTAAGGTAGAGCTACACCAGCGCTGGTCTTGCCACTAAGCTGAAGTTCACGGTAGTAAGCTTGGGCAGACTTAAGGTAGATTACCGTCCAACCCAACTGGCGGACGAGCGCCGGCCCGTTCAAATACATTCTTAATTTCTGATTTATTTTATTGAATTATCCTCATCGTCTCAGTGAGAAGGGGAGGTAGGGAGAGGGATCGGAGGTAAGGAAGGTATGAGGGGAGGGAAGGATTAAGGAGCTAGGTAAGGAATGAGGTAGGGGTGCTGGGAGAGGGGAGGGTAGGCGGGAGCTGGCCATCTGGGGAAGACGGAGACGGCGCCTGGATTATGATTTTCATCTGAATTCTCTTCCATTTTTACCTTGTGTTATTTCAGTGAATAAGGGTATTAGCGGAATACCAGGGGGGCGGGACGGCCCCCCCCCCCCTAGAGGCCCCCTGGAGGGGGGGGGGGGGCGGCTTTAAATGGGCTCTTATTATCTCCACAAAGTCTCCCTGGATTTTAGAAGCCGTTGGTTTTGTGGAAGATTTTATTTTTGGCTTTCGTGTGTACTCACCATGTTGTACTCACCTAGTTGTGCTTGCGGGGGTTGAGCTCTGGCTCTTTGGTCCCGCCTCTCAACCGTCAATCAACTGGTGTACAGATTCCTGAGCCTACTGGGCTCTATCATATCTATATTTGAAACTGTGTATGGTGTCAGCCTCCACCACATCACTGCCTAATGCATTCACACACACACACACGTGTGTGTGTGTTGGGGGGGGGTGATGAGTGTTTTTTGTGGAGGGAGGGGGGGAGTGGTGAGTGTGTGTGAACTCACCTATTTGTGCTTGCAGGATCGAGCTCTAGCTCTTGGATCCCACGTTTCTAGCCGTTGGTTGTCTTATGCAGTGACCCTTAATCTATTTCCCTATCATACCATCTGTTAAAGATATGACTGGAGTCAGCCTCTACACAAGGGAGGAAGCAAAGCATTGGCAAAGAATTATAGACCAGTTGCACTAACATCGCACATCATAAAAGTATTTGAGAGAGTGATTAGGAGTCAGGTCACCAATTTCATGGAGACCAATGACCTTCACAACCCAGGCCAACATGGATTTCGAGCGGGAAGATCGTGCCTCTCACAGCTACTTGAGCACTACGACAAAGTCACTGAGGCATTAGAAGAAAAACAGAATGCTGATGTGATATACACGGACTTCGCAAAGGCTTTCGATAAATGTGACCATGGCGTGATAGCACACAAAATGAAGTCAATGGGAATAACCGGTAAAGTAGGACGCTGGATACTCAGTTTTCTGTCAAACAGGACTCAGCGAGTAACGGTCAACCATATAAAATCTAGTCCAAGTGCAGTTAAAAGCTCTGTACCTCAGGGTACAGTCCTTGCACCGCTGCTTTTCCTTATTCTCATATCAGATATAGACAAAAGTACAAGTCACAGCTTCGTATCATCCTTTGCAGATGACACAAAAATCAGTATGAAAATTACCTCGGCTGAAGACATTGAAAAACTTCAAGCTGATATTAATAAAGTTTTCGACTGGGCATCAGAAAATAACATGATGTTTAACAGTGATAAATTCCAGGTACTCAGGTACGGTAAAAATGAGGACCTTAAACATAATACAGAGTACAAAACACAATCAAATGTACCCATAGTAGGAAAACAGCATGTAAAGGATTTGGGAATAATAATGTCTGACGACCTAACGTTTAAGGAGCATAACCAAGCAAATATTGCGACAGCCAGAAAAATGATAGGATGGATTACGAGAACTTTCAAATCCAGGGATCCCATCACAATGGTTGTACTTTTCAAGTCACTTGTGTTGTCCCGTCTTGAGTACTGCTCAGTACTCACTTCCCCCTTCAGAGCAGGAGAGAATGCTGAAATAGAGGGAATACAGAGAACATATACGGCACGCATAGACGAGGTAAAGCACCTAAATTATTGGGATCGTCTCAAAGCTCTCCAAATGTACTCACTAGAAAGAAGACGAGAGTGATATCAAATAATATACACCTGGAAAATACTGGAGGGCCAAGTACCAAATCTGCACAGTAAAATAACGACGTACTGGAGTGAACGATATAGAAGAAAATGCAGAATAGAACCAGTGAAGAGCAGAGGTGCCATAGGCACAATCAGAGAACACTGTATAAACATCAGAGGTCCGCGGTTGTTCAACGTCCTCCCAGCAAGCATAAGAAATATTGCCGGAACAACCGTGGACATCTTCAAGAGGAAACTAGATTTATTCCTCCAAGGAGTGCCGGACCAACCGGGCTGTGGTGGGTATGTGAGCCTGCGGGCCGCTCCAAGCAACAGCCTGGTGGACCAAACTCTCACAAGTCAAGCCTGGCCTCGGGCCGGGCTTGGGGAGTAGAAGAACTCCCAGAACCCCATCAACCAGGTAGCCTCTACAACCTGCTCCTTCAGGTCATTCCATCTACTCACTACCCGCTCACGCTAAGGGAAAACTTTCTAACATCTCTATGACACGTCTGAGTCTCGAGCCTCCATCCGTGCCCCCTTGTTCTGGTGATATTCATTGTAAACATTTCCTTTGTTTCAACTCTGTCAATCCCTCTTAAGTATTTTATACGTCTTTATCAAGTCCCCCCTCTCCCTCCTCCATTCTAACGTCGTCAGGTATAGTTCCATCGGTCTCTTTTCGTACCTCATCCCTCGCAGCTCTGGGACGAGTCTCGTTGCAAGCTTCTGCACCTTTTCGAGCTTCCTTGTGTGTGTTCTTAGAAGGGGTCTCTAAGATGAGGCGGTATACTCCAAGCCTGGCCTCACATAGGTGGTATACAGTGATGTAAAAGCCTCCTTATTCAGGTTTCAGAAAGATGTTCTGACTTTTGCCAGAGTAGAGTATGCGGCTGACGTTATTCATATGAACCTCTGGAGTTAGATTCAGTGTTATGTCCACTCCCAGATCCTTTTCTCTTGTTGTTATAGGGAAGTAGTTTCCCTTCATCATGTATTGGCCTTTTGGTCTCCTGGCTCCTGATCCCATTGCCATCACCTTACATTTGCTGGTGTTGAACTCTAGCAGCCATTTCTCGGACCAGCTTTGCAACCTGTTCAAGTCATCCTGGAGAATCTTTGTCCATATTTGTCTCAATCCTCCTCATTAGTTTTGCATCATTTGCTAACCTCGACATGTAAGGCTCAACTGCAGTCAAGTCATTTACATAAATGAGGAATAGTATGGGTCCCAACCAGCCCGTCCTCCAAAAATGGGGAGGTAAATGTACAGAGCCCAATAAGTGCAATTATGTACTATGTATAACAGTTAAGAATTGTACTTATTTACACTAAGTATTAAATCGTACTGTCAAATATATTGTGAATATTTGAGTTTACCTCAAAAGCTGAATAGAAAACCACTACCTAACCTAACCATCTTAGTTTGTGAAGATAAGAATTTTATTGCATATTAATTATAACTACTACTTAACCTATAGCTATATTGATATTACAGTTTTATAAAACAAATAAAACAAAACTAAAATATTTCAATAAATTGTACAGTAACTCAGGATATTTTGAAATTTTGTATAAAATCTCTATTGTTTAATAAAAGTGAAAAAGAAAATCCTAATATTTAAAACTTGTTTATAGCAACTGAGCTTTAAAATTTCATCTTAAAATTTTAAGTGTCCTAACAGAAAACGAGGAGATTTAAATCGGGGGAGGGGGATGGGTAAATGTAACAGCCCGATAAGTGCAATTATGTACTATGTATAACAGTCAGGAAATGCACTTATTACACTTAGTATTAAAACGTACTGTCAATTCGGAGGATGGGTTGGTCCCAGCAATGATCCTTGAGGCACCCCGCTTGTTACTCTACACCAGTCCCACTCCTTCCCCCTCACTGTCACTCTCTCACACCTGTCTGTTAGGTAATTCCTTACCTATGTTAATGAGTAAGTGTTAATGTTTGTATAGTAACCTTTTGTGTGGTTCTGTATCAAAGGCTTTTTGGTAGTCCAGAAATATGCAGTCTGCCCATCCTTCTGTCTTGCCTTATTGTCGTTACCTTATCATAAAACTCCAGGAGGTTGGTCAGGCATGAGTTACCTGCTCTAAAGCCGTGTTGTTGTTTGCTTACAACCCCAGTTGTTGCTAGGTGTACAACCTGTCTTATCCTTATGGTTCTTTCAAGGGATGCTTGTGAGTGACACTGGTCTGAGGTTAAGTGCCTCTTCTCTCTCTCCTTTCTTGTAGATTGGGACGATATTTGCCTTCTTCCAACAGCTGGGCAAACACCCCCTTTGTAGGTGACTCATTAAAGATTAGCGCTAGAGGTATGTTGAGGACCTGTGCTGCTGCTTTATCATCCATGGTGATACACAGTCAAGCCCAGTAACTTTAGCAACACACAGTGATGCTAGTTGTATTCTTACTTCCTCCGCTGTTATCTCAATATTTAGTACTTCCTCATCTATCTCTGGGAGCTGTTCAGGCTCAGTAGTGAACACTTCATGGAAGCTGTCATTGAGCTCCTCACAAATTTGTTAATCATTTTCTGTATACTCACCTCCCCTTTTTCGTAACCTGGTCACTTGGTCTTTCACTCCTATTTTCCTTCTAATATGACTATGTAGGAGTTTCAATTGTCTCCTTCTATTGGAAGCAACATAATTTTCATAGTTTAACTCTGCCAATCTTCTTATGTTTATGTAGTCATTCCTGGCCCTGTTGCATCTAATCCTGTTTACCTCTGTACTTTTGTATTTCTCTGTACCTTCTCTATTTCTTCCACTCCCTCCTGTTGTTTTTTTATTTTGCTTTCTGGCATTGTCTATTGAACCACGGGTTATTATATGCCCTCATACTTGTTTCCCTTAATGGTGGTATGAATCTCTCTTCTGCCTCTGCACATTTGCACATCTCAGTTTGACTTGGTCCATCATTCCCTGGACCGTCTTCCCTCTGAGTTCCACCTTCCATTGAAAACTTCCCATATAATGTTACTTTCATGTTGTCTTCTTTCTTATACTCTACTCTCCCTTCCCTGACTCCTTGTCTTCTGGGCACTGTCCTGAGGTCCATCATGTAGTGGAACACCAAGAGACAATGGTCACTTGCTCCTAGAAGTATTTCATACTCTAAGTTCTCAATGTCTTCATCATTCTGGGTGAAGATCAAGTTCAGTAGACTTGGTGTATCTCCTCCCCTTTCTCGTGTGTCCTCAGTTACATGCTGAGTGAAGAAGTTTCTTTCTACAACTTCTATTAATTTCGCTCCCCACGTTTCTTCCCCATCATGAGGATTTCTGGAATCCCAGTCAATCACATCATGATTTAGGTCTCCCAACACTAGAAGTTTAGCTCTCATTTTGTGTGCCGCTGTTGCTGCTCTCTGCAATGCTTCTATTCATGTTTTGTTGATATCATATTCCTGCCTGGGCCTTCTGTTATGTGGGATGTTTGTGTGTTGGGTGGATGTATGTGTGTGTGTTCACCTAGTTGTGCTTGCGGGGGTTGAGCTTTGCTCTTTCGGCCCGCCTCTCAACTGTCAATCAACTGTTACTAACTACTAACAATTTCTTTTCCACACACACACCCCAGGAAGCAGATCCGTAATAGATGTCTAACTCCCAGGTACCTATTTACTGCTAGGTAACAGGGATATTCAGGGTGAAAGAAACTTTTGCCCATTTGTTTCTGCCTGGTCCGGGAATCGAACCCGGGCCACATAATTACAAGTCCCGCTCGCTGTCCACTCAGCTACCAGACCCCCCCCCCCTTTAACAGAGGCCACAGTTAAGGATTTGCGCCCAGTAAATCCTCCCCAGCCAGGATACGAATCCAGGACAAAGCGCTCGCGGAACGCCAGGCGAGTGTCTTACAGTCTCCGTGGGGTAGTGGGTTTTGTGTGTACTCACCTAGTTGTACTCACCTAGTTGTGTTTGCGGGGGTTGAGCTCTGGCTCTTTGGTCCCGCCTCTCAACCGTCAATCAACAGGTGTACAGATTCCTGAGCCTATAGGGCTCTATCATATCTACACTTGAAACTGTGTATGGAGTCAGCCTCCACCACATCACTTCCTAATGGATTCCATTTGTCAACCACTCTGACACTAAAAAAGTTCTTTCTAATATCTGTGTGTGTGTGTGTGTGTGTGTGTGTGTGTGTGTGTGTGTGTGTGTGTGTGTGTGTGTGTGTGTGTGTGTGTGTGTTGGGTGAATGTGTGGGAGTGTGTACTTATCTAGTTGTTCTTGCGGGGTTTGAGCTCTGGCTCTTTGGTCCCGCCTCTCAGCTGTCAATCAACTGGTGTATAGGTTCCTGAGCCTACTGGGCTCTATCATATCTACATTTGAAACTGTGTATGGAGTCAGCCTCCACCACATCACTGCCTAATGCATTCCATCTGTTAACTACTCTGACACTGAAAAAGTTCTTTCTAACGTCCCTGTGGCTCATTTGGGTACTCAGTTTCCACCTGTATCCCCTTGTTCGCGTACCACCAGTGTTAACAGATTATCTATCCTGTCAATTCCTCTGAGAAATTTGTAGGTAGTGATCATGTCTCCCCATACTCTTCTGTCTTCCAGTGTCGTGAGGTGTATTTCACGCAGCCTTTCCTTGTAACTCATGCCTCTTAGTTCTGGGACTAGCCTAGTGGCATACCTCTGAAATTTTTCCAGCGTCATCTTGTGCTTGACAAGGTAAGTGCTCCATGCTGGGGCCGCATATTCTAGGATTGGCCTTACATACGTGATATAAAAGGTTGTCATAGATTGCTTACACCGGTTTCTGAAGACAGTTCTGATGTTAGCCAGCCTCACATACGCCGCAGATGTTATTCTTTTGATGTTGGGCTTCAGGAGACAGGTTTGGCGTGATATCAACTCCTAGATCTTCCTCTCTGTCCGTTTCGTAAAAGACTTCATCTTCCATTCGGTATCCAGTGTCTGGCCTACTTCCTCCGCCTAGTTTCATTACCTTACATTTACTTGGGTTGAACTTGAGTAGCCATTTGTTGGGACATTCCTTCAGTTTGTCTAGATCATCTTGTACCCTCGTACTATCTTCTGTCTTAATTATTGTCATAAATTTTGCATCATCAGCAAATATGGGAGGAACGAGTCACTCGTTGACTCGTTGCCGGAACAACCGTGGACATCTTCAAGAGAAAACTGGACTGTTTTCTTAGAGAAGTTCTGGACCAGCCGGGCTGTGGTGGGTATGTGGCCCTGCGGGCCGCTCCAAGCAATAGCCTGGTGGACCAAACTCTCACAAGTCGAGCCTGGCCTCGGGCCGGGCTTGGGGAGTAGAAGAACTCCCAGAACCCCATCAAGCAGATATCAAGCAAGCAGGTAGATCATTTGCATATATCAGAAACAGTATAGGTCCAAGGACTGAACCCTGCGGGACTCCACTGGTGACGCCTCGCCACTCGGAGACCTCATCCCTCACAGTAACTCACTTTCTGTTGCTTATGTATTCTCTTATCCAGTGAAGAACCTTCTCTGTCACTCCTGCCTGCATCTCCAACTTGTGCACTAGTCTCTTGTGTGATACTGTGTCCAAGGCTTTTTGGCAATCCAAAAATATGCAGTCTGCCCACCCCTCCTTATCCTGCCCAGCCCTGTATGTGTGTACACTCACCTAGTTGTACTAACTAGTTGTGCTTGCGGGGGTTGAGCTTTGGCTCTTTGGTCCCGCCTCTCAACCGTCAATCAATTGAGGTGTGACAGTCAAATGTGTGTTGGGGGGGGGGGAAGTATTCCGCCAGGACTCCCGTTGCTGCTCTGACTGGCACTACAACAGATAACAGTAACAATTGTAATATCGTTAAACAAAGTATTAGAAGCAAATTAAGAAAACATAAGAGGGACGGATATGTTGGAGCGGGGTGGGGGTGGGGGGGGGAGAGGCGTAAAGCCTGAGTGGGGGAGGTGGGGGGGGGAGGTACCACCCAGCGGAGACGGTGTGGTTCATCTTTTGTTGGGAACACTGGCGATTATGACGCTACTAACTCAAGGCGCTCTAATTAATGAAATTCCTCCTCCCACCACCACCCCTCTGCCCCCCCTCCCTCCCTCCCTCTCACACACCAAGTGTTATAAAATTATAATAGCCCTCACTCCAAATTATATGCCGTATATCAAGCGTTTAATGGGCCATATATACGGGTTGTAATGGGCCCGTACAGTCCGCTTCAGACGGGACACTGTAATTTGTTTTACGGCGGCCAGGGGTAGGCGCGTGCCCCTCAGCCCCCCCCCCCTCCACAACGCCCCTCCCATGAACCCTTTCCCTGTACCCCCTGTAGACCGCCCCCACTTCCATCCCCCCCTACCCTTATATTCTTGTACCTGTCCTTATCCCTGAACTGTTCCCTTAGTCTTGTGTCGTCCTGTCATCATTAAGACACTTGCTGCCTCTTCCTTCTCTCCAGTCTTCACACACTTCCGTATTCTTCATCTCGGCGTCTGCCTCTTCCTTCCGCCTCCCTCTTTATCCCCGCCCCTGATTGGTGTGGTGGTGCTGTGGTGGTGGTGTAACAGTCTACACAGCCTCACCCCTACCATGGGGTCTGTACATCACAGCTTCAGGAGCAGCCTAACGTCAAATGATTCCCTCTGGGGGCGGAATATATATATATATATATATATATATATATATATATATATATATATATATATATATATATATAATATGTTGTGTGTGTGTGTGTGTGTGTGTGTGTGTGTGTGTGGTGTGTAGGCGATTTTCTGTGTGTTCAACCTACTAGTACTCGCCTATTTGGGCCTGCAGGATCGAGCATTAGCACTTGAACCCCGTTTTTCTCTTCGCCGGTTGTCTAATGTAATGACTTTTAGTCTACTTCCTTATCATCTGCTTATGTAAGTTATAAATGTAATTTGCTTCTACAACCTGTTCCTTTAGCTCATTCATTCATTTTCCCACTACTACTCCTAAGAGCTGTTCACTTGAAACAGTTAAGCAAGTTGAAGCTGTGTCTGGGTACAAGTGACAGGATGAACAACCCAGCGGGTTTTCTTCCTATCGGGGAGTGTTGTACATGCTGCTATGGCGGAGTGTCCACTCACAAGATGAGTGGCGCTGTCCAATACTGTCAATGTGGCGGTGTGTCCACTCACAGGATGAGTGGCGCTGCCAATACTGTCACTGGCGGTGTGTCCACTCACAGGATGAGTGGCGCTGCCCAATACTGTCACTATGGCGGTGTGTCCACTCACAGGATGAATGGCGCTGCCCAATACTGTCACTATGGCGGTGTGTCCACTCACAGGATGAGTGACGCTGCCCAATACTGTCACTATGGCGGAGTGTCCACTCACAGGATGAGTGGCGCTGCCCAATACTGTCACTATGGCGGAGTGTCCACTCACAGGATGAGTGGCGCTGCCAATACTGTCACTATGGCGGAGTGTCCACTCACAGGATGAGTGGCGCTGCCCAATACTGTCACTATGGCGGTGTGTCCACTCACAGGATGAGTGACGCTGCCCAATACTGTCACTATGGCGGTGTGTCCACTCACAAGATGAGTGGCGCTGCCCAATGCTGTCACTATGTCGGTGTGTCCACTCACAAGATGAGTGGCGCTGCCCAATACTGTCACTATGGCGGTGTGTCCACTCACAGGATGAGTGGCGCTGCCCAATAAACTCGCCCCTCGGGCCAAAATTTAAAATTTCCTACGCTAAAGGAAAACTTACTGTCATCTCTATGACACATCTGAGTGTCAAGCTTCATCCATGCCCTCGTGTTCTATTGGCATTATTGGTATTAATTTTCTATTTGTCCATTCTGTCAACCCCCTTAAGTATTGGGATAAGTAATCCCCTTGTGCTCTCTAGAGTAGAGTACTGCTGCACAATGACAGCCCTTTCAAAGCTGGAGAAATTGCTGACCTGGAGAGCGTGCAGAGATCCTTTACTGTTAGAATCCACTCGGTAAAACATCTAACTAAACTATTGGGACCGACTAAAGAGCCTAAATCTGTACTCCCTTGAGCGCAGGCGGGAGAGATACATAAATTTACACGTGGAAAATATTAGAGGGGCTGGCCCCAAACCTGCACACAGAAATAACATCACATGAGACCAGGAGGCATGGCAGGATGTGCAGAATACCCCCGTTGAAAAACAGAGTGCAACAGGTACTCTGAGAGAGAACTATCAATATCAGAGGCCCGAGACTGTTCAACACGCTTCCCTACACATAAGGGACATAACTGGCCGACCCTCACAGTGTTCAATAGAGAACTATCACAACATCAGAGGCCGAGACTGTTCAACACGCTTCCACTACACATAAGGGACATAACTGGCCACCCTTCACAGTGTTCAAGAGAGAACTATCAACATCAGAGGCCTGAGACTGTTCAATACGCTTCCACTACACATAAGGGACATAACTGGCCCCCCTCACAGTGTTAAAGAGAACTGGATAAGCACCTCCAAAGGATACCTGATCAACCAGGCTGTGACTCATACGTCAGGCTGCGAGCAGCCGCGTCCAACAGCCTGGTTGATCAGTCGCGCAACCAGGAGGCCTGATCGACGACCGGGCCGCGGGGACGCTAAGCCCCGGAAGCACCTCAAGGTCAAAGTAAGTATTTGATACGTCTCTATCATGTTCTTCCCTGTATCTGTCATCTTTTCTAGCGTAGGCAGGTTTAGTTCCTTCCGTCTCTCTTCACACCTCTATGCCTCGGACGACCCTCCTTGCAAACTTCTCAATTTGTTCGAGTTTCCTTGTGTGATCAGGTGGGCGGCATAGTCTAAGACTGGCCTCACGTAAGCGGTGTACACGCCTCCTTATCTAACTTCCTTAGTGTTGTTCTGACCTATGTGCGTACGTGTGTCTACTCCCCTAGTTGTGCTTGCGGGGGTTGAGCTCTGGCTCTTTGGTCCCGCCTCTCAACCGTCAATCAACTGGTGTACTGATTCCTGAGCCTACTGGGCTCTATCATATCTACACTTGAAACTGTGTATGGAGTCAGCCTCCACCACATCACTGCCTAATGCATTCCATTTATTGTGTGTGTGTGG
>WNGS01164858.1:16758517-16792615 GCA_020271785.1 Procambarus virginalis
CGTGACTCACTCCAATTAGACTTAATTGAAATTCTCAGATTAAGCACAATTGTAATTAAATTGTCAACAAAGATGCTAATAATAATAATACAATTTCTCCTTCATCGATTTCTCCTCAACTTTCTCGTCTCCTTCCGTGCCTCCCCCTCAATTCCTCCCCCGCCCCCCCCCCCTCCTGCACTGCCACGCGACAGTGCTGAGACACTGACGGACTGCTCAGTGTCCGCGCACGTTCACCGCTGTATCATCACTGTGTCGTGTGTATCCTCTCTTATCTGGGGACTCACGCCACCACAACACTGCTCCCTTCACTGAGAACGACAAAAAGATCGACAAAAGACACGAGACAAAAACAGCCAGCAGACACCATTTAGGGAACAGTGACGCCAGCAGACACCATCTAGGGAACAGTGACGCCAGCAGACACCATCTAGGGAACAGTGACGCCAGCAGACACCATCTAGGTAGGGAACAGCCACGCCAGCAGACACCATCTAGGGAACAGTCACTCCAGCAGACACCATCTAGGGAACAGTGACGCCAGCAGACACCATCTAGGGAACAGTCACTCCAGCAGACACCATCTAGGGAACAGTGACGCCAGCAGACACCATCTAGGGAACAGTCTCTCCAGCAGACACCATCTAGGGAACAGTCACCCCAGCAGACACCATCTAGGGGAACATTGACGCCAGCAGAAACCATCTAGGGAACAGTCTCTCCAGCAGAACACCATCTAGGTAACAGTGACGCCAGCAGACACCATCTAGGGAACAGTGACGCCAGCAGACACCATCTAGGGAACAGTGACGCCAGCAGACACCATCTAGGGAACAGTGACGCCAGCAGACACCATCTAGGGAACAGTCTCTCCAGCAGACACCATCTAGGGAACAGTCACTCCAGCAGACACCATCTAGGGAACAGTGACGCCAGCAGAAACCATCTAGGGAACAGTGACGCCAGCAGACACCATCTAAGGAACAGTGACGCCAGCAGACACCATCTAGGGAACAGTCTCTCCAGCAGACACCATCTAGGGAACAGTCACTCCAGCAGACACCATCTAGGGAACAGTAACGCCAGCAGAAACCATCTAGGGAACAGTCTCTCCAGCAGACACCATCTAGGTAACAGTGACGCCAGCAGACACCATCTAGGGAACAGTGACGCCAGCAGACACCATCTACCTGCTTGATGGGGTTCTGGGAGTTCTTCTACTCCCCAAGCCCGGCCCGAGGCCAGGCTCGACTTGTGAGAGTTTGGTCCACCAGGCTGTTGCTTGGAGCGGCCGCAGGCCCACATACCCACCACAGCCCGGCTGGTCCGGAACTTCTCTTAGAAAACAGTCTAGTTTCCTCTTGAAGATTACCACGGTTGTTCCGGCAATATTTCTTATGCTCGCTGGGAGGACGTTGAACAACCGCGGACCTCTGATGTTTATACAGTGTTCTCTGATTGTGCCTATGGCACCTCTGCTCAATGGTTCTATTCTGTATTTTCTTCCATATCGTTCACTCCAGTACGTTGTTATTTTACTGTGTAGATTTGGTACTTGGCCCTCCAGTATCTTCCAGGTGTATATTATTTGGTATCTTTCTCGTCTCCTTTCTAGAGAGAGTACATTTGGAGAGCTTTGAGACGATCCCAGTAATTTAGGTGTTTTATCTCATCTATGCGTGCCGTATATGTTCTCTGTATTCCCTCTATTTCAGCAATCGTGTGGGGAGGGGGGCGTGTGGGGAGGGGGGCGTGTGGGGAGGGGGAGGCGTGTGGGGGAGGGGGCGTGTGGGGAGGGGTGTGTGGGGAGGGGGCGTGTGGGGAGGGGGCGTGTGGGAGGGGGCGTGTGGGGAGGGGCGTGTGGGGAGGGGGGCGTGTGGGGAGGGGGCGTGTGGGAGGGGGAGGCGTGTGGGGAGGGGGCGTGTGGGGAGGGGGCGTGGTGGGGAGGGGCGTGTGGGGAGGGGGGTGTGGGGAGGGGGCGTGTGGGGAGGGGGAGGCGTGTGGGAGGGGAGGGGAGGCGGTGGGGAGGGGGCGTGTGGGGAGGGGTGTGTGTGGGGGGGGTGTGTGGGGGGGGGGAAACAGACCTACACATCTAGGGGAGGAAGACGGAAGGCCCACCAGAGATACCGGAAGTGATGGAACACCTGGAGGAGCAGGCCCCTAGGGTCCTGGTGTGGGACCTGCCGGTAATGACACCCAGTAATACATTCTTCATTGTACGAGGGTCCAGCTTCACCTCCTGGGCCCCGTCTTTCAGTGGTCGCGTGACTATTGCCATAACTCCCGACACATGTGTGTCCATATATCCCCACTCGTTGATATATAATATGACTGGCAGAACGCATTATCTTATAATTACCTCATATACAGCTGGAAATGGTCACCCTCTCTACTCACTCCATCTACTCTCTGCTCGGTCTATCTACTCTCTGCTCGCTCAATCTACTTCCTCTCCGATTGTTAGAGACATTCTCCTGCTGCCTTAAGAACTATCTTGAGCAACAGCCTTCATCCAAAATCCTCGGTTCTGTTGGGTCCCATGTTTATTATTTTACCTTTATATACTCTAATAACCCCGAGAACCGTCAATGGTTCAGACACGAGTACTACAGCCTGTGTCAGCCTACACAAGCCCGGTGGTACAGAGTACAGACACGAGTACTACAGCCTGTGCCAGCCTACACAAGCCCGGTGGTACAGAGTACAGACACGAGTACTACAGCCTGTGCCACCCTTCACAAGCCCGGTGGTACAGAGTACAGACACGAGTACTACAGCCTGTGCCACCCTTCACAAGCCCGGTGGTACAGAGTACAGACACGAGTACTACAGCCTGTGCCACCCTTCACAAGCCCGGTGGTACAGAGTACAGACACGAGTACTACAGCCTGTGCCACCCTCCACAAGCCCGGTGGTACAGAGTACAGACACGAGTACTACAGCCTGTGCCACCCTTCACAAGCCCGGTGGTACAGAGTACAGACACGAGTACTACAGCCTGTGCCAGCCTACACAAGCCCGGTGGTACAGAGTACAAGTTCCTCAAACTTACATTTCCTCTTGATTAGGAGGAAGTTTTAAATTTCACTTTTACCCCTCGTGTCTCTGTGGACTTTACTTCATTATCACTTGGCATCTCTCCCAGAAAAATTCCATCTGAGAGCATATCGTATATTTTAGTTTCCACTATTGCAATTATGTCAGGTTCTGTTTTACTTACCCTTTCCTTCATTTCCTCTGATATATTTAATACCCCATCAGCATTGGTGTACCATACCTTGAGACTTCTTGGAAACTATTACCAGAATTCAGATAGCTCATCTGCCTATTTAGTTCCCTTGGTGTGTGTATTTACTATTTGAATCTACTATTTGTAGCTGCAGAATCAAACTATTACCTCTTGGACCCTGCCTTTCTAACTTATTTATTTTTCCTCTATTATGTCTGCTACATATATCTCTCTTACACACGTGCACACATCCCCAGGCAGCAGCCTGTTGCAGCTGTAACTATCAGGTACCTATTTACTGCTAGGTAAACAGGCACACCAGGCTGAAAGAAACTCGGTCCATTTGTTTCTGCCTCTGCCGAGGATTGAACCCGGGCCCTTAGGACTACCACCCCCAGAGTGCTATCCACTCAGTCGCAAGGCCCCCTTGCATGATACATTGTCTTGTCGAACACACACTGTCTGTCTATTTGACTGTGTGTGTACTCACCTAATTGTACTTGCGGGGGTGGAGCTCTGGCTCTTTGGTCCCGCCTCTCAACCATCAATCAACAGGTGTACAGGTTCCTGAGTCTATTGGGCTCTATCATATCTACACTTCAAACTGTGTATGGAGTCAGCCTCCACTACATCACTTCCTAATACATTACATTTGTCAACCACTCTGACACTAAAAAATTTCTTTCTAATATCTCTGTGGCTCATTCGGACACTCAGTTTCCATCTGTGTCCCCTAGTGCGTGTGCCCCTTGTGTTAAATAGCCTGTCTTTATCAACCCTGTCGATTCCCTTAAGAATCTTGAATGTGGTGATAATGGCCCCCCCCCTAACTCTTCTATCTTCCAACGAAGTGAGGTTTAATTCCCGTAGTTTCTCCTCGTAGCTCATACCATACAGCTCGCGTACTAGTCTGGTGGCAAACCTTTGAACCTTTTCCAGTTTAGTCTTATGCCTGACTAGCTATGAGGTCTCACCGTAACTCTCTGCTTCCTATTGCTTAGGTACTCCCTTATCCACTGGAGCACCTTACCAGCTACACCTGCCTGTCTCTCCAGCTTAAGTAAAAGCCTCTTATGTGGTACTGTGTCAAAGGCTTTCCGACAATCCAAGAAAATGCAGTCCGTCCAGCCTTCTCTTTCTTGCTTAATCTTTGGTGATCATAGAATTCTATTAAGCCAGTCAGGCAACATTTACCCTCCCTGAATCCATGATGGCGATTTGTCACGAAGTTCCTTCTCTCCAGATGTGTTACTAGGTTTTTTCTCACGATCTTCTCCATCACCTTGCATGGTATACAAGTCACGGACACTCGCCTGTAGTTCAGTGCCTCTTGCCTGTCGCCCTTTTTGTATATTGGGACCACATTCGCCGTCTTCCATATTTCTGATAGGTCTCCCGTTTCCAGTGACCTACTGTACACTATGGAGAGTGGCAAGCAAAGTGCCTCTGCACACTCTTTCAGTACCCATGGTGAGATCCCGTCTGTACCAACAGCCTTTCTAACATCCAGATCCAGCAGGTGTCTCTTGACCTTCTCACTCGTACTTTCGAACCCTTCTAAGGCCGCCTGGTTTACTTCCCTTTCTCCTAGCACAGTGACCTCACCTTGTTCTGTTGTGAAGACCTCCTGGAACCTCTTCTTGAGTTCTTAACACACATCTTTGTCATTCTCTGTATACCTATCCTACCTGTGTGTGTGTGTGTGTGTGTGTGTGTGTGTGTGTGTTGTGTGTGTGGTGTGTGTGTGTGTGTGTGTGTACTCACCTATTTGTACTCACCTATTTGTGCTTGCGGGGGTTGAGCTTTGGCTCTTTGGTCCCGCCTCTCAACTGTCAATCAACTGGTGTACAGATTCCCGAGCCTACTGGGCTCTATCATATCTACCCTTGAAACTGTGTATGGAGTCAGCCTCCACCACATCACTGCCTAATGCATTCCATCCGTTAACTACTCTGACACTGAAAAAGTTCCTTCTAACGTCTCTGTGGCTCATGTGGGTACTCAGTTTCCACCTGTGTCCCCTTGTTCGCGTCCCCCCAGTGTTGAATAGTTTGTCCTTGTCTACCCGGTCGATTCCTCTGAGGATTTTGTAGGTTGTGATCATATCTCCCCTTACTCCTCTGTCTTCCAGTGTCGTAAGGTGCATTTCCACAGCCTTTCCTCGTAACTCATGCCTCTTAGTTCTGGGACTAGTCTAGTGGCATACCTTTGGACTTTTCCAGCTTCTTCGTGTGCTTGACAAGGTACGGGTTCCATGCTGGGGCTGCATACTCCAGGATTGGTTTTACATATGTGGTGTACAAGATTCTGAATGATTCCTTACACAGGTTCCTGAAAGCTGATCTGATGTTAGCCAGCCTCGCATATGCCGCAGATGTTATCCTTTTTATGTGGGCTTCAGGAGACAGGTTTGGTGTGATATCAACTCCTAGATCTTTCTCTCTGTCCGTTTCATTAAGTACTTCATCTCCTATTCTGTATCCTGTGTCTGGCCTCCTGTTTCCACTGCCTAGTTTCATTACTTTGCATTTACTCGGGTTGAACTTCAACAGCCATTTGTTGGACCATTCACTCAGTCTGTCTAGGTCGTCTTGTAGCCTCCTACTATCGTCCTCCGTTTCAATCCTCCTCATAATTTTTGCATCATCGGCAAACATTGAGAGAAACGATTCTATACCCTCTGGGAGATCATTGTATTCACTTAGTTGTACTCACCTAGTTGTGCTTGCGGGGGTTGAGCTCTGGCTCTTTGGTCCCGCCTCTCAACCGTCAATCAACAGGTGTACAGTTTCCTGAGCCTAATGGGCTCTATCATATCTACACTTGAAACTGTGTATGGAGTCAGCCTTCACCACATCGCTTCCTAATGCATTCCATTTGTCAACCACTCTGACACTAAAAAAGTTCTTTCTAATATCTCTGTGGCTCATTTGGGCACTCAGTTTCCACCTGTGTCCCCTAGTGCGTGTGCCCCTTGTGTTAAACAGCCTGTCTTTATCAACCCTGTCGATTCCCCTGAGAATCTTGAATGTGGTGATCATGTCCCCCCTAACTCTTCTGTCTTCCAACGAAGTGAGGTTTAATTCCTGCAGTCGCTCCTCGTAGCTCATACCTCTCAGCTCGGGTACTAGTCTGGTGGCAAACCTTTGAACCTTTTCCAGTTTAGTCTTATGCTTGACTAGATAGGGACTCCATGCTGGAGCCGCATACTTCAGGATTGGTCTGACATATGTGGTATATAATGTTCTGAAAGATTCCTTACACAAGTTTCTAAAGGCCGTTCTTATGTTAGCCAACCTGGCATATGCTGCTGATGTTATCCTCTTGATATGAGCTTCAGGGGACAGGTCTGGCGTGATATCAACCCCCAGGTCTTTCTCTCTCTCTGACTCTTGAAGTATTTCATCTCCCAAATGATACCTTGTATCTGGTCTCCTGCTTCCTACCCCTATCTTCATTACATTACATTTGCCTGGGTTAAACTCTAACAGCCATTTGTTCGACCATTCCTGCAACTTGTCCAGGTCTTCTTGAAGTCTCAAGCTGTCCTCCTCTGTCTTAATCCTTCTCATAATTTTGGCGTCGTCAGCAAACATTGAGAGGAATGAGTCTATACCCTCTGGGAGATCATTTACGTATATCAGAAACAGGATAGGTCCAAGTACAGAGCCCTGTGGGACTCCACTGGTGACTTCACGCCAGTCTGAGGTCTCACCCTCACTGTAACTCTCTGCTTCCTATTGCTTAGGTACTCCCTTATCCACTGGAGNCGTACTGTCTACGCACGGACACCCCACCAGTACGCACGGACAACCCACCAGTATGCACGGACACCGCACCAGTACGCACGGACACCCCACCAGTACGCACGGACACCGCACCAGTACGCACTGGGACATGATCACCACATTCAAGATTCTCAAGGGAATCGACAGGGTTGATAAAGACAGGCTATTTAACACAAGGGGCACACGCACTAGGGGACACAGGTGGAAACTGAGTGCCCAAATGAGCCACAGAGATATTAGAAAGAACTTTTTTAGTGTCAGAGTGGTTGACAAATGGAATGCATTAGGAAGTAATGTGGTGGAGGCTGACTCCATACACAGTTTCAAGTGTAGATATGATAGAGCCAATAGGCTCAGGAACCTGTACACCTGTTGATTGACGGTTGAGAGGCGGGACCAAAGCGCCAGAGCTCAACCCCCGCAAACACAACTAGGTGAGTACACCCACCAGTACGCACGGACACCCCACCAGTACACGGACGGACACCACACCAGTACGCACGGACACCACACCAGTACGCACGGACACCCCACCAGTACGCACGGACACCCCACCAGTACGCACGGACACCCCACCAGTACGCACGGACACCCCACCAGTACGCACGGACACCGCACCAGTACGCACGGACACCGCACCAGTACGCACGGACACCCCACCAGTACGCACGGACACCCCACCAGTACGCACGGACACCCACAGTACGCACGGACACCCCACCAGTACGCACGGACACCGCACCAGTACGCACGGACACCGCACCAGTACGCACGGACACCGCACCAGAACGCACGGACACCCCACCAGTACGCACGGACACCCCACCAGTACGCACGGACACCCCACCAGTACGCACGGAACCGCACCAGTACGCACGGACACCCACCAGTACGCACGGACACCCCCAGTACGCACGGACACCCCACCAGTACGCACGGACACCCCACCAGTACGCACGGACACCCCACCAGTACGCACGGACACCGCACCAGTACGCACGGACACCGCACCAGTACGCACGGACACCGCACCAGTACGCACGGACACCGCACCAGTACGCACGGACACCCACCAGTACGCACGGACACCCCACCAGTACGCACGGACACCCCACCAGTACGCAAGGACACCCCACCAGTACGCAAGGACACCCCACCAGTACGCAAGGACACCCACCAGTACGCACGGACACCGCACCAGTACGCACGGACACCGCACCAGTACGCACGGACACCGCACCAGTACGCACGGACACCGCACCAGTACGCACGGACACCCACCAGTACGCACGGACACCCCACCAGTACGCAAGGACACCCCACCAGTACGCAAGGACACCCCACCAGTACGCAAGGACACCCCACCAGTACGCAAGGACACCCCACCAGTACGCACGGACACCGCACCAGTACGCACGGACACCCCACCAGTACGCACGGACACCCCACCAGTACACGAGGGCAGGAAACTCTGCAACTCTCCGTCTGTTTATCTTCATTACGACACCACAAACACATATAGACGTCCCAGTTAAGTAGAAATGACTGAACTAATCCTATGACGAGAATACCAACACCCAGCGGGACCCGCTGCCTCCTCTGCTGTACCAGTCCCTAAGTACAGCCTCCTAATTACACCCGCCCTCACAGTATTGACACCAAGCACCAAATACAGCAACACCTTTTATAACCTCGACTCTAGATCACCCGGAAGTGTAGAACAACGTGTTGGACTGTCGCAAGTGGATCAAGTGCCTGGCGCCACACATTTGTAAACATTGAACTCCATTCTCAGTTACTGGCAACATGGTGCGTTGGGTGTGCGGCGGAGCAGACTACAGCAGCCGGGATGCTGAGCAGACTACAGCAGCCGGGGTGTTGAGCAGACTACAGCAGCCGGGGTGCTGAGCAGACTACAGCAGCCGGGGTGCTGAGCAGACTACAGCAGCCGGGGTGCTGAGCAGACTACAGCAGCCGGGGTGCTGAGCAGACTACAGCAGCCGGGCTGCTGAGCAGACTAAGCAGCCGGGGTGCTGAGCAGACTACAGCAGCGGGGTGCTGAGCAGACTACAGCAGCCGGGGGTGCTGAGCAGACTACAGCAGCCGGGGTGCTGAGCAGACTACAGCAGCCGGGGTGCTGAGCAGACTACAGCAGCCGGGGTGCTGAGCAGACTACAGCAGCCGGGTGCTGAGCAGACTACAGCAGCCGGGGTGCTGAGCAGACTACAGCAGCCGGGGTGCTGAGCAGACTACAGCAGCCGGGGTGCTGAGCAGACTACAGCAGCCGGGGTGCTGAGCAGACTACAGCAGCCGGGGTGCTGAGCAGACTACAGCAGCCGGGGTGCTGAGCAGACTACAGCAGCCGGGGTGCTGAGCAGACTACAGCAGCCGGGGTGCTGGACAGAGTACAGCAGCCGGGTGCTGGGCAGAGCACAGCGGCCGGGGTGCTGGGCAGAGTACAGCGGCCGGGGTGCTGAGCAGACTACAGCAGCCGGGGTGCTGAGCAGACTACAGCAGCCGGGGTGCTGGACAGAGTACAGCAGCCGGGGTGCTGGACAGTACAGCAGCCGGGGTGCTGGGCAGAGCACAGCCGCCGGGCCACTGAGCCAGGGGACAACATTAGTGGACACTTGGGAGTACTGGCAGAAGTGCCATAAACCCCGCAAGACCCGCACTATGACTCTTAATAAAGTGACGGTATACGACCACACACCAGCCGTGGTCATACACACGCCTAGAACACCAAATATACACTACACGATAAATGTATACAAAAGATATAGATGATCTATACCAGGTATCAACCCGCTCTCGCACAAGACAGCACGTATGTGACATATTGCTTACATTCACTATTTTGCTTATAAATAAGTATATATGTGACATATTCCAACCCATATTTTTTTCCAAGGCACTAACTTTTCCTCTCAGTTTTATTTAACAATAGAGATTTTATACAAAATTTGACAATACCCTCAGTTACTTTACAATTTATTTAAATATTTCAGTTTGTTTTATTATTTTATAAAACTGTAATATCAATATTGGTATAGGTACAGTACTAATTGTAATATCTTAACATACTAAAGAAGGTAAGGTTAGGTTGTGGTTTTCTATTCAACTTTTCAAGGTAAATTCAAATATTCACAATAAATTAGTATGTCACATATGCACTTATTCATAAGCAAGATATTGACTACAAGCAAGTGCGAGAACGGGTTGACTGGTCAGCCTTAACATAACTGCCTCAAGCGGGCTTAGAGAACTCCATCATCATAGTCTCCACTACAAGAAGTCTCAAGCCAGGATACACTGCCCGTTTTCTGCGAGAGAGAGAGAGAGATACTCTCTGTATGTCTGCAGACCGCAGTCATTCATCACACTACGACATGCTAACAAGGGTCGTATCTAACGTCAGAGGTTATACCTCGAGCCATGACGCTAATTAGACTTATTTCTCACAAATTATCCGTGCAATTATCTGATAAAAAAAACTCGTGTCTGGTTGAAGAACGATTTCATTACTTTACAAGGACATCCAGCGACATACCCAGACCTCCAGTCACATGACACTTCGTTACGACCTACAATATATTATTTGTTTCACTATGCAAGTGCCAGTCCTTTATGTAACCTGCAGTAAAGGTGATTGGTGGCGCTCGAGTCAAGCCACCCACTACCTTGGCTTGGTTGTCAGATTTAGTAGCCTTAACATATCCATGTAGCTTAACCCTCTTAGCTCTGGCACGTCCTCTTGCAAACCTCTCTTACTTTTTTTCAGTTTTGACTTTATGCTTTACCAGGTGGGGGGGGGGGGGGATTCCACTCCCGTGCTGCATATTCCAGTATTGTCTAACAAATGTTGTGTGGATCGCCTTGAAGGATCCCTGACGGTATAGTGGTGATAGCAAGGGAACAATGCTTTTCAACAACATGATTCAAAAGTCCTTAACTAAAATATTTACGGTATACTTTCGGTGGTAACCTAAACATGTACCGAGTGTAACTCGCCCAAGATAACATCACTTCTTTTAACGTATGTGATGAACTTTTGTTACTTGTAACTTGGTACTGAATTATCACCATCATTTACTGTGACTAAACATAATTACCGAAAAATAAAAGTAAGTTTTGTAAAAGTAAATAAAGATATCTATCCGCTAGCTATCCAACAATGCACCGAGTCTATGTATCTTACATGTTGTTAAAGACTTAGCTACTCAGGACGAAGTGTCCATGTAGCACGGGCTATGGTGAGCCCGTAATTATCTTATATGTATCTGTGTAATTAGTCTTTAGTCTATGTATCTTGATGGTGGCCTACATGCTCCTCCCCCCCCCCCAGTGTGTGTGCAGCAGCCTCCAGTCACCACCAGCAATACAACCAACCCGTCGTTACACAACTCTCCACACCACACAAAATCCAACATTTCACCGAAAGGGGTAAAAAAAAAAAAACAATATTATGACGAACATGCTTCAGTGTTGCAAGAAACGATCAATGCAATCACGATACAACAAGAGAAATGATGCAAGCTGAACAGTCAACAATAGCATCGTTGCAAAAGCACGCGCTACTCGACGAATGATAATTCAATAACAGATCTAAGATACTATAATTATTTTCTAAATATTAGACAATAACTTGAGTTTTGAGTCTTAAAACCCAGGGTAAAATGCTGAGTCAAATGTTCTATCGTACAGGCGCCATGAACGATGATGCTAAGCTGCCTTCTTAATTGGGTGCTTAATCGTGGCTATTACTAATTCTGCAACAAGCAGTGAGAACTGCTGCTGCCGACAACTTGTGTATTGTAATACATATTACTCGCGCTGAAAAATACAATTAACTACTGTATTTGATGGCCAACTGTAGCAACACTTCATTTATTTTCAACCCGTCCTCGACTCAAGTCCATTACATCCAGCGGTCGACCCCACAGACGCATTCATAAATTTGAACATGCTGTTCATTAAAATGGGAATGTTCTCAAGTATAAATTAATATTATAATGTATTAGTATATTGTGCATATATAGGTATAGGTTAGGTTAGGTGTTTAGGTTCTGTTGACGATTATTTGTATTTGTAGTACGTGGGTGAAGCATTTATAGCGTTGTGATTCGAACAAAATTCGTCAGTGAAGCACTTGTTCCGGATATGTTCGAACGTCAGCAGTTGTGAGTCGTGTGTAAACCGTTTTTCATTCATAAACAGCGGGTTTGGTGGGTGCATGGAATCACTTTTGGATCTTTGTTTGGAGGACGGGCTGTTTACAGCGTTGTGGTTCGAACAAAATTCGTCAGTGAAGCACTTGTTCCGGAAGTGTTCGAACGAAATCAGTTGAGTCGTGTGTAAACCGTTTTTCATTCATAAACACCTGGGGGGTTTGGCGGGTGGATGGAATCACTTAGATCTTTGTTTGGAGGACAGGCTGACATTCTTGTTCCCCCCAGCTCTATCCAAATTAATTTGAGATCTATTCTAAACAATTCTGACTGTTCCCTCAATCCGCCGCAAAAAGCTGCCTACAGTGCGTGGCTCAGTTGTTGTGCCTATAATCTTCTGAAACTGAATGTCTCTCTTAACCCTGATAAAACTGTTCACTATATATTTCCCCTTGGAAAGATGTGGAGGTCTCTCTGCATTATACCCCCATCAGTATAAAACAAATGTATAACACTGACATTTTGAGATGTATAACATTAGAAGCTATTGACAGTCATCTTCAAATTCTCAAACTGACTGAATCCTATGCCTTTACTGATGGCTCTGTGCAGTTAGGCACTAATAGAACAGGTTGTGCATGTACAGTGTATAAAGGGAATGAAATGATCATGTCTAGTACACAGAGATTAAACAACTGGGCTAGCACGACGCAGACCGAGCTATTGGGCATTTATCTAGCCACTGAATACCTTAAGCTCAATGGTGGTGGAGTTATTTTCTGTGACTCTAAAAGTGCTCTGCAGTCCTTAAATAACCCACCACAATGTATGTCGGAAGTAGCTTGTAATATTAAATGGAATGTAATTTTGCTAATGATAATAACTCTTGTATAAAATTTATGTGGATCCCATCCCATGTTGAAGTCGGAAAACATGACTTCGTAGATCGATTGGCCAATGAGGCTTGCAGGAAAGAAAACATTGATTATGACTTTGGACTATCTAATGCAATTATTAGAAACATACAAATTAAAGAAATTAATTCAGATTTAGAAGAACTAAGAAATGCCGAGACCTGAAAGCTGCAGTATTAAAAGCTATGACAACTTTTGTAATAATAGGTATTTATATGGTCAGCACAGTAACCGGGCCAGGCAATGTGATGTAGTCATTGTGTGAATTCGCCTTGGCTATAGGCCCATCTGGCAGGTTAGTGAGGCTGAGCCACTACCAGAATACTCAGATTGTAAACTCTGTGATAAACCTTTAATACATTCACTAGAGCACTATATTGTTGAATGTGAAACCGTAAAGGACTTTAGACCTCCTGGCCTCTTGTACCATCAACTGTGTAACTATTTTATTGACTCAGGTGTTCTGGACGACATCCTAACAGTTTATCCTAAATTTGCTTGTCCATTTTAAAGAATGAAGAACAATTTTTATTTATATTACTTCTAAGCTGCATCACTTATGAACCCATCCCTGCCCTTGTGTGGCAGTGCACAGTAGAAAGTTGTTTTCACATCCATACATTAACACATTGATTGTAACCATGATATATATGTGCTTCCGCCTACAGTTTAGACCTATTGTCTTGTGTATGACCCTCTGTTCTGCGTGACAGTGAATACCAGCATTATCCTCACTTTAATAAGACTTTATCATAATCCTCAGATTACGCAAAATTGTAATTAATTTTGTCAATAAAGATGTTAATAATAATAATGTTGCCGGGATTGAGAAAACGGGGTTGTCTCAGTATTGCAGTGATTGTCAATCTTGATTAATGATTGTTAACTCAGGAGCCCCATCGTCATATTAATGGAGACACCGGGATCGTCAGGGGTCTAGTAATTCCCAGCCTTTTTAATTTTGGGGGAACCCTTTAGATGTCATGCACACCCCCAGAGACCCTTCCCTGGGGCACTTGTATTAAGTGCAACACAATTTTGGTCACTCGGTATGAAGGGTGATTTTCTGACTGCTTATTCCTTCAGAATATTCCTCCAGAGTATAGAAAATGGCTGTTCTCCCCCCCCCTCATACTTTACTGCGAGTTTTGTCTAAGACAGTTTAGAGAAGATGTCTTTGAAGGGACCTGAAGGGTGTCGACTTGTCACCTAAGCTGTGACACGTTGTTTAATTCGACATCCTTCAGGCACCATCAAGACGTTTTCCCCTAAGATGTCTTAGACAAAGGTCGCAGCAAAGTTTGAGGGGGAAAGACCCAGGCACAAAACAATAAATAAATAATTTAATAGTGCAATTAACTCGTACTTTTGAATATATTGTACAAGTATTTATGCTTATATATATGTACTGTAAAAAAAAAAACTCACTCACTTTACATCGAGTTTGCTGGTTAAAACCACTGCGGATATGTTATGTAATATTTCATGATGTTAACAAAAAAGTTACATTATTCTAGATTACATTCACACGGGAAAATAATAACAATGTCAAACTTTTGCGGATTCTGGCGTAACCACGGGCACGGGTTGTGTATTACATAGTTGTGTTAGCCTAGTTGTGCTTGCCGGGGTTGACCTCTGCTCTTTCGGTCCGCCTCTCAACTGTCACTCAATCAACTGTTACTAACTGCTACTATTTTACACCACACACACACACACACACACACACACACACACACACACACACACACACACACACAGGGGAGGAACTCAACAAGAGGTTCCAGGAGGTCTTCACAATAGAACATGGTTAGGTCACTGTGCTAGGAGAGGGGGCAGTAAACCAGGCGGCCTTGGAAGGGTTCGAAATTACGAGAGATGAGGTCAAGAGACACTTTCTCACATCCAGGATCTGGATGTGAGAAAGGGTGTTGGTCCAGACGGGATCTCACCATGGGTATTGAAAGAGTGTGCAGAGGCACTCTGCTTGCCACTCTCCATATTGTATAGTAGGTCACTGGAGACGGGAGACCTACCAGAAATAGGGAAGGAGGTTAATGTGGTCCCAATATACAAAAATGGTGAATGACAAGAGGCACTGAACTACAGGCCAGTGTACTTAACTTGTATACCATGCAAAGTGATGGAGAAGATCGTGAGAAAAAATCTAGTAACACATCTGGAGAGAAGGGACTTCGTGACAAATCGCCAACATGGGTTCAGGGAGGGTAAATCTTGCCTTACTGGCTTAATAGAATTCTACGATCAGGTGACAAAGACGAAGCAAGAAACAGAAGGCTGGGCAGACTGCATTTTTTTGGACAGTCGGAGTCGCCCAGAAGAGGCTGGTACATAAGCTGGAGAGACAGGCAGGAGTATCTGGTAAAGTGCTCCAGTGGATAAGGGAAAATACCTAAGCAATAGGAAGCAAAGAGTTACAGTGAGGTGTGAGACCTCAGATTGGCGTGAAGTCACCAGTGGAGTCCCACGGGGCTCTGTACTCGGTCCTATCCTGTTTCTGATATACGTGAACGATCTCCCGGAGGGTATAGACTCATTCCTCTCAATGTTTGCTGATGATGCCAAAATTATGAGGAGGATTAAGACAGAGGAGGACTGCTTAAGGCTTCAACCACCACCACTGACGGACCACAACACCGTTGCACCACCACCACCACCACCACTGAAGGACCACAACACCGGTGCACCACCACCACTGAAGGACCACAACACCGGTGCACCACCACCACTGAAGGACCACAACACCGGTGCACCACCACCACCACTGAAGGACCACAACACCGGTGCACCACCACCACCACCACTGAAGGACCACAACACCGGTGCACCACCACCACCACCACTGAAGGACCACAACACCGGTGCACCACCACCACCACTGAAGGACCACAACACCGGTGCACCACCACCACCACCACTGAAGGACCACAACACCGGTGCACCACCACCACCACTGAAGGACCACAACACCGGTGCACCACCACCACCACTGAAGGACCACAACACCGGTGCACCACCACCACCACTGAAGGACCACAACACAGGTGCACCACCACCACCACTAAAGGACCACAACACAGGTGCACCACCACCACTGAAGGACCATAACACCGGTGCACCACCACCATCACTGAAGGACCACAACACCGGTGCACCACCATCACCACCACCACTGAAGGACCACAACACAGGTGCACCACCACCACCACCACTGAAGGACCACAACACCGGTGCACCACCACCACCACTGAAGGACCACAACACAGGTGCACCACTACCACCATCACTGAAGGACCACAACACCGGTGCACCACCACCACTGAAGGACCACAATACCGGTGCACCACCACCATCACTGAAGGACCACAACACCGGTGCACCACCACCACCACTGAAGGACCACAACACAGGTGCACCACCACCACCATCACTGAAGGATCACAACACCGGTGCACCACCACCACTGAAGGACCACAACACCGGTGCACCACCACCATCACTGAAGGACCACAACACCGGTGCACCACCACCATCACTGAAGGACCACAACACCGGTGCACCACCACCACCACTGAAGGACCACAACACCGGTGCACCACCACCACCACTGAAGGACCACAACACAGGTGCACCACCACCACCACTAAAGGACCACAACACAGGTGCACCACCACCACTGAAGGACCATAACACCGGTGCACCACCACCATCACTGAAGGACCACAACACCGGTGCACCACCACCACTGAAGGACCATAACACCGGTGCACCACCACCATCACTGAAGGACCACAACACCGGTGCACCACCACCACCACCACTGAAGGACCACAACACCGGTGCACCACCACCACCACTGAAGGACCACAACACCGGTGCACCACCACCACCACCACTGAAGGACCACAACACAGGTGCACCACCACCACCACTAAAGGACCACAACACAGGTGCACCACCACCACTGAAGGACCATAACACCGGTGCACCACCACCACCACTGTAGGACCATAACACCGGTGCACCACCACCACCACTGAAGGACCATAACACCGGTGCACCACCACCACCACTGAAGGACCATAACACCGGTGCACCACCACCACCACTGAAGGACCACAACACAGGTGCACCACCACCACCACTGAAGGACCACAACACAGGTGCACCACCACCACCACTGAAGGACCATAACACCGGTGCACCACCACCACCACTGAAGGACCACAACACAGGTGCACCACCACCACCACCACTGAAGGACCACAACACCGGTGCACCACCACCATCACTGAAGGACCACAACACCGGTGCACCACCACCATCACTGAAGGACCACAACACCGGTGCACCACCACCATCACTGAAGGACCACAACACCGGTGCACCACCACCACCACTGAAGGACCACAACACAGGTGCACCACCACCACTGAAGGACCACAACACCGGTGCACCACCACCACCACTGAAGGACCACAACACCGGTGCACCACCACCACCACTGAAGGACCACAACACCGGTGCACCACCACCACCACTGAAGGACCACAACACAGGTGCACCACCACCACTGAAGGACCACAACACCGGTGCACCACCACCACCACTGAAGGACCACAACACCGGTGCACCACGACAACCACCATCACTGAAGGACCACAACACCGGTGCATCACCACCATCACTGAAGGACCACAACACCGGTGCACCACCACCACCACTGAAGGACCACATCACCGGTGCACCACCACCACCACCATCACTGAAGGACCACAACACCGGTGCACCACCACCATCACTGAAGGACCACAACACCGGTGCACCACCACCACCACTGAAGGACCACAACACCGGTGCACCACCACCACCACTGAAGGACCACAACACAGGTGCACCACCACCACTGAAGGACCACAACACCGGTGCACCACCACCACCACTGAAGGACCACAACACCGGTGCACCACCACCACCACCATCACTGAAGGACCACAACACCGGTGCACCACCACCATCACTGAAGGACCACAACACCGGTGCACCACCACCATCACTGAAGGACCACAACACAGGTGCACCACCACCACTGAAGGACCACAACACCGGTGCACCACCACCACCACTGAAGGACCACAACACCGGTGCACCACCATCACCACCACTGAAGGACCACAACACCGGTGCACCACCACCACCACCACTGAAGGACCACAACACCAGTGCACCACCACCATCACTGAAGGACCACAACATAGGTGCACCACCACCATCACTGAAGGACCACAACATAGGTGCACCACCACCACTGAAGGACCACAACACCGGTGCACCACCATCACCACCACTGAAGGACCACAACACCGGTGCACCACCACCACTGAAGGACCACAACACCAGTGCACCACCATCACCACTGAAGGACCACAACATAGGTGCACCACCACCACTGAAGGACCACAACACCGGTGCACCACCATCACCACCACTGAAGGACCACAACACCGGTGCACCACCACCACCACCACTGAAGGACCACAACACCGGTGCACCACCACCATCACCACCACTGAAGGACCACAACACTGGTGCACGACCACCACCACTGAAAGACCACAACACAGGTGCACCACCACCACCACTGAAAGACCACAACACCGGTGCACCACCACCACCACCACTGAAGGACCACAACACCGGTGCACCACCACCACCACTGAAGGACCACAACACCGGTGCACCACCACCACCACTGAAGGACCACAACACAGGTGCACCACCACCACCACTAAAGGACCACAACACAGGTGCACCACCACCACTGAAGGACCATAACACCGGTGCACCACCACCACCACTGTAGGACCATAACACCGGTGCACCACCACCACCACTGAAGGACCATAACACCGGTGCACCACCACCACCACTGAAGGACCATAACACCGGTGCACCACCACCACCACTGAAGGACCACAACACAGGTGCACCACCACCACCACTGAAGGACCACAACACAGGTGCACCACCACCACCACTGAAGGACCATAACACCGGTGCACCACCACCACCACTGAAGGACCACAACACAGGTGCACCACCACCACCACCACTGAAGGACCACAACACCGGTGCACCACCACCATCACTGAAGGACCACAACACCGGTGCACCACCACCATCACTGAAGGACCACAACACCGGTGCACCACCACCATCACTGAAGGACCACAACACCGGTGCACCACCACCACCACTGAAGGACCACAACACAGGTGCACCACCACCACTGAAGGACCACAACACCGGTGCACCACCACCACCACTGAAGGACCACAACACCGGTGCACCACCACCACCACTGAAGGACCACAACACCGGTGCACCACCACCACCACTGAAGGACCACAACACCGGTGCACCACCACCACCACTGAAGGACCACAACACAGGTGCACCACCACCACTGAAGGACCACAACACCGGTGCACCACCACCACCACTGAAGGACCACAACACCGGTGCACCACGACAACCACCATCACTGAAGGACCACAACACCGGTGCATCACCACCACCATCACTGAAGGACCACAACACCGGTGCACCACCACCACCACTGAAGGACCACATCACCGGTGCACCACCACCACCACCATCACTGAAGGACCACAACACCGGTGCACCACCACCATCACTGAAGGACCACAACACCGGTGCACCACCACCACCACTGAAGGACCACAACACCGGTGCACCACCACCACCACTGAAGGACCACAACACAGGTGCACCACCACCACTGAAGGACCACAACACCGGTGCACCACCACCACCACTGAAGGACCACAACACCGGTGCACCACCACCACCACCATCACTGAAGGACCACAACACCGGTGCACCACCACCATCACTGAAGGACCACAACACCGGTGCACCACCACCATCACTGAAGGACCACAACACAGGTGCACCACCACCACTGAAGGACCACAACACCGGTGCACCACCACCACCACTGAAGGACCACAACACCGGTGCACCACCATCACCACCACTGAAGGACCACAACACCGGTGCACCACCACCACCACCACTGAAGGACCACAACACCAGTGCACCACCACCATCACTGAAGGACCACAACATAGGTGCACCACCACCATCACTGAAGGACCACAACATAGGTGCACCACCACCACTGAAGGACCACAACACCGGTGCACCACCATCACCACCACTGAAGGACCACAACACCGGTGCACCACCACCACTGAAGGACCACAACACCAGTGCACCACCATCACCACTGAAGGACCACAACATAGGTGCACCACCACCACTGAAGGACCACAACACCGGTGCACCACCATCACCACCACTGAAGGACCACAACACCGGTGCACCACCACCACCACCACTGAAGGACCACAACACCGGTGCACCACCACCATCACCACCACTGAAGGACCACAACACTGGTGCACGACCACCACCACTGAAAGACCACAACACAGGTGCACCACCACCACCACTGAAAGACCACAACACAGGTGCACCACCACCACTGAAGGACCATAACACCGGTGCACCACCACCATCACTGAAGGACCACAACACCGGTGCACCACCACCACTGAAGGACCACAACACAGGTGCACCACCACCACCACTGAAGGACCACAACACCGGTGCACCACCACCACCACCACTGAAGGACCACAACACCGGTGCACCACCACCACCACCACTAAAGGACCACAACACCGGTGCACCACCACCACCACCACTGAAGGACCACAACACCGGTGCACCACCACCACCACTGAAGGACCACAACACCGGTGCACCACCACCACCACTGAAGGATAACAACACCGGTGCACCACCACCACTGAAGGACCACAACACCGGTGCACCACCACCACCACCACTGAAGGACCACAACACCAGTGCACCACCACCACTGAAGGACCACAACACTGGTGCACCACCACCACTGAAGGACCACAACACTGGTGCACCACCACCACTGAAGGACCACAACATAGGTGCACCACCACCACTGAAGGACCACAACATAGGTGCACCACCACTGAAAGACCACAACACAGGTGCACCACCACCACCACTGAAGGACCACAACACCGGTGCACCACCACCACTGAAGGACCACAACACCGGTGCACCACCACCACCACTGAAGGACCACAACACCGGTGGAACACCACCACCACTGAAGGACCACAACACCAGTGCACCACCACCACCACCACCACTGAAGGACCACAACATAGGTGCACCACCACCACTGAAGGACCACAACACCGGTGCACCACCACCACTGAAAGACCACAACACAGGTGCACCACCACCACTGAAGGACCACAACACCGGTGCACCACCACCACCACTGAAGGACCACAACACCGGTGCAACACCACCACCACTGAAGGACCACAACACCGGTGCACCATCACCACCACTGAAGGACCACAACATAGGTGCACCACCACCACCACTGAAGGACCACAACACCGGTGCACCACCACCACCACTGAAGGACCACAACACCGGTGCACCACCACCACTGAAGGACCACAACACCGGTGCACCACCACCACTGAAGGACCACAACACCGGTGCACCACCACCACTGAAGGACCACAACACCGGTGCACCACCACCACTGAAGGACCACAACACCGGTGCACCACCACCACTGAAGGACCACAACACCGGTGCACCACCACCACCACCACTGAAGGACCACAACACCGGTGCACCACCACCACTGAAGGACCACAACACCGGTGCACCACCACCACCACTGAAGGACCACAACACCGGTGCACCACCCCCCATCACTGAAGGACCACAACACCGGTGCACCACCACCACCACTGAAGGACCACAACACAGGTGCACCACCACCACCACTGAAGGACCACAACACCGGTGCACCACCACCACCACTGAAGGACCACAACACCGGTGCACCACCACCACTGAAGGACCACAACACCGGTGCACCACCACCACCACTGAAGGACCACAACACAGGTGCACCACCACCACTGAAGGACCACAACACCGGTGCACCACCACCACCACCACTGAAGAACCACAACACAGGTGCACCACCACCACCACCACTGAAGGACCACAACACAGGTGCACCACCCCCATCACTGAAGGACCACAACACCGGTGCACCACCACCACCACTGAAGGACCACAACACCGGTGCACCACCACCACTGAAGGACCACAACACCGGTGCACCACCACCACTGAAGGACCACAACACCGGTGCACCACCACCACTTTAGGACCACAACACCGGTGCACCACCACCACCACTGAAGGACCACAACACCGGTGCACCACCACCACCACCACCACCACCACTGAAGGACCACAACACAGGTGCACCACCACCACCACCACTGAAGGACCACAACACAGGTGCACCACCACCACCACCACCACTGAAGGACCACAACACAGGTGCACCACCACCACTGAGGGACCACAACACCGGTGCACCACCCCCATCACTGAAGGACCACAACACCGGTGCACCACCACCACCACTGTAGGACCACAACACCGGTGCACCACCACCACTGAAGGACCACAACACCGGTACACCACCACCACTGAAGGACCACAACACCGGTGCACCACCACCACTGAAGGACCACAACACCGGTGCACCACCACCACCACTGAAGGACCACAACACTGGTGCACCACCACCACTGAAGGACCACAACACCGGTGCACCACCACCACTGAAGGACCACAACACCGGTGCACCACCACCACCACTGAAGGACCACAACACAGGAACTACAACAGCGGAGTTTCAACACATTCTTGTTTACAACCAAGAGATTTACCCAGCAGCGTCCGGCGGGTGGAGCCTGGCACACCGCCAAACTTTTCTACTTCGTCTCCACACGAGAAACTAACTCAAGGAATACTTTGTTCTTCCATACGTATAAATCCTGTAAGAGATAGAGAACGAAAACTAACCCAGTTTACTTTTATATACTAAATACACTGGGCATACAGGTAAAATAAACATAGGTAATATTTAATATATACTCCAGACGTAAATAAACGTCTAGACATGAACAAAGATGCTGTCATCGGCGCGTCAATAAATGTTAAGACCTGAGTGATCCCGAGACTGAGTGATTAATAATTATTATCTCTGGCACCGTTACAGCGAGGTTGATGGCGCTGTAAACTCTCATAACGCAATTATTGCCGCTATGTTAGGCTTACAGCCTCTGCTCAACACAACAGTAACGTCGGACACGAGACGAGCTTCTTGCCCTCGGGGATAATTCCTACAGGATGCAACATACTTAGTCTGTCTCCTATCCTCTGGATTATTAGAGAGGCTGAACAAGCAACACCCGACACTATCTCCAACGTGTAAGGAAGGTGTCTCAAGATGGGTGGACAGAGGAAGGAGGAGAGACTAGAGAAGTTCATCTCATGTTAGTGATCACTTCAAGGTACAAGTGGTCAGTTCATTGGATTATTTTCCAAGGAAAGACCATGAAAACTGGTTCATAAAACAGCGTCATGAGATATAATAACCTGGAGGTCTGGTCGGAGACCGGGCCGCGGAGCCGTTGATCCCCGGAACCTTCACATGATAGGCAGCCTTAGGAAATGTTAAAAGTACACACCGTCCGCCACCACCATGACATGCACCTAAACAAAGGCACGTTATGAAACACGGTGGCCAGAGTGACCCTATATACTGCCACAGGTGTGTACAACAGAGGCACACCTGACACTCCTGCACCACTATCACCACACCTGACACTCCTTTATCACACCTGCCAAGCGCACCATTCCACAGGAAATGAGCACACACGTGAGAACAGAACATCTCTGATGTGTTGAAGATCGTTCATTAAACACCTGGGGCAAAACCTTACTGCAGCGACCATACGGGTCATAAGTACTCACACTCCACCTAAGTAACACAGCAACAAGGAACACTTGGTGGGCCGGCCAGCCAGAGGCTTAGGGCCCGCGCAGGAATATCCCTGCATAAAAAAAAGTAATCAACTAGGCAGCAGCATGTCATGGTGCGGCGGGTTATGCCGTGTCTAAGAGTGACACGGGTGTTGAACGTACCCACACGCTGAGATGGGCCAGTAGTTAATTACTTGTTTATCCAGCAATCGCATCCTGGCACGCCCAGGGTCTGGTACTGATGTTTGCATATTGGTTGACTGAGTGAGGAGCTTGTAGCAAGGAAGGGGGGGGGGTGCTTGTGTGCGTGCGTTGGTGAGTGTGTGCGTGCAGGTACTGGTCTGATGAGCTTGCAGGGTTACAGATGTATACTGAATTAATATTGACAACGCCATCTAATCCATTCCATTTATTTCTGCAACGAAAACTGCAACAAGAATATAAGACCAAACCAAACCTCTCCTAGCAATTGTAGGCCTAATACACGCTATCAGATCGTGTAACAACAGTTATAAGTTATTTGTATACACAAATAAAGTTGGCAGAGGTATGCCTCACCTAATCGACGAGTACAAACGAGCGTGGACAATAGACCTGGCAAGTTAGTCTGGAATCTAAGGCGTTAAACCAGGTGCCTGCGTCCCTCACCTACACAACATGCGAGGTGATGGAAAACATCATAAGTCAGAGAGGCTAGTAGAACACCCACAGAGGGTGGATGTAACAACACCAGTAGGGTGTCAGGGATGGCGAATCCTGCCTCACAAACCTGATAAGAGTTCTATTCACAGGCGACTGAGATAAGTGTGCGCGGATTTATACTGTCGGGCTGTCAGAAAGCCTACAACAAAATACCTCACAGGAGACTAGTATACAAAACGGACAAACAAGCAGGCACTGGAACTCCAGTAGGTAAATGAGAGATAAACATAGTCACGGTGTGACAAGAAACCTCGCGAGTGTCGGGATGTTATCAGTGGCGTTCCACAGGAGTCAGTTCTGGAGCCGATCCTCTTCCTAAGCCATGTAAACGACCAACGTGAGGGTGTTACATCCCTCCTCACAATGTTCGCTGATGATGAGGATAAATACGATGGAAGATTGTATGAAACTACAAGAGGATCTGGACAAAATGAAACTATGGCCCCCTGAAGTGGCTACTAGACTTCAGCTCTTAGAAAGTGCAAAATAGTGAAGCTCGATACGGGGAACCAAAGACTGAACACATGGTACCACAAGGGAGAAGAAATCCTATTAGAATCGAACAGAGAAAGAAAGCTGGGTGTCGATATTACCCCCAACCTGTCCCGGAAGCCCACATTAAAAGAGCAGCTGCTGCATGTGGAAGGTTGCCTAAGATTCCTTTAGGAATCTTATCTTGAGGTTATCTCGAGATGATTTCGGGGCTTTAGTGTCCCCGCGGCCCAGTCCTCGACCAGGCCTCCACTCCCTGGAAGCAGCCCGTGACAGCTGACTAACACCCAGGTACCTATTTTACTGCTAGGTAACAGGGGCATAGGGTGAAAGAAACTCTGCCCATTGTTTCTCTCCAGCGCTCGGGATCGAACCCGGGACCACAGGATCACAAGTCCAGTGTGCTGTCCGCTCGGCCGACCGGCTCCCCCTTAGATCTTAAAAAAAATCGTCCAGAAAGATGGAAGATAGGGAACAGCAGAGACATGATTACTACATATATCGTTAACATCTGATAAATTCAGGAATATGCGGCATCCGTGTGGAGTTCTTGTCTCGTGAAATACAAAGCTCAAAAAGTTCAGAGGTATGCCACCAGACTAGTCCCAGAGCCGAGAGGCATGACCTATCTTCTTATCTTGAGGTTATCTTGAGATAATTTCAGGGCTTAGCGTCCCCGCGGCCCGGTCCTCGACCATGCCTCATTTTTGTTACACTCCCCAGGAAGCAGCCCGTGACAGCTGACTAACTCCCAGGTACCTATTTACTGCTAGGTAACAGGGGCATCAGGGTGAAAGAAACATTTTGCCCATTTGTCTCCGCCTCCACCGGGGATCGAACCCGGAACCTCAGGACTACGAATCCGAAGCGCTGTCCACTCAGCTGCCAGGCGCCCAATAAAGCCTACAGGTGTTAAACCTCACATCACTGGAAGATAAGGAACAGCAGAGACATGATTACTACATACAAAATACACAAGGAATAGACAGGGCAGACAAGGACAGACTATTGACAGGGGTGGTAAACAAACACGGTAACACAGTTGAACAAAAAGGTACCGAAATGAGGCACAGAGACATTAGAGTTTTGTCAGTGTCAGTAGTGAACAAGTGGACTGCGCCAAGAAGTGAGGCTGTGGAGGCAGACTCCATACACAGCTTTAACTGGAACCTGCATCACTTGATTAAGAGTCGAGAGGCAGGACCCAAGAGTCGTGGCTCATCCCCGTAAATAGAACAGTGCGAGTAGAAGAACTGTCCAACTCACAGGCACCTATATGGCGCAGTGGTAAGACAATCGCCCGCCAGTTCGCAAGCGCTTTGGCCTGGGTTATTATCCTGGCCGGAGAAGATTGACTGGACGCCAATCCTTAATTGACGCCACTGTTCACCCAGCAGTGAATGAGGTACCTGGTTATTAAACGATTTGGCGGGTCGTATTCAGGGGAAAATTAGGATGAAGGACCTGCCCGAAACACTGTGTGTGCTAGTGGCTGTACACGAATGTAATAACTCTTTGTATTGAAATAAATAAATAACAATATATATATTGCTAAGTGAATAGAGGCATCAGGAAAAAAAAGGAAATGTGCCCAACCGTGTGTCTTACAGCAGGAATGAGAGCCGGGACCTTCGGTTGTAAGCTGACGCAGACCACTGCGCTAGTTGCTATCTATATCTCCTCATTCTTGTCCTCCTCAATTTGAACTTACTTCTGTAAATACTTTGCCACTTCACCTTAGAATCTTGCATGTTGTTGTCATGTCTGTCCTGTTCTTTCTCGCCTCCCGATTGCGAGCTCCCGTTCCCACCGCCATCATGGCTATGACCTCCGAGCTCACCAACAAACAATGCAGCGTAACTTTGGACCCTTTCCAGTTCCATTTTGAGCTGGTTTGGCTCCGTGTCGTTCGGACGAGTCCTTTATCCTGGTTCTTGAGGGTTATCCAGATGCTGGCCAGGTAATGTGCACATGGAGGCTGTGTTATGGTGCACACGTGTGCTCCTGCCAGGTGTGTTGTGGTGTACACTGCTGCCAGGTGTGTTGTGGTGTACACGTGTGCTGCTGCCAGGTGTGTTATGGTGTACACTGCTGCCAGGTGTATTGTGGTGTACACTGCTGCCAGGTGTATTGTGGTGTACACTGCTGCCAGGTGTGTTGTGGTGTACACTGCTGCCAGGTGTGTTGTGGTGTACACTGCTGCCAGGTGTGTTGTGGTGTACACTGCTGCCAGGTGTGTTGTGGTGTACACTGCTGCCAGGTGTGTTGTGGTGTACACTGCTGCCAGGTGTGTTGTGGTGTACACTGCTGCCAGGTGTGTTGTGGTGTACACTGCTGCCAGGTGTGTTGTGGTGTACACTGCTGCCAGGTGTGTTGTGGTGTACACTGCTGCCAGGTGTGTTGTGGTGTACACTGCTGCCAGGTGTGTTGTGGTGTACACTGCTGCCAGGTGTGTTGTGGTGTACACTGCTGCCAGGTGTGTTGTGGTGTACACTGCTGCCAGGTGTGTTGTGGTGTACACTGCTGCCAGGTGTGTTGTGGTGTACACTGCTGCCAGGTGTGTTGTGGTGTACACTGCTGCCAGGTGTGTTGTGGTGTACACTGCTGCCAGGTGTGTTGTGGTGTACACTGCTGCCAGGTGTGTTGTGGTGCACGCATGTGCTGCTGCCAGGTGTGTTGTCTACTCTTACGTTTTCTTTTCAAGTGGGAATTTACCTTTCCGCAGGTGATACTGCATTTGATGTGTCCTGCACCTATTCGTAGTATAACCTTGCATTTGTCTCTGATAAAATCCATTAACCGTTTCTCACAACATACCTGGACACTGTCTACCAGCTCAAGGTCATCTTGCTATGTGTTGCAGCCCGCCTCTATTCTGATTATTCTCATTACTTTAACCTTAGAAGTGAACATTGATAAGTGTGCGCGCGCGCGCGCGTGTGTGTCCACCGAGCCGCAACCCCCCCCCCCCCCCCCCCCGCCATTCCTCGACAAAGTTGGCCCTCCAGGGTACTCTCCTCCATAAATACTTTACTACAGTGAAGGCTGTCTCACTTTATCAAACGCCACCAACGTTAAGTGGCCCCGTCAAGTGCCTCAGGTAAGTGGCTCCCGTCAGGCCCCTCCCCCCCTCCCCTTATCCTACCCATTTACTGCAACCCGACCACACTGATAACCCCGAGGTGAAATACACACTCCAATCTCTCACACAAGGCACGCACGCACGCAGGCGCCCGCGCGCGCGCACACACACTGATGGTACTATTCAACACATCACACATCACTATTCAACACTACCATTCAACTATGCTACCATTCAACACTAGTACTATTCAACACAGCACACATCACACACATACTATTCAACACAGGTGGAAACTGAGTACCCACATGAGCCACAGGACGTTAGAAGGATAGAAGGAACTTTTTCAGTGTCAGATTAGTTAACAGATGGAATGCATTAGGCAGTGATGTGGTGGAGGCTGACTCCATACACAGTTTTAATGTAGATATGATTGAGCCCAGTAGGCTCAGGAACCTGTACACCAGTTGATTGACAGTTGAGAGGCGGGACCACAGAGCCAAAGCTCAACCCCGCAAGTACAAATAGGTAAGTACACACACACACACACTATTGTGTGTGTGTGTGTGTGTGTGTGTGTGTGTGTGTGTGTGTGTGTGTGTGTGTGTGTGTGTGGTGTGGTGTGTGTGTGTGTGTGTGTGTGTGTGTGTGTGTGTGTTGTGTGTGTGTGTGTGTGTGTGTGTGTGTGTGTAAATATATTCAGAGGTTGAAAATGGGAAATAGATTCACGGAAAATGAAAAGGAAATGTGTGAAACATTAACGAAAAGTTCCAAACTGTGTTTGTACAAAATTAAATCTTCAGGGAACCAGACACAAAAAGAATTCCAGAGAACAACATAGAGCACATAGAGACGAAGGGAAAAAATGCTCAAGGAGCTAAATAAGAACAAAGCAGTTGGTCCAGATGGAGTTTCACCATGGGTTCTGAGAGAATGTGCACCTGAGCTCAGCATTCCATTTCAACTGATTTTTCAGGCATCCCTGTTTACAGGAGTTGTAGCTGATGTGTGGAAAAAGGCTAACATAGTTCCAATCTACAAAAGTGGAAGCAGGGAAGACCCCCCTTAATTATAGACCTGTATCATTGACAAGTGTAATAGTCAAAATATTGGAAAAAATAATTAAAACTAAATGGGTAGAACACCTGGAGAGAAATGATAAAATATCAGACAGACAGTATGGTTTTCGATCTGGAAGATCCTGTGTATCGAATTTACTCAGTTTCTATGATCGAGCAACAGAGATATTACAGGAAAGAGATGGTTGGGTTGACTGCATCTATCTGGACCTAAAAAAGGCTTTCGATAGAGTTCCACATAAAAGGTTGTTCTGGAAACTGGAAAATATTGGAGGGGTGACAGGTAAGCTTCTAACATGGATGAAAAATTTTCTGACTGATAGAAAAATGAGGGCAGTGATCAGAGGCAATGTATCGGACTGGAGAAATGTCACAAGTGGAGTACCACAGGGTTCAGTTCTTGCACCAGTGATGTTTATTGTCTACATAAATGATCTACCAGCTGGTATACAGAATTATATGAACATGTTTGCTGATGATGCTAAGATAATAGGAAGGATAAGAAACTTAGGTGATTGTCATGCCCTTCAAGATGACCTGGACAAAATAAGTATATGGAGCACCACTTGGAAAATGGAATTTAATGTTAATAAATGCCATGTTATGGAATGTGGAATAGGAGAACATAGACCCCACACAACCTATATATTATGTGAGAAATCTTTAAAGAATTCTGATAAAGAGATCTAGGGGTGGTTCTAGATAGAAAACTATCACCTGAGGACCACATAAAGAATATTGTGCGAGGAGCCTATGCCACGCTTTCTAACTTCAAAATTGCTTTTAAATACATGGATGGCGATATGCTAAAGAAATTGTTCACGACTTTTGTTAGACCAAAGCTAGAATATGCAGCGGTTGTGTGGTGCCCATATCTTAAGAAGCACATCAACAAACTGGAAAAGGTGCAAAGACATGCTACTAAGTGGCTCCCAGAACTGAAGGGCAAGAGCTACGAGGAGAGGTTAGAGGCATTAAATATGCCAAAACTAGAAGACAGAAAAAAAGAGGTAATATGATCACTACATACAAAAATAGTAACAGGAATTGATAAAATCGATAGGGAAGATTTCCTGAGACCTGGAACTTTAAGAACAAGAGGTCATAGATTTAAACTAGCTAAACACAGATGCCGAAGAAATGTAAGAAAATTCACTTTCGCGAACAGAGTGGTAGACGGTTGGAACAAGTTAGGGGAGAAAGTGGTGGAGGCCAAGACCGTCAGTAGTTTCAAAGCGTTATATGACAAAGAGTGCTGGGAAGACGGGACACCACGAGCGTAGCTCTCATCCTGTAACTACACTTAGGTAATTACACTTAGGTGATTACACACATACACACACCTAACTAGATGAGTACAAACACGCGCATAACCACACCAACCCGTCCTCTCGAGTTGCCACAACGGACAAACAATGGTGTACTAAAACGTTCGAACCTAAGATAATCTAGCCATTCGACCTGCGGGCCGCTCCACGCAACAACCTGTTGGATCATAAGCCGAGCCTGGCCCCAGGCCTGGCCAGGGAAGCATCACAACTCCCTAAACCCTCTTCAGATAAATCCTGAAAAATCGGGACAAATTCAGACCCACGCATAGAAAACGTGACTGAGCCGCTGTGATATTAAACCCCTTATTTGTCTGTTGGGGATTTTGAGAGCAAAGTGCGTATCGGGCAGACAGGTCCCGCCAACACGTACACACGGAGCGCTCCCTGCCTTAACACACAGTAATTCGTCTAAGTTCACTTGACAGAAAACTGTAAGTGTAAATATGTTAAAGTGGGAACCGAGTCGCTAGTCTAAGCGAGGCTTGTGCACAGCCACTCCTCTTAAACATCTCACAAGGAAACTTGAAACGGTACAGAGATTTGCAACGAGACCCGTCTCCTGAATTACGATGAGAGAGACTTCAGAGCAGGACCTGACGTCTCAAACACAAAAGTTGGAAGGAGACATGATAAAGACGTATAAAATACCTATGGAAAAAGACGGTGGAAAAAGATAATGTTGATAATGAACACAAGCGAAACAAGGAAGCATGACCCTTGATGAACAGATGAACAGCACACATGCCAGAGTTCACATGTGCGCGAACTCTCACATGTTCCAACCACCTTATCAACCATATCAACCACCTTACTTTAGTCTAAGAACACAGTAGGAAAATTATATGAACTTAACGAGTAAGTTGTATAAGCGAAATCTAATCTTAATTTTTAAAATATATTATATAAAAATTGGGCGAGTCTGTTAGACAACGTTTGGTTGGAAAGGCGGCGTCCATGAGCTAGAGTCCAATCCTGCAGATACAATTAACACAAAGCATACAAAACACTTAACCTTGCTGCTTATCAAAACGTTTTCAGTCAATAATATTCAAGCAATTTTCACACATTTATTAAAGCTAAAATGTGAATTATCATAACTTAGTTAATATTGACAATTTCATAGCTTAACACACTATATGACACGCCGTCACCAGCAGCCACGTCGGCAGCCAGCAGCAGCTGAGGTGCGTGTAGCAATACTTTCAACTATTTGCAACATTAACATTAACATTAACAGCAGCAGCAGCGATGTCAACAGCACCTAAACTTTTGTGACCGTCTCAAAGCTCTCAAAATGTACTCTTTGGAAAGGAGACGAGAGGTATCAAATAATATACACATGGAAGATACTGGAAAGCCAGATCCCAAATTTACACATACTGGAGCGAAAGATATGGAAAGAAGTACACAACAGAACTAGTAAAGAGTAGAGGTGCCATAGGAACAATCAGAGAACAGTCTGAACATCAGAGGTCCACAGCTGTTCAACACCCTCCCAGCAAGCATTAGAAATATTGCCGGAACAAAGGTGGATGTATTCAAGAGGCACTTAGACAAGTTCTTGCAAGAAGTGCCGGACTAACCGAGCTGTAGTGGATATGTGGGGCCTGCGGGCCGCTGCAAGCAACAGCCTGTTGGACCAAGTTATCACAAGTCAAGGCTGGCCCTCAGGCCACGCACGGGGAGTAGAAAAACTCCCAGAGCCTTGTGTGTGTACAATCCAGGTAGCAAGAGCACCGACAGGAGCAGCGACAACACCAACAACCTCTCACCAGGGTCCACAGGAGCCAACACCAAGGGGTTATAATGAGAGAGTGAGTGTAGCGGGGCGCTCCACACCACCACCACTGGCGGCCACACACCGCGGGGGGGAACTCATTGTCTTACGAATCACAGTTCCGTGTGGCAGTAAATATAAGCAGCGCCTCAGTGTAATAACACCCAACTGAATTACCCTATGAGGCAAAACTATATTAATTTTGTCAGTAAAAATGTTATCAAGTAAAAAAATGTTTTAGAGTGGTGCCAGCAATTATCACGCGGGTCCACACATAAGGCTCTGCCCAAACGTTGCACACATGTGTTGCAAACGTTGCACATATACCTGACTTCCTTCACCACCCCCCCTTCCACCTACCTGGCTAAGACAAAGACTAAGACTAGGTTTCTCTGGATGTCAGAAGCCGCGAAGACATTGAGAATCAGAAATTACTCGAAACCTTTATTACAAGAGTGTAACCATACTACAGCACTGAAAGAAGTAGTTGTGGAAGCCACCTCCATCAATAATTTCAAAGACAGATTCGACAGAGAATTCTATTATAATATTCAATCCTAACGCAAGAGGTACATCAAAACCAGTATGCGGGGTATAAACAACTAGACCCCACTTGCCCAGCAGTCTGTGATAGGTAAGTGCAGATAGGTAAGTGCAGGTAGGCAAATACTCGCCAAAATTGAACAGCAGTCTGATTTTGAGGCCATTTTCCAGACCTTCACATCTGACATAATGGCCGTCGACGAGAGAAAGCTACGAAAATCCATCAGATTTAATGAAGTCCGTCAGTGATATTCCCGGGCAGGGGGGGGGGGAGCATGTTTGTATTCACTATCTATACCTGCAGGATGAAGATGTTAGCTCTTGGATCCCGCCTTTCCAACAGTCGGTTCTCTAATGAGAACCGTGGCAGCTGCTTAACTCCCAGTGCCTATTTACTCCTAGGTGAACAGGGGCATCAAGCGAAAGAAACTAATAGGTTTGTGTGTGTGTGTTTGTGGCAGGATAGAACATGGGGTCCTGGGCTCCCCCATCCCCCCCCCCGAAACCTTTTTTTTTTTGGAGGGGGGGAGGGGGGAGAGAGTAAAGAGGATGGAGAGGCATAGGTGAAGAAAAGCTCACAAGTGGAAAATGCAAAGAATTGAAAGCAGGCGGGATGTCCGCCTTACTGACACGATAAGCAGGACTGACAACTCAAAAGTGTTTGGCACCTAAGTGGCAGCCACGCCCAATTGTGCGTGATAACACCACACTCGGCTGGAAGGAGTAGTTCCCAGGATCAATGTCCCCGCGGCTCGGTCTCTGGCCAGGCCTCTTCCCTGGCCAGATGTCAACAGGTCAACAGGCCTGTTGACACCGATGCTAGCAGTTAACGTGTGAATTGTGGCCTAATTGTTCAGGTATACTCTTAAGGACCTTCATCCTGATCAGGACCCTCCATCTAGTGTGCTAAAATGTAGTTGTACCTGAACACTGTACCGTACAAGCACGCCCCTGAGGTTGTACCA
>WNGS01164858.1:16830364-16846112 GCA_020271785.1 Procambarus virginalis
AAGAGTTGGCAATTCATACTAGATAAGGGAGGCGCTGGTGCCATCTGCAGGCCACCTACCACCCTACCTACCTACCTCCCTCCCTCTCCCCTCTGTCTCCCTCCCTCCCTCTCTCTCCCCCTCTGTCTCCCTCCCTCCCTCTCTCTCTCTCCCCCTCTGTCTCCCTCCCTCCCTCTCTCTCCCCCTCTGTCTCCCTCTGTCTCCCTCCCTCTCTCTCCCTCTCTCTCCCACTCTCTGTCTCCCTCTCTCTCTGTCTTCATCTCTCCCTCTGTCTCCTCTCCTCCTCTCTCCTCCTCTCTCCCTCTGTCTCCCTCTCCTCCTCTCACCCTCCCCCTCCCTCTCTACCCCCCCTCTCTCTCCCTCCCCCTCTCCCTCCTCCCACCTTTCCCTCCCTACCTTCGTCTCCCTCTCTCCCCTCTCTCCTTGGTCGTCGTCGTATATTACTCATACGATATATTGATCCCAGGACAATAAACATGTATAATAATGTATTCCTTTCTAGTGGCGGCCTCGAGCGTTACAAGACTCCCACCAGACGCCTTCATTAGTCTCCACCAGCCCCTACTCCACCCCACACAGCCCTTACACCAGTAATGACGAGGGAGAAGACCACAAACACACTACAGTGTGGAGCGTTACATCACTGCTGTGATCGTATGCTCAATAACTCCGTCGTGTAGTGGAGCACTTCTGTAGGCCAGTGTATACAAAGGCCTGTGTGAATAGGCCATAACGCTAGCCAGCACGTGTTGGGTGTGGCCACGTCTGGGGGTGAGAGGCCGACATCACAGACCCCTGGCTGCCTCCACTGGCATGGCCGCTACCATACCATTACTTTCAACAATAAACAAGGAAAGACTACCGGAGCTTGTGTATAACCCTCTTACCATACCAGCTTAGAGATGAGAGAGAACCAGACACAACACATCCTCGTCTCCCTCCATGCAGGTCGGCGTTCAATCCCCAACCGTACAGTGGTTGATCACCATTCCTTTCCCCCGTCGCATCCTATATCCTGATCCTTCCCAGTGCTATATAGTCGCGCTATATAATCGGCTTGGCGTTTTCTCCAAATAATTCCCTCTCTTCTCCCTTCTTGTTAGCCTGACTACCATCATATTTTTCCTTCACTTCAACCAAAGACGTGACCCTTTATTTGCAATACGAATCAACATACTGTGTCGTGCAGGACACAGATGCAAAGACAGAGTGCAGTGTGCACGCTGCCTTACTGAGCCCTCAACCATACAAGCTGATTCAAGTGCTATTACAAAATCTCATAATTACATAATACATAATTGTTGCATCACAGAGTGGAGTTCAGGGGCTATATATTCCTTATATACAGTTGGTGAGTAATGTGGTAATATTTACTGAGGTACTACAGCATGCAAGACCTGTGGGAAGTCTCACTAAATATGGGGTCGAGGTTAATGTTTTCCCTATTAATACTGTTGACACCCCGGTGTATCCCAGCCGTGTGTCCAGCCGTGTGTCTCAGCCGTGTGTTCAGCCGTGTGTCTCAGCCGTGTGTCCTGCGGTGTCTCAGCCGTGTGTCCCAGCCGTGTGTCCCAGCCGTGTGTCTCAGCCGTGTCTCAGCCGTGTGTCTCAGCCGTGTGTCCCTGCCGTGTGTCCCAGCCGTGTCCCGAGCGTGGCCTTGTACAAACGTGTCTCCCAGATGTTCATCATAATGATTAATGTTGAGGGAGGCGTGTGGGAGGTCCCAGGGTAGGGAGGCGTGTGGGATGGGGGAGGTCCCGGGTAGGGAGGCGTGTGGGATGGTGGGAGGTCCAGGGTAGGGAGGCGTGTGGGATGGTGGGAGGTCCCAGGGTAGGGAGGCGTGTGGGATGGTGGGGACAAGTGCTGGGACTACACCACGCAGGCATAAACAGGTGAATATATCAACACAGCGCCGTGCAGCAGCAGCGTCAGCAGTGAGAGCAGCAGAGGTGTGTGCTGACCTCCACACCATGCCAGAGGTGTGTGACCTCCACACCATGCTAGAGGTGTGTGCTGACCTCCACACCATGCTAGAGGTGCGTGCTGACCTCCACCCCATGCCAGAGGTGTGTGCTGACCTCCACACCATGCCAGAGGTGTGTGCTGACCTCCACACCATGCTAGAGGTGTGTGCTGACCTCCACACCATGCCAGAGGTGCGTGCTGACCTCCACACCATGCCAGAGGTGTGTGCTGACCTCCACACCATGCCAGAGGTGTGTGCTGACCTCCACACCATGCCAGAGGTGTGTGCTGACCTCCACACCATGCCAGAGGTGTGTGCTGACCTCCACACCATGCCAGAGGTGCGTGCTGACCTCCACACCATGCCAGAGGTGTGTGCTGACCTCCACACCATGCCAGAGGTGTGTGCTGACCTCCACACCATGCCAGAGGTGCGTGCTGACCTCCACACCATGCCAGAGGTGTGTGCTGACCTCCACACCATGCCAGAGGTGCGTGCTGACCTCCACACCATGCCAGAGGTGCGTGCTGACCTCCACACCATGCCAGAGGTGCCTGCTGACCTCCACACCATGCCAGAGGTGCGTGCTGACCTCCACACCATGCCAGAGGTGTGTGCTGACCTCCACACCATGCCAGAGTCAGCAGCTCCACAACACAACATTACAACCACCGCTGGGTAAAGGCAGGCAGCTACCCTCTACAGCTGACTGGCCCAGCTGGGAGCCGGTCGGCCGAGCGGACAGCACGCTGGACTTGTGATCCTGTGGTCCTGGGTTCGATCCAGGCGCCGGCGAGAAACATTGGGCAGAGTTTCTTTCACCCTATTCCCTGTTACCTAGCAGTAAAATAGGTACCTGTGTGTTAGTCAGCTGTCACGGGCTGCTTCCTGGGGGTGGAGGCCTGGTCGAGGACCGGGCCACGGGGACACTAAAGCCCCGAAATCATCTCAAGATAACCTCAAGATATATCCCCTTACCTTGTGGTTACTAGGTGATGGTTTCGGGGCTTAGCGTCCCGCGGCCCGGTCCTCGACCAGGCACCTGGTTGCTGGACTGGTCAACCAGGCTGTTGGACGCAGTTGCTCGCAGCCTGACGTATGAGTTACAGCCTGGTTGATCAGGTATCCTTTGGAGGTGTTTATCCAGTTCTCTCTTGAACACTGTGAGGGGTCGGCCATTTATGTTTTTTATGTGTAGTGGAAGCGTGTTGAACAGTCTCGGGCCTCTGATGTTGATAGTTCTCTCTTGAACACTGTGAGGGGTCGGCCAGTTATGTCCCTTATGTGTAGTGGAAGCGTGTTGAACAGTCTCGGGACTCTGATGTTGATAGTTCTCTCTTGAACACTGTGAGGGGTCGGCCAGTTATGCCCCTTATGTGTAGTGGAAGCGTGTTGAACAGTCTCGGGCCTCTGATGTTGATAGTTCTCTCTGAATACTGTGAGGGGTCGGCCAGTTATGTCCCTTATGTGTAGTGGAAGCGTGTTGAACAGTCTCGGGCCTCTGATGTTGATAGTTCTCTTTTGAACACTGTGAGGGGTCGGCCAGTTATGCTTCTTATGTGTAGTGGAAGCGTGTTGAACAGTCTCGGGCCTCTGATGTTGATAGTTCTCTCTTGAATACTGTGAGGGGTCGGCCAGTTATGTCCTTATGTGTAGTGGAAGCGTGTTGAACAGTCTCGGGCCTCTGATGTGGATAGTTCTCTCTTGAACACTGTGAGGGTCAGCCAGTTATGTCCTTATGTGTAGTGGAAGCGTGTTGAACAGTCTCGGGCCTCTGATGTTGATAGTTCTCTCTTGAACACTGTGAGGGGTCGGCCAGTTATGTCCCTTATGTGTAGTGGAAGCGTGTTGAACAGTCTCGGGCCTCTGATGTTGATAGTTCTCTTCTCAGAGTACCTGTTGCACCTCTGCTCTTCAACGGTGGTATTCTGCACATCCTGCCATGTCTCCTGGTCTCACGTTATGTTATTTCTGTGTGCAGGTTTGGGACACGGGCCCCGTGTAACCTCAACATGGGCCCGTGTCCCCTCAACATGGGCCCGTGTCCCTCAACATGGGCCCGTGTCCCTCAACACGGGCCCGTGTCCCCTCAACACGGGCCCGTGCCCTCAACATGGGCCCGTGTCCCCTCAACATGGCCCGTGTCCCCTCAACACGGGCCCGTGTCCCCTCAACACGGGCCCGTGTCCCCTCAACACGGGCCCGTGTCCCCTCAACATGGGCCCGTGTCCCCTCAACACGGGCCCGTGTCCCCTCAACACGGGCCCGTGTCCCCTCAACATGGGCCCGTGTCCCCTCAACATGGGCCCGTGTCCCTCAACACGGGCCCGTGTCCCCTCAACACGGGCCCGTGTCCCCTCAACATGGGCCCGTGTCCCCTCAACACGGGCCCGTGTCCCCTCAACACGGGCCCGTGTCCCCTCAACACGGGCCCGTGTCCCCTCAACACGGGCCCGTGTCCCTCAAACACGGGCCCGTCCCCTCAACACGGGCCCGTGTCCCCTCAACATGGGCCCGTGTCCCCTCAACACGGGCCCGTGTCCCTCAACATGGGCCCGTGTCCCCTCAACATGGGCCCGTGTCCCCTCAACATGGGCCCGGTCCCCTCAACACGGGCCCGTGTCCCCTCACAAAAGCTCATGAATAGAGTTTACCATCACATTAACTCAGGTTATTGCCACGATCTGCCACGTTATTGCCGGCAGGTTATGACCACGTGGTTTCCCTCGTAACACCCCCTGGTTGATACCTGGTTGATGGGGTTCTGGGAGTTCTTCTACTCCCCAAGCCGGCCCGAGGCCAGGCTCGACTTGTGAGAGTTTGATCCACCAGGCTGTTGCTTGGAGCGGCCCGCAGAGCCACATACCCACCACAGCCCGGCTGATCCGGGACTTCTCTTAGGAAACAGTCCAGTTTTCTCTTGAAGATGTCCACGGTTGTTCCGGCAATATTTCTTATAGTCGCTGGGAGGACGTTGAACAACCGCGGACCTCTGATGTTTATACAGTGTTCTCTGATTGTGCCTATGGCACCTCTGCTCTTCACTGGTTCAATCTTGCATTTTCTTCCATATCGTTCACTCCAGTACGTTGTTATTTTACTGGTAGATTTGGGACCTGGCCCTCCAGTATTTTCCACGTGTATTTATTTGGTATCTCTCTCGTCTCCTTTCTAGAGAGTACATTTGGAGAGCTTTGAGACGATCCCAATAATTTAGGTGTTTATCTCGTCTATGCGTGCCGTATATGTTCTCTGTATTCCCTCTATTTCAGCAATCTCTCCTGCTCTGAAGGGGAAGTGAGTACTGAGCAGTATTCGAGACGGGACAACACAAGTGACTTGAAGAGTACAACCATTGTGATGGGATCCCTGGATTTGAAAGTTCTCGTAATCCATCCGATCATTTTTCTGGCTGATGCGATATTTGCTTGGTTATGCTCCCTAAACGTTAGATCGTCGGACATCATTATTCCCAAATCCTTGACATGCTGTTTTTCTACTATGGGAAGATTTGATTGTGTTTTGTACCCTGTATTATGTTCAGATCCTCATTTTTGCCGTACCTGAGTACCTGAAATTTATCACTGTTAAACATCATATTATTTTCTGCTGCCCAATCGAAACTTTGTTGACATCTGTTTGTAGTTTTTCAATGTCTTCAGCAGAGGTAATTTTCATGCTGATTTTTGTGTCATCTGCGAAGGATGACACGAAGCTGTGACGTGTATTTTTGTCTATATCAGATATGAGAATAAGGAACAGTAGCGGTGCAAGGACTGTACCTTGAGGTACAGAGCTTTTAACATCGCTTGGACTCGATTTTATCTGATTGACTGTTACTCTTTGTGTTCTGTTCGACAGGAAATTGAGTATCCAGCGTCCTACTTTTCCAGTTATTCCCATTGACCTCATTTTGTGAGCTATCACCCCATGGTCACATTTGTCGAAAGCCTTTGCAAAGTCTGTGTATACAACATCTGCATTTTGCTTTTCTTCTAGGGCTTCTGTGATTTTGTCATAGTGGTTGAGTAACTGTGACAGACATGATCTTCCCGCTCTAAATCCATGTTGTCCTGGATGTGCAATTCATTGTTTTCCATAAAACTAGAAATTTGATTCCTAATCACTCTTTCAAACACTTTTATTATGTGTGATGTTAGTGCAACTGGCCTATAATTTTTGCCAAGGCTTTACTCCCCCCCTTGTGCAACGGAGCTATATCTGCAGATTTAAGTGCTGCTGGTATCTCCCCTGTATCCAGGCTCTTTCTCCATATTACGCTGAGTGCTCTCGCTACTGGTACTTTACATTTCTTATGAATATTGAATTCCATGAGTCAGGCCCAGGGGCTGAGTGCATGGGCATATTGTCAATTTCTCTTTCAAAGTCTCCGAGTTGTGGTAATATCCGTTATATTATCTGCAGCTTGAATGTCATTCATAAAGAAGCTGTCTGGGTCATCAACTTTCATGTTGTTAATTGGTGTGCTAACATAGCCTCATACTGGCTTCTTAGAATTTCACTAATCTCTTTGTTGTCCTCTGTGTACGTACCTTCATTTGTAATTAACGGTCCAATACTGGTCGAGGTTTTGGATTTTGATTTAGCGTATGTGAAAAATATTTCGGATTTTTCCTTATCTCTTGTATAGCTCTCTGTTCCAATTCCATTTCCTCAGACTCATATGATCGCTTCAACGTTTGTTCGATTTCTTCGATCTCCTGCTTAGGCTTATTTTCCTTGCTTGTGATAGTGTGTCTGCCGAAGCATTTCCGTAATTTTTTTCCTTCTCCTGTACAGTCGTCTGCGTTCTCTTTCTAGTGTTCCTCTTTCTGCCCCTCCTCACCGGCACGTGCTTCAAGCAGACCTTGTAAGCTTCAGCTGTCAGTTGAGCTATTCCCTGTGTGGGAGTTTTGTCGCTTAAGACCGTCTCCCATTGAATGGTTGAAAGGTCTACATTTATTTTTTCCCAGTCAATCCTCTTATTGTTGAAATTGAATTGATTGAATATTCCTTCTCGCTTGTTGGNAGGCGTGTGGGAGGTCCCAGGGTAGGGAGGCGTGTGGGAGGTCCCAGGGTAGGGAGGCGTGTGGGAGGTCCCAGGGTAGGGAGGCGTGTGGGAGGTCCCAGGGTAGGGAGGCGTGTGGGAGGTCCCAGGGTAGGGAGGCGTGTGGGAGGTCCCAGGGTAGGGAGGCGTGTGGGAGGTCCCAGGGTAGGGAGGCGTGTGGGAGGTCCCAGGGTAGGGAGGCGTGTGGGATGGTGGGAGGTCCCAGGGTAGGGAGGCGTGTGGGATGGTGGGAGGTCCCAGGGTAGGGAGGCGTGTGGGATGGTGGGAGGTCCCAGGGTAGGGAGGCGTGTGGGATGGTGGGAGGTCCCAGGGTAGGAAGGCGTGTGGGATGGTGGGAGGTCCCAGGGTAGGGAGGCGTGTGGGATGGTGGGAGGTCCCAGGGTAGGAAGGCGTGTGGGATGGTGGGAGGTCCCAGGGTAGGGAGGCGTGTGGGATGGTGGGAGGTCCCAGGGTAGGGAGGCGTGTGGGATGGTGGGAGGTCCCAGGGTAGGGAGGCGTGTGGGATGGTGGGAGGTCCCAGGGTAGGGAGGCGTGTGGGAGGTCCCAGGGTAGGGAGGCGTGTGGGAGGTCCCAGGGTAGGGAGGCGTGTGGGAGGTCCCAGGGTAGGGAGGCGTGTGGGAGGTCCCAGGGTAGGGAGGCGTGTGGGAGGTCCCAGGGTAGGGAGGCGTGTGGGATGGTGGGAGGTCCCAGGGTAGGGAGGCGTGTGGGATGGTGGGAGGTCCCAGGGTAGGGAGGCGTGTGGGATGGTGGGGACAAGTGCTGGGACTACACCACGCAGGCATAAACAGGTGAATATATCAACACAGCGCCGTGCAGCAGCAGCGTCAGCAGTGAGAGCAGCAGAGGTGCGTGCTGACCTCCACACCATGCCAGAGGTGCGTGCTGACCTCCACACCATGCCAGAGGTGCCTGCTGACCTCCACACCATGCTAGAGGTGCGTGCTGACCTCCACACCATGCTAGAGGTTTGTGCTGACCTTCACACCATGCTAGAGGTGCGTGCTGACCTCCACACCATGCCAGAGGTGTGTGCTGACCTCCACACCCTGCCAGAGGTGTGTGCTGACCTCCACACCATGCTAGAGGGTGTGCTGACCTCCACACCATGCTAGAGGTGTGTGCTGACCTCCACACCCTGCCAGAGGTGTGTGCTGACCTCCACACCATGCCAGAGGTGCGTGCTGACCTCCACACCATGCCAGAGGTGCGTGCTGACCTCCACACCCTGCCAGAGGTGTGTGCTGACCTCCACACCATGCCAGAGGTGTGTGCTGACCTCCACACCATGCTAGAGGTGCGTGCTGACCTCCACACCATGCTAGAGGTGCGTGCTGACCTCCACACCATGCTAGAGGTGCGTGCTGACCTCCACACCATGCTAGAGGTGTGTGCTGACCTCCACACCATGCTAGAGGTGTGTGCTGACCTCCACACCATGCCAGAGGTGTGTGCTGACCTCCACACCATGCCAGAGGTGTGTGCTGACCTCCACACCATGCCAGAGGTGTGTGCTGACCTCCACACCATGCCAGAGGTGTGTGCTGACCTCCACACCATGCTAGAGGTGCGTGCTGACCTCCACACCATGCTAGAGGTCGTGCTGACCTCCACACCATGCTAGAGGTGTGTGCTGACCTCCACACCATGCCAGAGGTGCGTGCTGACCTCCACACCATGCCAGAGGTGTGTGCTGACCTCCACACCATGCCAGAGGTGCGTGCTGACCTCCACACCATGCCAGAGGTGCGTGCTGACCTCCACACCATGCCAGAGGTGTGTGCTGACCTCCACACCATGCCAGAGGTGCGTGCTGACCTCCACACCATGCCAGAGGTGTGTGCTGACCTCCACACCATGCAGAGTCAGCAGCTCCACAAACACACACATTACAACCACCGCTGGGTAAAGGCAGGCAGCTACCCTCTACAGCTGACTGGCCCAGCTGGGAGCCGGTCGGCCGAGCGGACAGCACGCTGGACTTGTGATCCTGTGGTCCTGGGTTCGATCCCAGGCGCCGGCGAGAAACATTGGGCAGAGTTTCTTTCACCCTATTCCCCTGTACCTAGCAGTAAAATAGGTACCTGGGTGTTAGTCAGCTGTCACGGGCTGCTTCCTGGGGGTGGAGGCCTGGTCGAGGACCGGGCCGCGGGGACACTAAAGCCCCGAAATCATCTCAAGATAACCTCAAGATATACCCACTTACCTTGTGGTTACTAGGTGAGGGTTTCGGGGCTTAGCGTCCCCGCGGCCCGGTCCTCGACCAGGCACCTGGTTGCTGGACTGGTCAACCAGGCTGTTGGACGCAGCTGCTCGCAGCCTGACGTATGAGTTACAGCCTGGTTGATCAGGTATCCTTTGGAGGTGTTTATCCAGTTCTCTCTTGAACACTGTGAGGGGTCGGCCAGTTATGTCCCTTATGTGTAGTGGAAGCGTGTTGAACAGTCTCGGGCCTCTGATGTTGATAGTTCTCTCTTGAACACTGTGAGGGGTCGGCCAGTTATGTCCCTTATGTGTAGTGGAAGCGTGTTGAACAGTCTCGGGCCTCTGATGTTGATAGTTCTCTCTTGAACACTGTGAGGGGTCGGCCAGTTATGTCCCTTATGTGTAGTGGAAGCGTGTTGAACAGTCTCGGGCCTCTGATGTTGATAGTTCTCTCTTGAATACTGTGAGGGGTCGGCCAGTTATGTCCCTTATGTGTAGTGGAAGCGTGTTGAACAGTCTCGGGCCTCTGATGTTGATAGTTCTCTCTTGAACACTGTGAGGGGTCGGCCAGTTATGTCCCTTATGTGTAGTGGAAGCGTGTTGAACAGTCTCGGGCCTCTGATGTTGATAGTTCTCTCTTGAACACTGTGAGGGGTCGGCCAGTTATGTCCCTTATGTGTAGTGGAAGCGTGTTGAACAGTCTCGGGCCTCTGATGTTGATAGTTCTCTCTTGAACATTGTGAGGGGTCGGCCAGTTATGTCCCTTATGTGTAGTGGAAGCGTGTTGAACAGTCTCGGGCCTCTGATGTTGATAGTTCTCTCTTGAACACTGTGAGGGGTCGGCCAGTTATGTCCCTTATGTGTAGTGGAAGCGTGTTGAACAGTCTCGGGCCTCTGATGTTGATAGTTCTCTCTTGAACACTGTGAGGGGTCGGCCAGTTATGTCCCTTATGTGTAGTGGAAGCGTGTTGAACAGTCTCGGGCCTCTGATGTTGATAGTTCTCTCTTGAACACTGTGAGGGGTCGGCCAGTTATGTCCCTTATGTGTAGTGGAAGCGTGTTGAACAGTCTCGGGCCTCTGATGTTGATAGTTCTCTCTTGAATACTGTGAGGGGTCGGCCAGTTATGTCCCTTATGTGTAGTGGAAGCGTGTTGAACAGTCTCGGGCCTCTGATGTTGATAGTTCTCTCTTGAACACTGTGAGGGGTCGGCCAGTTATGTCCCTTATGTGTAGTGGAAGCGTGTTGAACAGTCTCGGGCCTCTGATGTTGATAGTTCTCTCTTGAACACTGTGAGGGGTCGGCCAGTTATGTCCCTTATGTGTAGTGGAAGCGTGTTGAACAGTCTCGGGCCTCTGATGTTGATAGTTCTCTCTTGAACATTGTGAGGGGTCGGCCAGTTATGTCCCTTATGTGTAGTGGAAGCGTGTTGAACAGTCTCGGGCCTCTGATGTTGATAGTTCTCTCTTGAACACTGTGAGGGGTCGGCCAGTTATGTCCCTTATGTGTAGTGGAAGCGTGTTGAACAGTCTCGGGCCTCTGATGTTGATAGTTCTCTCTTGAACACTGAGGGGTCGGCCAGTTATGTCCCTTATGTGTAGTGTTTGATTTGGATCAATATGTAGGTTTTTCCATCCTGAGATGTGCCAAACCTCACTGGAGGACAGAAAATGCTATGACCTCAGCTGCCCATACTTTCACGTGAAAGGCACGGAACGCTACATAAAGAGTGGCAAGCAGGATAATGAATTTGGAGGAAATTCGATAAATTTTTTATACCAGACCGAAAGAGAATTCAAAAGGAGGAACATGGAGAATGTATGGAACTGGATGCCAGACCCACTTGCATACCAGAATTACAGATACAACTACACACCGAAAGGGAACCACAACTACAACAGGCAACTGCCCTACAACAATCAGCACTGGTCAGAACAAACTCAATATGTCCACGCATAATGGGCTTGCCACAAAAGTCTCCCAGTCAAACTATCACTAACAGAGTAACCTCATTCATCTTTGCCAACATACAAGGACTGAAAACAAGAACAAACAATAAAGTACAGTTCATAAATGGCCTCCTCACGGAGTCAAATGCAGTATTTGGAGCTTTCACAGAAACCCATGCAGGGGAATTCTTGGACAGTGAGATCTGGATTCCAGGATATAACCTATACAGGTGTGATAGGAAAATTAGGTCACATGGAGGAGTGGGTCTGTATATTAGGGAAGACCTTGTGTGCTCGGAGCTCCTAAACGTTACAAATGAGGTGGTAGAGGTACTGGGATTAAAAATAGAGAAAATAAATTTAGTGATTATTCTAATATACAAACCGCCAGATGCAACGGCTGAGGAATTCACAGAACAGATAAACAAAATAGAGAATAGCCTTGATAATTTGGAGAACCCAATACCTGATATTATCTTCTTAGGTGACTTCAACTTGCCTAGTCTCAGGTGGAGAATAGCAAACAATAATATTATACCAGGGAATCTATCAGGACCTAACCAACCACAGATTAGAGAACTACTTAGATTCTGTGACAAATTTTCACTCACTCAGCAGATATCGGAGCCAACGAGAAATAAAAATATTCTCGATCTGGTCTTTACGAACAATGAAGACATTATCAGAGACATTACGATATCAGATACCACATATTCAGATCACAAGCTCATTGAAGTGCAAACTACCATCAATACTCAGAATAGACCTAAAACGTTGATAAAGCGAGAGGGGCTATTCAGTAAATTCAATTTTAATAATAAAAGGATAGACTGGGAGATAATAAACAGGGAACTTAAAAACATTCCATGGGAAACTGTTTTAAGTAATAAAAGTCCTACAGAAGGAATAGAAAAACTGACTTCGGAAGCGTATCAAGTCTGTCTGAAACATGTTCCTTTGAGGAAAGCCAGAAAGAGATCCAACGTAGAAAGAGAACGCAGAAGACACTATAAACGCAGGAAAAGAATAACGGAACTGCTTATGCAGACACGAATTTCCCGTCAAAGAAGGAATAATTTAAATAGGGAGATTGAAGAAATCGAGCGGAAATTGAAACACTCATATGAAACTGAAGAAAGGCAGTTAGAACAGAAAGCAATTCAGGAAATAAAGAAAAATCCAAAATACTTCTTCACATATGCGAAATCAAAAGCAAAAACTACTGCCAGTATTGGACCTATTCGTACAAGTGAAGGTTCATACACGGAGGATGACAAAGAAATTAGTGAAATCCTAAAAAAGCAGTATGAGGACATGTTTAGCACTCCAATAAACAACATGAAAGTAGAAGATCCAGACAATTTCTTTATGCGTGATATCCAAACCCCTGTAAATATAACTGATATCAACACGAGCGCACTAAATTTTGAAAGAGAAATTGAAAACATGCCCATGCACTCGGCCCCAGGTCCAGACTCATGGAATTCAATATTTATAAAGAAATGCAAAGTGCCGGTAGCACAGGCACTCAGTATAGTGTGGAGGAAGAGCTTGGACACGGGAGAGATACCAGATGCACTTAAAGTGGCGATAGTGATTAGGAGTCAGGTCACCAATTTCATGGAGACCAATGACCTTCACAACCCAGGCCAACATGGATTTCGAGCGGGAAGATCGTGCCTCTCACAGCTACTTGAGCACTACGATAAAGTCACTGAGGCATTAGAAGAAAAACAGAATGCTGATGTGATATACACGGACTTCGCAAAGGCTTTCGATAAATGTGACCATGGCGTGATAGCACACAAAATGAAGTCAATGGGAATAACCGGTAAAGTAGGACGCTGGATACTCAGTTTTCTGTCAAACAGGACTCAGCGAGTAACGGTCAACCATATAAAATCTAGTCCAAGTGCAGTTAAAAGCTCTGTACCTCAGGGTACAGTCCTTGCACCGCTGCTTTTCCTTATTCTCATATCAGATATAGACAAAAATACAAGTCACAGCTTCGTATCATCCTTTGCAGATGACACAAAAATCAGTATGAAAATTACCTCGGCTGAAGACATTGAAAAACTTCAAGCTGATATTAATAAAGTTTTCGACTGGGCATCAGAAAATAACATGATGTTTAACAGTGATAAATTCCAGGTACTCAGGTACGGTAAAAATGAGGACCTTAAACATAATACAGAGTACAAAACACAATCAAATGTGCCCATAGTAGGAAAACAGCATGTAAAGGATTTGGGAATAATGATGTCTGACGACCTAACGTTTAGGGAGCATAACCAAGCAAATATTGCGACAGCCAGAAAAATGATAGGATGGATTACGAGAACTTTCAAATCCAGGGATCACATCACAATGCTTGTACTCTTCAAGTCACTTGTGCTGTCCCGTCTTGAGTACTGTTCAGTACTCACTTCCCCTTCAGAGCAGGAGAGATTGCTGAAATAGAGGAATACAGAGAACATATACAGCACGTATAGACGCGATAAAGCACCTAAATTATTGGGATCGTCTCAAAGCTCTCCAAATGTACTCACTAGAAAGAAGACGAGAGAGATATCAAATAATATACACCTGGAAGATACTGGAGGGCCAGGTCCCAAATCTACACAGTAAAATAACAACGTACTGGAGTGAACGATATGGAAGAAAATGCAGAATAGAACCAGTGAAGAGCAGGGGTGCCATAGGCACAATCAGAGAACACTGTATAAACATCAGAGGTCCACGGTTGTTCAACGTCCTCCCAGCAAGCATAAGAAATATTGCCGGAACAACCGTGGACATCTTCAAGAGGAAACTAGATTTATTCCTCCAAGGAGTTCCGGACCAGCCGGGCTGTGGTGGGTATGTGGGCCTGCGGGCCGCTCCAAGCAACAGCCTAGTGGACCAAACTCTCACAAGTCAAGCCTGGCCTCGGGCCGGGCTTGGGGAGTAGAAGAACTCCCAGAACCCCATCAACCAGGTATCAACCAGTGGAAGCGTGTTGAACAGTCACGGGCCTCTGATGTTGATAGTTCTCTCTCAGAGTACCTATTGCACCTTTGCTCTTCAACGGGGGTATTCTGCACATCCTGCCATGCCTCCTGGTCTCATGTGTGTTATTTCTGTGTGCAGGTTTGGGACACGGGCCCCGTGTAACCTCAACATGGGCCCGTGTCCCCTCAACATGGGACCGTGTCCCCTCAACATGGGACCGTGTCCCCTCAACATGGGCCCGTGTAACCTCAACATGGGCCGTGTCCCCTCACATGGGCCGTGTCCCTCAACACGGGCCCGTGTCCCTTCAACACGGGCCGTGTCCCCTCAACATGGGCCCGTGTCCCCTCAACACGGGCCCGTGTCCCCTCAACACGGGCCCGTGTCCCCTCAACATGGGCCCGTGTCCCCTCAACATGGGCCCGTGTCCCCTCAACACGGACCCGTGTCCCCTCAACATGGGCCCGTGTCCCCTCAACATGGGCCCGTGTAACCTCAACACGGGCCCGTGTCCCCTCAACACGGGCCCGTGTCCCCTCACAAAGCTCATGAATAGAGTTTACCATCACATTACTCAGGTTATTGCCACGATCTGCCACGTTATTGCCGGCAGGTTATGACCACGTGGTTTCCCCTCGTTAACACCCCCCCCCCTACACCCCCTCCCCTCACACTCTGGCCCTCACATCCCCCCCCTACACTCCCACGCCTGGGTACACAAAGACCTCAGACACAAAGTAAACATAACTGTATCTATAGTTTGTCCTCTTATCTCTCGCTGTGCGTGCTCACCTAGTTGTGCTTGCGGGGGTCAAGCTTCAGCTCTTTGGTCCCGCCTCTCAATTGTCAATCAACTGGTGTACAAGTTCCAGTAACCTATCATATCTACATTTGAAACTGTGTATGGAGTCAGCCTCCACCACATCACTGCCTAATGCATTCCATCTGTTAACTACTCTGACACTGAAAAAGTTCTTTCTGACGTCCCTGTGACTCATTTGGGTACTAAATTTCCACCTGTGTCCCCTTTTTCGCGTACCACCTGTGTTAAGCAGTTTATCTGTATATACCCTGTCAATTCATCTTAGAATTTTATAGATGGCAATCATGTCTCCCCTAACTCTTCTGTCTTCCGTTGTCGTTAGGTTTAGTTCCAGTAATCTTTCCTCGTAGCTCATACTCCACAGCTCGGGGACTAGCCTGGTGGCATACCTCTCAACCTTTTTTAACTTCGTTTTGTGTTTGACTAGATGTGGACTCCAGGCTGCAGCCGCATGTTCCAGTATTGGTCTGACATATGTGGTATACAAGGTTCTAAAGGATTCTTACCACAAGTTTCTGAAGGCAGATCTTATGTTCGCCTGCCTTGCATACGCCGCTGATGTAATTTCTTTGATGTGGGCTTCAGGAGACAGCGTCCTGCTCCCTGTGCCTATCTTTATCACTTTGCACTCTAGTTCAACTCTAGTAGCCATATTGGTTGACCATTCATTCAGTCTGTCAGGGAGTGCCATGTTTATAACTCTCGCCTATGTTTGGACGCCAGTTCACCCCTAATCTACATAGGGTGACC
>WNGS01164858.1:16861924-16876022 GCA_020271785.1 Procambarus virginalis
CAAGATTCTCAAGGGAATCGACAGGGTAGATAAAGACATGCTATTTAACACACAGGGGGACACGCATTAGGGGACACAGGTGGAAACTGAGTGCCCAATGAGCCACGAGATATTAGAAAGAACTTTTTTAGTGTCGAGAGTGGTTGACAATGGAATGCAATTAGGAAGTGATGTGGTGGAGGCTGGGACTCCATCCACAGTTTCAAGTGTAGGATATGAAGAGCCCAATAGGCTCAGGAACCTGTACACCAGTTGGTTGACGGTGAGAGGCGGGACCCCAAAGAGCCAGAGCTCAACCCCGCAAGCACAACTAGGCGAACTACAACTAGGTGAGTACACAGACACCACACACACACACCACACACACACAACACACACACACAACACACACACACAACACACCAACAACCACACACACCAAACCACACAGGACAGTGCACTGCCACGGCAATGATGTCAGTGACGCAGGCGCTTGCATCAGTCTGCAACATCAGCAGTTGAATCTTAGCGGTTGGCGAAGGACAAGGTTTGTCCATAACGGTTAATGCACGAGTGCTGACAAGGTGAGGTCATATTGCTTGCAGCTTGCATTTACGTGACTGTGATCTGGCAGTGCAACAGTCACCCAGAACTGGGAACCTGGCAGCCAGCGGGAGGTGATAGAGCATCAGGTCAACCCCCTTCAACTTCCACTCCCGGCTCTCCTCACGTTCCTCACGGCTCGCTGAGTTACCTCCACCACCTCGGGTGTGTTGTTAGTGCAGTATTTAGTAACCAGCGGTGGTACACCTCTACTATAATCCCCCCCTCCACCACCCCCACCACCACCCATACCAGGATAGTGGCTATCGAGATATCATCGTGATACAGGTGTCCATCTTGCAATTGCACAATTTACAACAACACACACACACACACACACACAACACACCCACATACCCACACACCCTTACAGTGGCAGACTGCATATGGAAATCCCCTCCTCACACTTTAGTATGGCACTTAAGGAAGCTGTTTAAAACTTTTCACGTTTATCTTGAAGATACAAATTTTCCCTCAGTGTTGCCAAATTTTTATAAACCTAACGTATTATCGATTAGTAAGAGCTTTATTGAAATACTGAGTTTATGTACCATATTGTTACCAACGTAATAGCAGCCATTAAATACTAGAAAATACTTAATTGATTAATAAGACTCTGGGTGCCTAGTCATGGAGGTTCTGGTACTATACGGTTCTCACTGGGGTACAGAGCAATCGTGAAGACGAAGGGAGGTGAGAGAGAGTGGTTGTCACCTGGTAAGGAGGACTTCCTAGTGCCTCTTGCACTACACTGTCATCCACAGTAGAAACTGATCATGGGGTCACTACCCCACCCTACCTCCCTCCGTCCTGAACAGTACTACCTGTAAGTCCGAGTACCCCCCTCCCGGCCTCCTCCCCTGCTGCCACAGGAGACCCGGGACTGCTCCTCCACCATTATTTGGTGACCCATACCTGCCCACCCCCCCCAACCACTGTGGCAAGCGGGTGGGACATCTACAGTACATCCAACAACATGTGGGCAGCGGGGGGGACCACTACAGTCATCAGCCAACGGGTGGCAGCTGGGTGGGACCCACATCCTTCATCAGACACGGACTGGTGGACCACGCCGCCAAACGGTGGGACCTACGTCATCACCAACACTGGGTAGGGCACGGTTATCCAGTAATCATCATCCACACACCTGGGGTGGGACCACTACAGTCATCTACCAACACTGGTGGGCCCTGGACGGACACAGTCATCACCAAGACTGGTGACGTGGGACCACTGACAGATTTCATCACCAATGCAGCGTGGGGACCACTCACGTCATCACCAACACTGTGGGACCCACTACAGTCATAACAAACACTGGTGGCGCAAAGCGTACCAACATGCGATACTAACGTCATCACAACACTGGTCGGTGCCACTACAGTCATCACCAACATCGGTGGGACCCACTACAGTCAGCACCAACACTGTGTGGGACCCACTAGACATGCACTCAACAGCTGGTGGTCGACCCTCACTACAGGCCATCACAACACTGGTGGGAGCAGCACCCACTACATTCCATCACCAACATGGTGGGAACCACTACGTCATCAACAACTGCAGCTGGCTGGGACCCAACTACAGTCACTCACCAACAGCTGGTGGAGGTGACCCTACAGGCATCACCAACACTGGTAGGTGGGACCCACTACAGTCCTCACGAACGACTAGGGGGGGGTGGCACGCTGGGGGTGGACCATTCTAGGCAGATCATCACCAAGGGCAGATGGGGACCCACTACAGTCATCACCAACACTGGGGCAGGGTGGGACACCACTAGCAGTCATCACCAACACTGGCTGGGACCACTCCAGTCTGCAGCTCACCCACTGGTGGGACCCACTACAGCGTCATCACCAACACTGGAGGGACCCACTACAGTCATACACACGACACTCGTTATCACAGGGTCACGTAATAACACTGGTGTGAACGTACGAAGCGCACCGACGTGGTTTGACCTCGAGTCACCGTTGGCAACCACTACAGTCGTATCACCAACACTGGTGGGACCCACTACATTCATCACCAACACTGAGTTGGACCCACTACAGTCATCACCAACACTGGTGGGGACCCATACAGTCATCTCACAACACTGGTGGGTCCCACGGCCTCAACTGGGTGTGACCCCACTACAGTCATCACCAACCGCTGGGGGGACCCATACGTCATCACCAACACTGGGGGGGACCCACTACAGTCAATCACCACTGGGTGGACCCACTAAGTCATCACTATCACACAACACTGGGACACGGGTGGGACCACTACAGTCATCACACAACACTGGGGGACCCACTACAGTCATCACCAACACTGGAGGGACCCACTACAGGTCTCACCAACACTGGGGGACCACTACGTCATCACCAACCCGGTGGGACCCACTACAGTCATCACCAAACACTGGTGGGACCCACTACAGTCATCACCAACACTGGTAGGGACCCACTACAGTCATCACCAACACTGGTGGGACCCACTACAGTCATCACCATCACTGGTGGGACCCACTACAGTCATCACCAACTCTGGTGGGACCCACTACAGTCATCCAACACTGGTGGGCACACCCTACATAATACCAACACTGGGGGCACCCACTACAGATCACCAACACTGGTGGCAGCGGTGGGACCACTACAGTCATCACCAACACTGGGGACCACTACAGTCATCACCAACACTGGGGGACCACTACAGTCATCACCAACACTGGGGGACCCACTACAGTCATCACCAACACTGGGGGACCCACTACAGTCATCACCAACCTGGGGGACCCACTATCAGTCAATCTCCATACACTGGGGGTCCCACTACAGTCATCACCAACCTGGTGGGTACCCACCAGCCCCCAACACTGGGACCTACAGTATCACACACTACCAACTATCGCACGGTCAATACCACTGGCGGGTACTATACTTACAAACATTAACATTGTAGTGTTCAAATTACAATACCTGTGCGACTTAACAGGAAAATGTAACACCTTGTTTAATGTGTCAAGATCAGTAATTTAAGTACCCTTTATTATTATCACCAGCACTAGTTCAGCCTTGCCCTAATGCCCCGCCCACAGGGCCCGCCCACAGGGCCCGCCCACAGGGCCCGCCCACAGGGCCCGCCCTCTACAATCAACACAAGTCGGCTAACTCTTCATAAAAATGAAGTGGGCATTTTCCACACTCGACCACAACTGATGGACGGCCAACGCCCTGATGCAATAAACCGTCAGAGTCCTGGACGAGGAATAGCAAGCAACTAGACACTGCAGGTCTATAATCGTTTGTGTACATTTTAGGGGGACAGGGAGGGGGGGGGTGAAGAAACCGTGGCAGTGGTGGGGGTCTACGGGTAGAGGGGCGCTCGTCCTGGACTATCACAGGAGGGAGGTGGGTAGAATGAGAACAAGCGCCGGACACCTGGGTAAGACTGTCTCACTTAGAACGCCATGGCGAGACATTTTATCGTGTCTATGCGTGCCGTATATGTTCTCTGTATTCCCTCTAATTCAGAGATCTCTCCCGCTTTGAAAGGGGAAGTGAGTACCGAGCAATACTCAAGACGGGACAGCAGTAGTGATTTAAATAGTATTAACATTGCTGTGGGTCTCTGGATGTGAACGTTCTCATAATCCATCCTATCATTGTCCTGGCCGCCGCTATATTTGCTCGGTTATGTTCACTAAATGTCAGGTCGACAGACATCATAATTCCCAGATCTTTTACATGTTGCTTTCCTTCAATGAGTAGGTCTGTGTCCTGTACCACCCTGCGTTTGGTTTAACTTCCTCGTTTCCACCATACCTCAGTAACTGGAACTTGTCACCACAACCTGCGCCAGGTAGTCGGCCCCCTACAACACCGCTTCTCACGTCAACCCAGACCCACTGCCCTCGGCCACACACACATCACACAAAGATCTTCACGATTTTACTTCAACTTTGAACACACACAGTCATGACCACTGTCCTGGATCCCACATGTTCCCTTGAGAGAGAGAACGCACAACATCCCAAACGACGCACAAAAGATTTCATCCGAAGCTTTACTGGAAAATGTCTTCACTCGCCTTTTACGTTTCAAGCGCACTTGCACTTCTTAAAATACTTCACTTCCCAAGCACCTTACAGGTAAATAATACTGCCAGTCCTCATCAACAAAGGGCAACTGCTCGTTAATCCAGCCGCCAAACTCCCTGTTCATGAATGTAAAACGACTTACACACGACTAGACTGACGACGCTCGACCAGTGCTTCCTTGATGACCTCTGTTCGAATCCCAACGCTGTAAATGTTTCACCCACGTACTTGCAACACAAAGAATCGCCAACAGAGCCTAAACACCCAACATACGGCTAAGCATAGAACTTTAATATGTAAGAATATTAATTTATATACGAGAACAAACATGTTTTAATGCACAATACATGAAAATTGCTAAATTCGTCTTGAGCGGGCCGCTGCTCTAACGAGCCTGACTTGAGAACAGGTTGAAATGCCAGAGGAACCAGCACGCCTCCAGCCCTTACCAACACATACTATTTAAAACCACCTTAGGCTGGTTATAAATAGGAACTGCCTCGTATGGGCCAATAGGCCTTCTGCAGTTGCCTTTGTTCTTATGTTCTTAACACCCACAGCACTAAAGGGTAATACGGATTTATGTAAATTTGTACTGGATAGAGGTTAATACCGGTCTTTCTGGGATATATAATCTAAACCACACTTCAAGACGACGCCTGGTTTGAGGCTGGATTGTTGAGTCCTCCCAAGAGTTGCTTGGAGAGGCCTGCGGACCAAGCAACAGCCTGTTGGACCAAGCTCTCACAAGTCAAGCCTAGTCTGAGGAGACGAAGGCCCTAGGCGTTGGGGAGACGAACTCCCAGAACCTCATCCTGGTTCAGTCGTAGTAAACAACCTAGTACTGAGGGAACGAGCACACTGCCGTCTCGTACCTGCACCAGACGGCAGCCAGCCCCTACTTCAATCACCCCATACCCTCTCTGGTCCCCCCAACAATCACCCAATCCCCCCTCTGGTCCCCAAAATCACCCAATCCCCCTTCTGGTCCCCCAACAATCCCCCTCTGGTCCCCACAATCACCTAATCCCCCCCCCTCTCCAGTCTCTCGCACCATAAAACTTTACTTCACAATAAAAACCGTTTTATTGCGATTTTAACAATTGAGTTCTTCCAGAGCGGCCTTTACCCTTCCATAAAATTCACCAAACTTCACTTGTCAGCTTGTAGAGCTTGTGGTGTATTGCCCGGGTGTTGCCGAGGGGGGGGGGAGTAGGGGGAGAGAAATGGGGAGGGGGGGAGTAGGGGGAGAGAAATGGGGAGGGGGGGGTATTTTCCTCTAATTCCTTACCGTTGTTGTTGTTTCAGATTCAGAGCTGGGGACAACAGGGGCGGGTGGTCACCTTACCTGTAATCCTGGGAGACAGGTGCTGCAGCCTTACCTGAGGAAAAGACGGAGAACAAAGTTCAATGTTATGCCCAGCTATGATCCTTAAATGAACTGACAATAATGATAGCTATTTGGAATGTTCTTATGAGTGTAATGACAAGTACCTGTGAACAGGGTCATGACTGTGTACCAGTATGTCTGACGCTTACACCAGCGGCTGGCCGTGTAGCGCCTCTCTCAACGGTCACCTGGTTACTGAGGCCGCCTAACAGGCCATCACGCAATCCTTGTGTCACTCGTCACCCTCCGCCCCGCTCACTGTATCACTCAATATCTCATCCATCTCACTCGCTTGACAGGTCTACTCGCTAACCACATGCTGAACATCCAGGCCGGAATCATTAAATAAAAGTTATAGACGACTGGACTGCTCATAGCCCAGTTGATAGAGCGTCGGTCTCACATGCATGGGGTCCACTGTTCGAGTCCCCTATAGCCCAGGTGAGTGGAACGGATTCATTGGTCTCTTCGTGATTCTCCTTACACGAATACAACCAATTTGATTTAAATTGGTAGATTTAAATCAGCAGAAGAGCTGATGACTTTTCTTCATAAATAGGATTATCAACATAAAGTTTATTATGATTAGGTAGTATGATTATTAACATAAGGTGTATTGTATTATTAATACAACCATTTACATTCTCTAATACACCCAAGGAAATTAACAGGTATGGAACGGACTAATGGATCAAGAGTCCTTACAGATTACTTAGTCATTTCCATTATATTAGTCATTCCATTATTAATAACCAAGACTTTCCTCAAACTCGATCTTAATTATTTTCCCCTACACCCCAGAGGCAGAAGCTCAGAGCCTGGTAGCCCCCAGGACTTCCATCAACACTATTTCCTGCCTATTTTCAGATTTTCCTCTCCTGAGGAAAGTGTACTCCTCCCATACCTCAAGGAACCAATCCCTGCAATTCTAAATTGGACAACCAATTACAACCTCTCTCAAAACAACAAATTGCATATCTCAAACGTGTTAGTATTACATGTCCCTGTAATCTCTCTGTTAAGGTCACTAAACCGTTTTATTGGAGTTATCTTGGGTTGATTTCGGGGATCAACGTCTTCGCGGCCCGGTCTCTGACCAGGCCCTCTGGTAGCTGGACTGGTCAACCAGGCTGTTTGATGCGGTAGCTTGCAGCCTGACGTATGAATCACAGCCTAGTTGATCAGGTATCCTTTGAAGGTGTTTATCCAGTTCTCTCTTGAACACAGTGTGGGGTCGGCCAGTTATGTTCCTTATGTGTAGCGGAAGCGTGTTGAACAGTCTCGGGCCTCTGATGTTGATAGTTCTCTCTTGAACACTGTGAGGGGTCGGCCAGTTATGTCCTTATGTGTAGTGGAAGCGTGTTGAACAGTCTCGGGCCTCTGATGTTGATAGTTCTCTCTTGAACACTGTGAGGGGTCTGCCAGTTATGTCCCTTATGTGTAGTTGAAGCGTGTTGAACAGTCTCGGGCCTCTGATGTTGATAGTTCTCTCTCAGAGTACCTGTTGCACCTCTGCTCTTCAACGGGGTATTCTGCACATCCTGCCATGCCTTCTGGTCTCATGTGGTGTTATTTCTGTGTGCAGGTTTGGGACCAGCCCCTCTAATATTTTCCACGTGTAAATTATTATGTATCTCTCCCGCCTGCGCTCAAGAGAATACAGATTTAGGCTCTTTAGTCGGTCCCAATAGTTTAGATGTTTTACTGAGTGGATCCTAGCAGTAAAGGATCTCTGCACGCTCTCCAGGTCAGCAATTTCTCCAGCTTTGAAAGGGGCTGTCATTGTGCAGCAGTACTCCACTCTAGAGAGGACTAGGGGTGGGCATTGAATAGGCGTTTTGCCCAAGATAAGCAATGTTGTCTTTGATAAGTAATGTTCATGCTATCGTTCATTACGTTCTTAAAAATGTGTTCATTTCAATACAGTTTGGGCTGTATTACAGTGTGACAAGATGCTACAGGTCGAGAACCACACCAATAATTTGGTGTATGCTCGGTAAGGAAGTTCAAATCTGAATATACAAACGCACAACTTCAATCATACACACGGAGATACGAACTAATGAAACTATATAAACACAATTCATTTTCTTCACCTAGAGATGTTGAGGCTCGTTCCCATCCCCCACAGTCCGTCTGTGCAGCCTCGCACAAAAGCTCCACACCACCACAACTCTTGGTACAACAGCTCCACAACCCTGGCACAACCAGTGAGCCGGACCCCAGGTCGTCAGGTGAAGACCGTTGTGAAAGTTGTCAGGGAAGGAGACCTCACACACACCTCGGGACTCGCCCCTGTGTCATACCGGAACTCGCAACTTGGCTCTTCTGGGGACCCTCGTTCGAGCAATGTTTTGTTTTTCAAGCACCTCACCAGCACTTTCACACCCACTTTAGGGTCAGTCTAACTACTCAAAGCTTCGTAGCATTACGTAAGTAATGAAGAACTATGATATATTTACTCACTATAATGTTGGTGCTGAATGTAAAGGATGGAAAAAACATTTTTACTCTGAAATAATAAAATTTTATAATGAAATTAGAGTCCATCTAATTATCCAAAGCCACAACATTGTCGCTTGGATCGTCGACTTCCTGTGGCGTTATCCGGCACCTTGTTTCGTCTAATTTCGTTATATAATTATGTTATTTCTGAGCAAAAAATATGGTTTTGTTTTATAATGTTGGTACTGAATGTAGAACATTATAATGAGTAAATATATCATATTTCTTCATTACTTACGTAATGTTACGAAGCTTTGAGTATCTTTGGGTAATTAGACAGACCGGTCAAATGATTTAATGTCTGTTTTGTCATCACCGCATACGCGCACACACGCGCGCGCGCACACATACACACACACACACGGCGCTGGGAGAGGTGGCAGCAAACCAGGTGACCTTGGATAGGTTCGAAATTACAAGAGATGAGGTCAAAAAGCACCTATTGGAGCTGGATGTGAGAAAAGCTGTTGGGCCGGATGGAATCTCGCCATGGGTATTGAAAGAGTGTGCAGGAGCACTTTGCTTACCACTCTCCATAGTGTATAGTAAGTCACTGGAAACGGGGGACCTACCAGAAATATGGAAGACTGCTAATGTAGTACCAATATACAAAAAGGGTGACAGACAAGAGGCACTGAACTACAGGCCAGTGTCCTTAACTTGTATACCATGCAAGGTGATGGAGAAGATTGTGAGAAAAAACCTAGTAACACATCTGGAGAGAAGAGACTTCGTGACAACCCATCAACATGGGTTCAGGGAGGGTAAATCTTGCCTTACAGGCTTGATAGAATTCTACGACCAGGTGACAAAAATTAAGCAAGAAAGAGAAGGGTGGGCAGGCTGCATTTTTTTGGACTGTCGGAAAGCCTTTGACACAGTACCCCATAAAAAGTTGATGCATAAGCTGGAGAAACAGGCAGGAGTAACAGGTAGGGCGCTCCAGTGGATAAGGGAGTACCTAAGCAATAGGAAGCAGAGAGTTACAGTGAGGGGTGAGACCTCAGACTGGCGTGAAGTCACCAGTGGAGTCCCACAGGGCTCTGTACTTGGACCTATCCTGTTTCTGATATACGTAAATGATCTCCCAGAGGGTATAGACTCATTCCTCTCAATGTTTGCTGACGACGCCAAAATTATGAGAAGGATTAAGACAGAGGAGGACAGCTTGAGACTTCAAGAAGACCTGGACAAGCTGCAGGAATGGTCGAACAAATGGCTGTTAGAGTTTAACCCAAGCAAATGTAATGTAATGAAGATAGGGGTAGGAAGCAGGAGACCAGATACAAGGTATCATTTGGGAGATGAAATACTTCAAGAGTCAGAGAGAGAGAAAGACCTGGGGGTTGATATCACGCCAGACCTGTCCCCTGAAGCTCATATCAAGAGGATAACATCAGCAGCATATGCCAGGTTGGCTAACATAAGAACGGCCTTTAGAAACTTGTGTAAGGAATCTTTCAGAACATTATATACCACATATGTCAGACCAATCCTGGAGTATGCGGCTCCAGCATGGAGTCCCTATCTAGTCAAGCATAAGACTAAACTGGAAAAGGTTCAAAGGTTTGCCACCAGACTAGTACCCGAGCTGAGAGGTATGAGCTACGAGGAGCGACTGCAGGAATTAAACCTCACTTCGTTGGAAGACAGAAGAGTTAGGGGGGACATGATCACCACATTCAAGATTCTCAGGGGAATCGACAGGGTTGATAAAGACAGGCTGTTTAACACAAGGGGCACACGCACTAGGGGACACAGGTGGAAACTGAGTGCCCAAATGAGCCACAGAGATATTAGAAAGAACTTTTTTATTGCCAGAGTGGTTGACAAATGGAATGCATTAGGAAGTGATGTGGTGGAGGCTGACTCCATACACAGTTTCAAGTGTAGATATGATAGAGCCCAATAGGCTCAGGAAACTGTACACCTGTTGATTGACGGTTGAGAGGCGGGACCAAAGAGCCAGAGCTCAACCCCCGCAAGCACAACTAGGTGAGTACACACACGCGCGCGCGCACACACGAGAGAGAGAGGGTTTTAAGTTTCTGCAACAGACAGTGGCAGCTGTAGAGACAGGTGGGGCTCAGGAGATAGCACCCGACTCATCCACATCTGATGAGCGTGTGTACAAGGTAGAGGCGCGCCAACCTTGAAGACAGCCTGCAGTGTGTTACCTCAGTTGTTACTGCTTTTCACACCTCAAGCCGCCGTGGGGGGGCGGGGGCGGGGAGAGGCCTGAGAGGGGGGAGGCAGGTAGAGAAGCATGGGGGGGGGGTCAGGGTGCTCTCTCTGGCTTCATAGATAAATAATAAGCCACTTTATGTCAATATGCAGTGTGTAGCCCTTGTTAAAGCTTGCTGCCTATCCCTCCCACACCTGCTGGCTGCCTCCCTAACCCTCCCTCCCACACCTGCTAGCTGCCTCCTCCCTCCCACACCTGCTAGCTGCCTCCCTCCCTCCCACACATGCTGGCTGCCTCCCTCCCACACCTGCTGGCTGCCTCCCTTCCTACCTCCCCACCTGCTGGCTGCCTCCCTCCCTCCCTCCCACACCTGCTGGCTGCCTCCCTCCCTCCCACACCTGCTGGCTGTCTCCCTCCTCCCTCCCACACTTGCTGGCTCCCTCCCTCCCACACCAGCTGGCTGCCTCCCTTCCTCCCTTACTCCCACACTGCTGGCTCCCTCCCTCCCACACCTGCTGCTGCCTCCCTCCCTCCCTCCCTCCAAGCCTGCTGGCTGCCTCCCTCCCTCCTCCCACACCTGCTGGCTGCCTCCCTCCCTCCCACACCTGCTGGCTGTCTCCCTCCCTTCCCACCTCTGGCTGCCTCCCTCCCTCCCTCCCTCACTCCCACACCTGCTGGCTGTCTCAAACGAAATTTCTTTCATAGTAAACCTGCTTCCAGCTCTTTTAGCCCTGTGCTCTGCCTTCCCTTTATATCTGAACTCAAAAGTTTTACTAATACCTTTCGTCCTCTTGACATAAAGCTCACCTTTCGACAAACTAACACACTTCGTAGCAATCTGTCCACACTGCTCCTCCTGCTTCTAATGCTGCTGGTGTCTACTCTATTCCTGTTCGTCTTGTCCTCTCCAATACTTTGAGTAAACTGGCCGTGCACTTAATGACAGACTTAAGGAACACAAAAGAAGGGTCAAGTCTGCAGACACAAACAATGTTCTCTTCTGTTATGTTAGGAACACTGCTCATCCTATTGATTGGTCTTCGTCTAAAATAATTTCTCCTGACCTCTACTCAACACACCTCCCGCCGTCTTGTGGCATCACCTCTGATACACAACCTTCCCAACATGAACTTGAGTCCTGGCTTTGTTGCTGTTGACTCTTCCCTTCACAGTACATCCTCAATGTTCTAAACTTTCTAACAAACGTGACCTAACATAAGTCTACTCTCCTCTTTTTCTATGTTTTTCTTTTTCTATTTCTTTCTCTGTTTCTCTCACTTTCCCATTCTACACCTATTATTTCACCATATATTACACCTTACCTTCCGTACCTATCGCCTTGTTCTTACGTGTGTGTGTGTGTGTGTGTGTGTGTTGTGTGTGTGTGTGTGTGTGTGGTGTGTGGTGTGTGTGTGTGTGTGTGTGTGTGTGTGTGTGTGTGTACTCACCTATTTGTGCTTGCGGGGGTTGAGCTTTGGCTCTTTGGTCCCGCCTCTCAACTGTCAATCAACTGGTGTACAGATTCCCGAGCCTACTGGGCTCTATCATATCTACCCTTGAAACTGTGTATGGAGTCAGCCTCCACCACATCACTGCCTAATGCATTCCATCCGTTAACTACTCTGACACTGAAAAGTTCCTTCTAACGTCTCTGTGGCTCATGTGGGTACTCAGTTTCCACCTGTGTCCCCTTGTTCGCGTCCCCCCAGTGTTGAATAGTTTGTCCTTGTCTACCCGGTCGATTCCTCTGAGGATTTTGTAGGTTGTGATCATATCTCCCCTTACTCTTCTGTCTTCCAGTGTCGTAAGGTGCATTTCCCGCAGCCTTTCCTCGTAACTCATGCCTCTTAGTTCTGGGACTAGTCTAGTGGCATACCTTTGGACTTTTTCCAGCTTCGTCTTGTGCTTGACAAGGTACGGGCTCCATGCTGGGGCTGCATACTCCAGGATTGGTCTTACATATGTGGTGTACAAGATTCTGAATGATTCCTTACACAGGTTCCTGAACGCTGTTCTGATGTTAGCCAGCCTCGCATATGCCGCAGATGTTATCCTTTTATGTGGGCTTCAGGAGACAGGTTTGGTGTGATATCAACTCCTAGATCTTTCTCTCTGTCCGTTTCATTAAGTACTTCATCTCCTATTCTGTATCCTGTGTCTGGCCTCCTGTTTCCACTGCCTAGTTTCATTACTTTGCATTTACTCGGGTTGAACTTCAACAGCCATTTGTTGGACCATTCACTCAGTCTGTCTAGGTCGTCTTGTAGCCTCCTACTATCGTCCTCAGTTTCAATCCTCCTCATAATTTTTGCATCATCGGCAAACATTGAGAGAAACGATTCTATACCCTCTGGGAGATCATTTACATATATCAGAAACAGTATAGGTCCAAGGACTGACCCTGCGGGACTCCACTCGTAACGTCTCGCCAATCTGAGACCTCACCCCTCACACTGACTCGTTGTCTCCTGTTGCTTAGGTACTCCTGTATCCATGGAGTACCTTCCCTTTCACTCACTCCAGCCTGCATCTCCAGCTTTTCACTAGCCTCTTGTGTGGCACTGTATCAAAGGCTTTCTGACAATCCAAAATATGCAGTCTGCCCACCCTTCTCTTTCTTTGCCTTATTTTTGTGCCTGGTCGTAGAATTCAAGTAACCCTGTGAGGCAGGACCTGCCATCCCTGAATCCATGTTGTGCTGTGTTACAAAGTTCTTTCGCTCCAGGTGCTCCACTAGCTTTCTTCGCACATCTATCTTCTCCATCAGCTTGCATGGTATGCAGTTAGGGACACTGGCCTGTAATTCAGTGCCTCCTGTCTATCCCCTTTCTTGTATATCGGGACTACATTAGCTGCTTTCCAAATTTCTGGCAGTTCCCCTGTTGCCAGAGATTTGTTATACACTATGGAGAGTGGTAGGCACAGTTCTTCTTCTGCTCCTTCCTTAAGTATCCAGGGAGATTCCATCTGGCCTATAGCCTTTGTCACATCCAACTCTAGTAAAAACTTTCTTACTTCCCCGCTTGTAATCTCAACTTCTTCCAGTGGTTCCTGGCTAGCTATCCCCTCTCTTAACTCTGGATTTTCCGTTGCTCTAAGGTGAAGACCTGCTTGGAATTTCTTATTCAGTTCACTCACATACTTCACTTGTCGTTTGTAGTGAATCTTCTGCCCCTATCCTTAATTTCATAACCGTTCCGTTATGTTGTTTTTTCTTATGTGGCCATGCAGCAATTTAGGCTGAGTCTTTGCCTTGCTTGCGATGGCGTTTTTCGTATTTGTCTTTCCGCCTCCCTTCTCATCCTTGACATATTCATTCCTGGCATTCTGGTATCTTTCTCTG
>WNGS01164858.1:16877022-16895651 GCA_020271785.1 Procambarus virginalis
TGGAGGTCTTTAATTTTGATTTCGCATATTTAAAAAAATAGATTTGTCTTTATCTCTTGTATAACTTTCTGTTCTAGGTACAATTGCTCAGACTTGTGTTCACTGTCTGCTCTATTTCTCCGTGTTTAATTTTTTCTTTGGTGTGAGAGTAGTGTCTGCTTAACCATTTGTGATATCCATAAGTATTGGGCCTTTAATTACGACTGAAGGTACGTACACAGAGGACAACAAAGAAATAAGTGAAATTCTAAGAAGCCAGTATGAGGCTATGTTTAGCACACCAATAAACAACATGAAAGTTGATGACCCAGACAGCTTCTTTATGAATGACATTCAAGCTGCAGATAAAATAAAGGATATTACCACGAACTCAGAAGACTGAAAGATAAATTGAGAATATGGCCATGCACTCAGCCCCTGGTCCTTACTCCTGGAATTCCATGTTCATAAAGAAATGCAAAGTACCAGTAGCGAGCACTCCTGGATACTGGGGAGATACCAGCAGCACTTAACTCTGCAGATATAGCTCCTTTACACACCCTTGAAGTTACCTTGAAGTGTTTCCGGGGCTTAACGTCCCCGTGACCTGGTCGTGGACTAGGCCTCTTCGTTGCTGGACTGGTCAACCAGGCTGTTGGACGCGGCTGCTCGCAGCCTAACGTATGAATTACAGCCTGGTTGATCAGGTATCCTTTGGAGGTGCTTATCCAGTTCTCTCTTGAACACTGTGAGGGGTCGGCCAGTTATGTCCCTTATGTGTAGTGGAAGCGTGTTGAACAGTCTCGGGCCTCTGATGTTGATAGTTCTCTCTTGAACACTGTGAGGGGTCGGCCAGTTGTGTCCCTTATGTGTAGTGGAAGCGTGTTGAACAGTCTCGGGCCTCTGATGTTGATAGTTCTCTCTCTCTCTCTTTATGATGTGCGAGTGCCTGTTGCATCTCTTCAACGGGGTATTCTGCATATCCTGTCGTGCCTTCTGATCTCAAGTAATGTTCTTTCTGTGTGCAGGTTTGGGAGCAGCCCCTCTAATATTTTCCACGTGTGTGCAGCAGTACTCCACTCTAGAGAGCACTAGCGTCTTGAAGAGTATCATCATCGGTATAGCATCTCCAGTGTGAAAAGTTCTTGTTATCCAACCTGTCATTTTTCTTGCAGTTGTGACGGCTACTTTATTGTGTTCTTTAAAGGTAAGGTCTTCCGACATGAGTACACCCAAATCCTTTACATTGCCTTTTCGTTCTGTGTTATGATTTGCCCGAGTTTTGTACGTGGTTTCCGTTTTTATATCTTTATTTTTTCCATAGCGCATGAGCTGGAACTTATCTTCGTTAAACACCATATTATTTTCTGTAGCCCATAGAAAGACCTGATCTACATCTGATTGGAGGTTTGCCGTGTCCTCTATGTTGCCTACTCTCATGAAGATCCTAGTGTCATCTGCAAAGGATGATACAGTGCTATAGGTCGTGTTCTTGTCCATGTCCGATATGAGGATGAGAAAAAGTACTGGAGCAAGCACAGTACCCTGGGGGACTGAGCTCTTCACGGTTGGTGGGCTGGATTTTATTTTGTTGACTATTACACATTGGGTTCTGTTAGTCAGGAAATTGTAGATCCATCTGCCTCTTTTTCCGGTAATTCCTTTTGAGCGCATTTTATGTGCAATAACACCATGGTCACATTTATCAAAAGCTTTTGCGAAATCTGTGTAAATTACGTCAGCGTTTTGTTTGTCTTCCATAGCATCTAATGCCATATCATAGTGGTCCAGCAACTGCGACAGGCAAGAGCGCCCTGTTCTGAAACCATGTTGTCCGGTGTTATGGAGTTGCTGTGATTCCATGTATTTTATGATCTTACTTCTTAGCACTCAAAGATTTTTATGATGTGCGATGTCAGTGTTATCGGTCTGAATTTTTCGCTTCTGCCTTATTTCCTCCTTTATGGAGTGGTGCTATCTCAGCTGTTTTTAGTATGTCAGGGATAACGCCAGTATCTATGTTTTGTCTTCAAAGAATGTGAAGGGTCTGCGATAGTGTTTTTTTTTTACAGTTCTTGATGAATATGGAGTTCCAAGAACCAGGGCCTGGTGCAGAGTGCATAGGCATACTGTTTATGGCTTCTTCAAAATCCAGTGAGGATAGGGTGACGTCTGATATATGATTTGATGTTGGTATCATATCCGTGAAAAAACAAGGGAAGCCTTGACATAAAACTATAGACCAGGTACACTAACATCACACATTAAAGTTTCTGAAAGAGTGATCAGAAATCAAATCTCCAGTGTTATAGAGATTGTAATGAACTACACAACCCAGGACAACATGGATTTAGAGCGGGAAGATTCTGTCTCACAGTTACTCAAACTCTGACAATATCACAGAAGCCGTAGAAGAAAAACAAAATGCAGATGTTGTATACACAGACTTTGCAAAGGCATTCGACAAATGTGACCATGGGGTGATAGCCCATAAAATGAGATCCATAGGAATAACGGGTAAATTGGAGCATTGGATTTCTAAATTTGTCAAACAGAATGCAAAGAGTTAGTCAATCAAATAAGATTAAGTCCAAGTGTAGTGAAAAGCTCTGTACCCCAGGGTACAGTCCTTGCACCGCTGCTATTTCTCATTCTTATCTCGGTTAGAAAAATCACAACAAGTCACAGCTTCGTGTTATCACTTGCAGATGATAAAAAATCAGCATGATAATTACCTCTGTAGAAGACACTGAAAAATTACAAGCCGATATTAATAAAGTCTTTGATTGGGCAACTTAAAATTTAACACCATGTTTAACGGTGATAAGTTCCAGGTACTGAGGTATGGTGGAAACGAGGAAGTTAAACGAAACGCAGGGTGGTACAGGACACAGACCAACTCATAGAAGGAAAGCAACATGTAAAAGATCTGGGAATTATGATGTCTGACGACCTGACATTTAGTGAACATAACCGAGCAAATATAGCGGCGGCCAGGACAATGATAGGATGGATTATGAGAACGTTTACATCCAGAGACCCACAGCAATGTTAATACTATTTAAATCACTGGTGCTGTCCCGTCTTGAGTATTGCTCGGTACTCACTTCCCCTTTCAGAGCAGGAGAGATCTCTGAATTAGAGGGAATATAGAGAACATATACGGCACGCATAGACACGATAAAACATCTAAATTATTGGGACCGTCTCAAAGCTCTCAAAATGTTCTCTTTGGAAAGGAGACGAGAAAGGTATCAAATAATATATACATGGATGATACTTGAAGGCCAGGTCCCAAATTTGCACAGTAGAATAACAGCATACTGGAGCAAAAGGTACGGAAGGAAATGTAGAATAGAACCAGCGAAGAGTAGAGGTGCCATAGGCACAATCAGAAAACACTAAACATTTATCAGATGTCACCCTAACCCCACTGGACTTTGAAGTAGCCATAGACAGCATGCTCATGCACTCTGCACCAGGCCCAGATGGAATTCTATATTTATCAAGAAGTGCAAAACATCACTATCACAGGCTCTAAACATCTTCTGGAGACGGAGCCTAGATACTGGCGTCATCCCTCACAGACTTAAAACAGCCACTTTACAAAGGAGGTAGTAAAGTAGATGCTAAAATTTATAGACCAATAGCTCTAACTTCACACACCCAAAAATCTTTGAAAGAGTGCCAAGAAAGAGTGCTAATTGCAAGTCACATGAATCACAACACCCACATGACCCTGGACAACACGGGTTCAGAACAGGGCGCTCCTGCCTCTCACAGTTGCTGGATCACTGTGACATAACCTTAGGTGCCGTGGAAGACAAATAACACTACGGAACGAAAAAATAATATAAAGAATATAGGAGTAATCATGTCAGAAGACCTTACCTTTACAGAACACCATAAAGTAACCGTCACGACTGCAAGAAAATGACAGGTTGTACAACACGGACGTTCCAAACAAGGGATAACATACAGTATAATACTTTTAAAAATACTAAAGCTCTCTAGATTGGAATATTGTTGCTCACTAACAGCCTCATTCAGAGCCGGAGATATATCTGACCTGGAGAGCGTGCAAAGCTCCTTTACTGCTAGAATGAACTCTAAAATATCTAAATTATTGGGACTGATTAATTTATGTGGCTCCCATCCCATGTTGGCATTGGAAAACATGACTTTGTAGATCGATTGGCCAATGAGGCTTGCAGGATAGAAAACACAGAATATGACTTTGGAATAATATAATTATCAGAAACATACAAATTAAAGAAATAATTTCAGATTTAGAAGATTCAGATTTACATAGCTTTCCCGGCTTGGTGCCTTCTGTGATAATTACTTAAGATTCAGAAGACCTAAGAAATGCCCAGAGACCTGAAAGCTGTAGTATTAAAAGCAATGACAACTTTTTTAATAATAGGTATTTGTATGGTCAGCACAGTAACCGGGCCAGGCAGTGTGATGTAGTCATTGTGGTAATTCGCCTTGGCTATAGACACATCTGGCAGGTTAGTGAGGCTGAGCCACTACCAGAATATTCAGATTGTAAACTCTGTGATAAACCTTTAATGCATTCACTAGAACACTATATTGTTGAATGTGAAACCGTAAAAGACTTTAGACCTCTTTGCTTCTTGTATCACCAACTGTGTAACTATTTCATTGACTCAGGTGTTCTGGACGACATTCTAATAATTTATCCAAAATTTGCTTGTCCATTTTAAAGAATGAAGAACAATTTTTATTTATATTACTTCTAAGCTGCATCTCTTATGAACCCATCCCTGCCCTTGTGTGGCAGTGCACAATAGAAAGTTGTATTTACATATTCATACATTGAAACGTTAATTGTAACCATGATATACTGTATATGTGCTTCAGCCTACAGTTTAGACCTATTGTCTTGTGTGTGACCCTCTGTCCTGCGTGACAGTCAATACCAGCATTATCCTTACTCTAATAAGATCTAATTGAATTACTCGGATTAGGGTAAATTGTAATTAATTTTTATCAATAAAGATGTTGATAATAAAATAAGACCAATTAAAAGTTTTAAATCTGTATTCTCTTGAGCGCAGGCGGGAGAGATACATAATTAATTTACACATGGAAAATATTAGAGGGGTTGGTCCCAAACCTGCACACAGAAATAACATCACATGAGACCAGGAGGCATGGCAGGATGTGCCGAATACCCCCGTTGAAAAGCAGAGGTGCAATAGGTACTCTGAGAGAGAATTCTATCAACATCAGAGGCCTGAGACTGTTCAACACGGTTCCACTACACATAAGGGGCATAACAGGCCGACCCCTCAGTGTTCAAGAGAGAACTATCAACATCAGAGGCCCGAGACTGTTCAACACGCTTCCACTACACATAAGGGGCATAACTGGCCGACCCTTGACAGTGTTCAAGAGAGAACTGGATAAACACTTCCAAAGAATGCTTGATCAACCCTGCCCAGTATTCGCGGGAGAGAGGGAGTTACCAAAGGGAAAGCGCCAAGCCATTACTACTATATAGCACTTGGAGGGGCGACGACGTTTCGGTCCGTCCTGGACCATTCTCAAGTCGATTTCACGCCATTGACATAATTGACTTGAGAATGGTCCAGGACGGACCGAAACGTCGTCGTCTCTTCACTTTCTAGTGTGTGGTTTGGTCAACATATTTCAGCCACGTTATTGTGACTCCTCGTTTGCACTTGGAAGGGGTCAGGATAAGGATTTAGGATGGGACGAGGGGAAGGAATGGTGCCTGGAGCGAGACCGTCGCTCTACCGTCCACCCCAAGTACAAACGAACCGAGGCTCTGGTTTAAAATGGACGGAATTTTTGCGTCCTTGTTCTGGAAAGTGAATTGCAATCTTGTCTTTTTTGCATGTTGGTCACATGGACGCAATTTCACAAATAATAGTACTCGTGTATTGTCCTTATTTGTGACTGTGGGATTGGAATTCAGCTCTTGGACCCTGCCATTCCAGGCACTGGCAATCGAGTACAGTGGCTCTATCTCCTTTTGAATTATGAATAGAGTTGGCTTCTGCAACCTGCTTGGTTACTTCATAACATTTCCCCACTATTCCTATGCTACACAAAATTCTATCTGTATGGCTCATTTGTTTCCGTAGCTTCCGTCCATGCCCTCTTGTGCTATAGGTATAATTAGTGTGAACATAGCCATTCCCCCCCCCCCCCACCTTCTGTCAATCCCAAAAGTATTGTATATGGCTCAGTCATGTCCTCTTTCCTGTTTTCTGGAAACAATATTTCGAGCTCTTTCTAACTTGTATCTTATCCCAGCCCTCGTAATTTTGGGACGAGCCTCGGTGCTAACCTCTGAACCTTTCCTTTCCTTAGGCCTAGCACATGTTCGGTTGGTTAGTTGGTGTTCCAAGTTTAACGCGCCATTTAGAGTATTCCAAGGGACCCAACAGGTTATTTTTGTACGTTCGACCAGTTGTTGCTATGTACTGTCATTTTTGGAGGCTGGGTTAAATTTTCTTTATCTTAGCATTTAACTCCAATAGGTTGGTTAGGCATAACTTCCCTTCACTACACGTCGGTGCTTCTTTACATACATAAACTTCTCTAGATGTTTTACAAAACTTGTTCTTATTATTTTGAATACTTTGTATGGGAAGCTTGTCAGTAACACTAGTCTCTTGTTAAGTGTTTTCTACATGTTCCTTTTCTTGTATGTGGGCGTCACATTTGCCGTCTTTCAGCTATTAGGCAACTCTTACTTTGCAAATGAGTCGTTAAAGGTCAGTGCCAGAGGTATACTTAGGGCCTGTACAGCTTCTATTAACATACAAGGTGATACCTCTCCTGGTCCTATTGTATTTAATATCATCTGGTGACGTTATCGTATCATTAGTTCCTCTTCTGTTTCTTGGAATACTTGTGTGTCGTCTAGGAGGCCCTCCTAGACGACTCCTAGCACTTGCAGGTCGGTCGTCAGCACTCCTGCATACCCTCCTTACCTTGCGATGATTCCTGGGCTTAGCGTCCCCGCGGCCCGGTCCTCGACATGGCCTGCTGGTCATACACTCTCCCGCATCCCCTTGGTCTTGGTCTTTCTCTCTCTCTCTCCCTCCATATATGACTGTAGTTACTTGGGTGGTGGCTGTGTGTGGAGCATCATTGTGGTGGTGTCTGGGAGACTGTTCTTGTGTTTATGTTGTCGTTCCTAACTCCGAGGCCTCGGTGCCAGTTCTCTCCTCTCCATGTTTACACTCTCTCCTCCTCCTCATTTCTTCTAGGCAATTGTCTATTGAACCGTTGATTGTCATAGTACCTCAGTTTATCCCTTATTGTTGATGGTTTCTCGTGATCTGCCATTTTCTGTCCTGTTTTTCCTTCCATTGCACTTGTCCCAGATGGCCTCACCAAACACACGACGAAGCTACGACGTTTCTAGAACATTCAAACACGTTTAACACCTAACAGTTGTAACAACCAATATATCAAGTTGTAACAACGTTGTAATACGTCAAAAAACGTCATGGCAAGATGTAACAACTTTATTACAAGTTGTAACAAGGGAATCATGGAAACCGTTACGTTGTGTTAACAGGGGCTACTCTGTTACTCTGAAACAATTCCATTCTTAGGCGTCAATACTTACCCTTGCCTCGTGAGCTATGTTCATAGGTTTTAGCTGAGTGGTGCGGTCAGGAGGCCATGGTCGCTGGCTCCTAGTGGTGGTAGTCCTTGCGCCAAGTTTTGGATGTCTTCCTCAATTTTCATGAAGATCTGGGTAAGTAGCCTTGGGTGTGTCTCATCCCGTTTTCTTAATCGTCTTGAACATGTGTTGAGAAGTGTCAATACACTTGGGAATGTGTCAAGACACTTGAGAAGTGTCAAGACAGGTCTCAATAACTTGTTGGTGTGTGTAATATAATCCTCGGTGATGTGTGGGTGCCGGGAGTCCAGGCTCGCCACCCCGCCTCCCTCGGCTCCCGCTACTCTGCTAGTGTAGTCCCATATAGTGCCTGTTCCCCTCGGTCTGCTCCCCTTGGTAGCCGCGGGCGAGTGAGAGTATGGGGCGAGGGAAGCCAGAGAGGGGACCCAGACGCAGCTCTCGCCCTCTCGTGCTCACGCTACTGCTACTCTGACTAACACCGTTAATGATCCTGCTGCTACTGGTGGTTCTCTCGCCTTATGCTCTGCTGATGTTGGGCACTGTTCCAGCTCTTTGTACCACCACTCTTCCACCTGGTCCATCGCTCTCAGCTGAGGGTAAGGCAGTGGTCCCAAGTCCTGACGTTTCTTTCCCACTTTTCAACAACGTTCTCACCTGTGGACCCATCTTCCTACACCCACGTTCTCACCTGTGGACCCATCTTCCTACACCCACGTTCTCACCTGTGGACCCATCTTCCTACACCCACGTTCTCACCTGTGGACCCACCTCCCTACACCCACGTTCTCACCTGTGGACCCGTCTTCCTACACCCACGTTCTCACCTGTGGACCCGTCTTCCTACACCCACGTTCTCACCTGTGGACCCATGTTCCTACACCCACGTTCTCACCTGTGGACCCATCTTCCTACACTCACGTTCTCACCTGTGGACCCACCTCCCTACACCCACGTTCTCACCTGTGGATCCACCTCCCTACACCCACGTTCTCACCTGTGGACCCACCTCCCTACACCCACGTTCTCACCTGTGGACCCACCTCCCTACTCTCACCTGGAGGCAGCCTCGCCACAGGTGAGCAGGTGAGGCAGCCTGGTGGCCTTCACTCCTGGCATGGATACTCGTATTTCTTTGGCCTGTTGAATATTCTATAAGGACTGTGTTGGTCGTTACTGTAATGTTTGTATCGTGTCTTGGAGGGTCTGGTATATCGTGTCTTGGAGGGTCTGGTATATCGTATCTTGGAGGGTCTGGTATATCGTATCTTGGTGTTTTCTTTTATATTTATTATATCCTTTCTTGTTTTAAGAGCTAAGGTTTCATCATAATTTTGACCTGGCATCCTTGTGGGGGGGGGGGGTGACACCATGACCTCTCCTCCTCTACTCATATTGTGTCGTGCTCCCAGGAAGGCAAGACGGCCAACAACGCGTTCAGCAATCTGTTGACCAAACCACATGCTAAAAGATGAAGAGGCGACGACGTTTCGGTCCGTCCTGGACCATTAGCAAGTCTATTGTGATGAGACGATTGATTGATGAAGATTAAGGTGGCAAGGGCATGAATAGCCCGTAAGATGAGACTAGGCACGGGCATAAGTAAGGCAAGAGAGAGGTGAGGAGGAGGAAACCTTATAGGAAGATAAGAGCAAGGCGATAGGTACGGAAGAAATAGGTGTAATAAAGGGTGAAATAATGGGAGTAAGAAAGGGAACGTAATAAAAATAGAGAAAAGGAAGGGTAGGCTTGTGTTAGGTCACGTTTGTTAGAAAGGTTGGAACATTTGAGGATGTAGTGTGAAAGGGAAGAGTCAACAGCAACAAAGCCAGGACTCGAGTTCATGTTGGGTAGGTTGTGTATCAGAGAGGATTCACCAAGACGGCGTCTGTGTAAGGTAGAGGTCAGAAAATATTATTTTAGAAAAATTTCTTTTAAAATAATCATAATATATTTGTGTGTGTGTATTCACCTGTTTATTCAAGCCAGTACGAGGCTATGTTTACCACACTAATAAACAACATGAAAGTTGATGACCCAGACAACTTCTTTATGAATGACATTTAAGCTGCAGATAATATAACGGATATTTACACGAACTCGGAAGACTTTGAAAGGGAAATTGCATCGCACGAGGTCGTGCGATGCATGGGAGGAAAGGAAGGGTGGTAGAGCAATCTGGGAGGCTGTGCGGACACCAAGGCCACCGATTCTTACAGGGAGGGTTGCTTGCTCCCATTGATAGTCGTCCAATGGCAGGTTCAGGACTTTAACTAGCATGGACCTCAGAAGGGTGTCATGCACCTTTAATTTGGGGCTGATGTAGGATGGTGTGTGTGTGTATATATATGTATGTATGTGTATATATATATAATATATATAATATATATATATAATATAATATGTAAACCCAGTTGATGTTGTAGAATGATAAGGTTGTTGTTGACCGGGGATGGTCGAAGGTTACTCGGTAATGGGCAGGAATTGGAGTACCAAACGTCCGCTGCTTTTCCTTAGTTTATTATAAAAATATATATATTCTACACGGGCCACGAACTAGCTTGGTGAGTGTGAGGGAGCGTGTGGTGACGCTCCGTCGCCTGGGCTATCTCTGAAGGTCTGAGCTCTGCAGCGTAGAGCAGAGTATATTCAGATCTGCTGACAACGTTGTTGATACCTATTAAGTTGTTTAGCGCCCGCCATCATCAGAAGGGGTATTAGGTCACCCTATGTGTGTGTGTCTATGGCACGTCCACTGGCACCTATGTCCAACACCGCTCGGCACGCTATCATCGGTGTCCTCGGCGATCTGCTTGACAAATTTGACAACCCCTGGGCGTGTACCTAACTAACATTATATACAGTGATTTACCTATAGTGGCCGTAAACAAACAAGCTTATTTTTTGAGACGTCCAACACCGTCTCGGACATGTGCCATGGGGACACACACACACATATATGTACACACACACACACACACACATATATATATATATATATATATATATATATATATATATATATATATATATATATGTCGTACCTAGTAGCCAGAACTCACTTTTTGGCCTACTATGCAAGGCCCGATTTGCCTAATAAGCCAAGTTTCCCTGAATTAATATATTTTCTCTAATTTTTTTCTTATGAAATGATAAAGCTACCCATTTCGTTATGTATGAGGTCAATTTTTTTTATTGGAGTTAAAATTAATGTAGACATATGACCGAACCTAACCAACCCTACCTAACCTATCTTTATAGGTTCGGTTAGGTTACGTAGCCGAAAAAGTTAGGTTAGGTAGGTTAGGTAGTCGAAAAACAATTAATTCATGAAAACTTGGCCTACTAGGCAAATCGGGCCTTGCATAGTAGGCTGAGAAGTGCGTTCTGGCTACTAGGTACGACATATATATATATATATATATATATATATATATATATATATATATATATATATATATATATATATATATATATATAATATCCATCATCAATGACATATCAATAAAACCTCATGCCGGAATTTTTTTAAGCCATTCAAGGTGAGATAATGGGGATATGGGATATTATGGGTACGTCACACCGAAGGGAAGTGAACCATCATGGGGAAAAGTGCCAAGCCATTACGACTATATAGCCCTGAGAAGGGATCAGGATAAGGATTCGGGATGGACGAGGGAAAGGAATGGTGCCCAATCACTTGGATGGTCAGGGGATTGAACTCCGACCCGCATGAAGGGAGACCGTTCCACCACCCACAGGACACCGACGGGGGGCCCCAACTCTGCTCGGTACTCTACCATTGGCGTCCTCGATGATCATCTTGAAGAACTAACTGGTTTTATACCTACATAGCATACATTTACAGTGCCTTGAAACATGGTATAATTATACATTTCAGAACTCAACTCCGGGGGTTCTTCATAAATATGATGTTCCTTCGTCACACTGACAAGTAGGAAGCGGCGAACTGATGAAACACATCAACACCCTTCATGGTCTGTAACACACAAGTCACACAAGTGTGCTTCGTCACACTGTTGCTAGCTTACTCTCCACACATTTGGTGGAACTCCAAGGTTGAAACTTTGAGTACTACGTGCTTGTCTGGAGTGCAATGGGTGTCAGTATAGCGGGGCTCGCCACACTGTCGTCAAACACAGGTCCCAGGATAGCGTCATCAACTGTCAGTCACGCTAATTGCACGTGACTGAGATAGTGAATTACACACACACTCGTAACCATGTTCCCAGTTTATATCTGTTATCTGCGGCGATATACTTAGGAACTCTGGTAAGGTCCAAGGAAATTCTCAGGTGTCTTATACATGGGACCGTGTCCTCGCTGACTGCCGCCCGGGTCACCTGATCCCTGCCCGACACACTCACATCAACACACTCAGATCATCACACTCATCAACACACTCAGCTCATTCTACACTGATGGGTGTCCTGAGTGTCGTGTGAGAGGTGGTTATCTTGAGATTAACTTGATGATTTCGAGGCTTAGCGTCCCCGCGGCCCGGTCCTCGACCAGGCCTTCCTGTGCTTGGTCGACGACTGGGCCGCGGGGACGCTAAGCTCCGGAAACACTCCTAAGGTAAATTCCCCAGGAAGCAGCCCGTAGCAGCTGTCTAACTCCCAGGTACCTATTTGCTGCTAGCTGAACAGGCGCATCAGGGTGAAAGAAACTACTCATTTCTTTCTCCATTCTCATTTCCGCCTCCAGCGGGGATCGAACCCGGAACCTCAGGACTACGAATCCCGAGCGCTGTCCACTCAGCTGTCAGGCCCTTAAAGGAAAGGAAGGTCTCTGACCAGAACATTAATATTCTTGCGTAATGTCACTGTTTTGTTTTTGTATCAGAGTTACTGTCATACTTGAGATAACACGATCAATGAGTTAGTCTTGATGTTATCGCTACATTACGCTTAATTAAGATAATTATCCCAATCGGGAACTAAAGTGTATTGACAGTTTTAAGTTGAGGTGACATGCGAATTTGACTTACTTCCCAAGTCTTGAGAATTAAGACTTGATATTAATCCCCCTCAGCCTTGAGCATTGTTCTAGCCTGGAGATGAGTATTTATTACTTATAATACGTTATTGTCAAGTGACGGTACAAGACAATATAGGTCGTATGCCACGAGTACAGAGCAGCGAACATTATCCCCACCACACAGGTGTTGTTCCCTTATTTCCCACACCTCCCTCCCAGGTAAGGGGAGGTCTCTTGGACTCCTAGCCTGGACTCCTAGCCTGGACTCCTAGCCTGGACTCCTAGCCTGGACTCCTAGCCTGGACTCCTAGCCTGGACTCCTAGCCTGGACTCCTAGCCTGGACTCCTAGCCTGGACTCCTAGCCTGGACTCCTAGCCTGGACTCCTAGCCTGGACTCCTAGCCTGGACTATTAGCCTGGACTCCCAAGTTTGTCTATAATAAGAGTCAGTGTAAACTATGAGCGGCCAGACGTCTCACCTGACCACCCCAGGATCGTGCACTATAACCCTGGCTGCAGCAGTGACCGTAGTTCACTCCCGTGTAACTTGTTGTCGAAGTTACTTACCTTGATATCGAGGATCACAATTGGGGTCATTTCCTCAGGTGAATATGTAAATCTGGTTGATTTTGTTGTAGAATGATTAGGTTGTTGTTCTGGGATGGTCGAAGATTACTCGGTAGTGGGCAGGAATTGGAGTACCAAACGTCCACTGCTTTTCCTTAGTTTATTATAAAAATATATATGTTCTACACCGGGCCAGGAGCTAGAGTGTGTAAAGGTCCGTTGCCCAGGACGGTCTCTGAAGGTCTGAGCGCTGCAGGGTGCAGAGCAGAAGAGTGTATTCAAATCTGCTGACAACGTTGTTGATACCTATTAAGTTGTTTAGCTTACGAGGGTATTAGGTCACCCTATGTTTGTGTCTAACACGCCTAACTGGCGTCCAACACCGCACGGCACGCTATCATCGGCGTCCTCGGCGATCTGCTTGACAAATTTGCCAACCCTTGGGCGTGTACCTAACATTATATACAGTGATTTACCTTTAGTGGCCATAAACAAACAAGCTTATTTTTTGAGACGTCCAACAAATATATGCCTTAGTCTTTTGCCACCCACAGGGTGGGCATGGGGGTCCCCCCACCACCCACAGGGCGGGCATGGGGGTCCCCCACCACCCACAGGGCAGGCATGGGGGGGGGGGTATAATAAACAAACACAATTGGAGCCGTGTGAGGCAGGGTGATATAGGTGTGATGACCAGACGGAGGCTGGCAGATAGTGGGGATATCTCCAGACGAAGGGAGCCGCCCCTGGCGGTGGCGCCACCCTGGGCCCCCCCTCTCCCCCTGTTATCAACACGTTCACTTGGTATAAAATAGTTCATTATAAATAATAACGTGCGAGCAAGCAGGTTGATCCGAGACCGGGCCTCAGGGACGCTGATCCACGGAGGCATCTTAGGGTAGTCTCAAGACGGGTCAACATTGTGCTCTGTTACACCGCTCTCTGATGGCTCCATGACGCTACTTCTCGACAATTACGGCTGGTAAAATGCTTAATGCAATCAACACTGAACACAGTACACTACTTGACTCATCCGGCAACATTTACTGTGTATGCTGCTTTAGGAATGGTTGCTAGTGTGGTGTACCTCCGTGAGTTCTGGCTCTTGGACCCCAAACTCCTAGCTACTGGCACCTGGTGCTGACATAGCCATATTCTAGTTCACTGTTGTACTTGTTCTTCAAGCTGGGAATGGAGGTGGCAGCCATTATGTCAAGTCCCACTCTTGTGTCATCCCTCATATAGAGTAAGATTGTTCCTTGTCTGTTATCCTCGGTATTTTGAACGTTGTGATCATATCTCCTGTGGTCCCCCCTCTCTCATAGGGTTGTTAGGTCCAGCTCCCTCTACTTGTCATCATAACTTCCTCAGATTTAGGGTTCTCTTCTGGTGCTGCATGTTCATGAGCTGGTTTGACGTAGGTTGTGAATATGGCCTTGAATAGCTCCCAGCGTAAGTTTTAAAAGTTTTACCAATATATTTTTCCTGTGGTATGTCTACTTCATATATTTCTCTCGAACACAAATACGCGCGCGCACAGAGTAGCCCTATTCACGAGAAAGGAATGGAGTTTCAAAAAAGATTATCCCAGGCTGCGAGGGGTTTAGAGACTACATAACAGGCACCATGACGATGGGAGTGTAAACAAGAGTAGTAGTAGCAGTGATATATAACCCCTCCATCAAATGACAGAAGACCCAGGCAAGAGTATGACAGAAACAACATGGCAGTTAACAATATAATTGAACGGGCAGCCTCTTCTGCCTGCAGAATTCGATTCCATCTGCTCATCATGAGGGACTTCAATCACGGAAGGATAGACTGGGAGAACAAGGAACCGCATGGAGGAGAGGAAACATGGAAAGCTAAACTACTGGAGGTGGCAACAGAAAACTTTTTAAGCCAGCATGTCAGGGAACCCACAAGAAGAGGGGAAACGATGAACCAGCGAGACTCGACCTAGTCTTCACTCTGAATGACTCCGACATAAGGGAAATTGACTTCGAGGCCCCAGTAGGCATGAGTGATCACAGTATACTATCGTTTGAGTATCTGGTCGAAGGGTTAAAGTGCTCGAGAAAGGGAGCTGAAAGCAAAAGGGTAGCATTCCGAAAGGGAAACTATGAGGAGATAAGAAAATTCCTAACGGATATAACATGGAAAACAGAGTTCAGGGGAAAGACGGCCCAAGACATGATGGAATACATCACACAGAAGTGTAAGGAAGCAGCAGAAAAGTTTATTCCAGCCCAAAAGGAAAAAAATGTAATGCAGATGAGAAACCCATGGTTTAATCAGAGATGTAGGCTAGCTAAGTAACTAAGTAAAAGAGCGTTGAGAAACGAGAAATAACAGGACACTTGAGAGCAAAGGAGGTTACCAGAGCGCCAGGAATGAATACGTTAGGGTGAGAAGAGAGGCAGAAGGGCAATATGAAAACGACATAGCAAACAAGGCTAAGACTCGACCTAAACTGCTGCACAGTTACTTCAGGAGAAAGACAACAGTGAAGGAACAGGTAATGAAACTGAGGATAGGGGCAGACAGATTCACTAAAAACGACAAAGAAGTGTGCGAGGAACTCGATAAAACATACCAGGAAGTCTTCACATTTGAGCAAGGAGATGTTCCAGAGATAAGAGAAGGAATACTTAACCAGGCACCACTAGAGGAATTTGAGATTACCAGTGGGGATGTAAGGAAGCTTTTGCTAGAGTTGGATATGACAAGGGTTATAGGCCCGGATGGAATATCACTATGGATACTAAAGGAAGGAGCAGAAGCACTGTGCCTGCCACTCTCCATGGTGTATGACAAATGACTGGTAACAGGTGAACTGCCAGAAATTTGGAAGACGGCAAACGTAGTCCCGATATACAAGAATAGGGATAGACAGGAGGCACTGAACTACAGGCCAGTGTCCCTAACCTGCATACCATGTAAGTTATTGGAGAAAATTGTGCGAAAAAAGCTAGTGGACCATCTGGAGCAAAGGAACTTTGTGACACAACACCAACATGGTTCAGAGATGGTAAGTCATGCCTCACAGGATTAATTGAATTCTACGATCAGGCAACAAAAATCAGGCAGGAAAAAGAGGGGTGGGCAGACTGCATATTATTGGATTGCCTGAAAGTCTTTGACACAGTACCACATCAGAGACTAGTGCGAAAGCTGGAGTGAAAGGGAAGGTACTCTATTGGATAAGGGAGTACCTAAGTAACATAAGACAGCGAGTCACTGTGAGGGGCGAGGTCTCAGACTGGCGAGACGTCACCAGTGGAGTCCCGCAGGGTTCAGTCCTTAGACCCATACTGTTTCTGATGTACGTAAATGATCTCCCAGATGGTATAGAATCATTCCTCTCATTGCTTGCTGGTGATGCAAAAATTATGAGGAAGATTAAGACGGAGAAAGATAGCATGAGGTTACAAGCTGACCTAGACAGACTAAACGAATGGTCCAACAAATGGTTACCAAAGTTCAACCCGAGTAAATGTAAGGTAATGAAACTAGGCAGTAGAAACAGGACACCAGACACAGGATACATAATTGGAGATGAAGTCCTTCATAAAACGGACAGCGAGAAAGATCTAGGAGTTGATGTCACACCAAACCTGTCTCCTGAAGCCCACATCAAGAGAATAACATCTGCGGCGTATGCGAGGCTGGCTAACATCAGAACTGCCTTCAGGAACCTGTGCAAGGAATCATTCAGAACCTTGTATACCACATATGTAAGACCAATCCTGGAGTATGCTGCCCCAGCATGGAGCCCGTACCTTGTCAAGCACAAGGCGAAGCAGGAAAATGTTCCGAGGTATGCCACTAGGCTAGTCCCAGAACTAAGAGGCATGAGTTACGAGGAAAGGCTGCGAGAAATGCACCTCACGACACTGGAAGACACAAGAGAAATGGGAGACATGATCACAACCTACAAAATTCTCAGAGGAATTGACAGGGTAAGACAAACAGATTAAGACAAACTGTTTAACACGGGTGGTACGCGAACAAGGGGACACAGTTGGACACTGAGTACCCAAATGAGCCACAGGGACGTTAGAAAGAACTTTTTCAGTGTCAGAGTAGTTAACAGGTGGAATGCATTAGGCAGTGATGTGGTGGAGGCTGACTCCATACACAGTTTCAAATGTAGATATGATAGAGCCCAGTAGGCTCAGGAATCTGTACACCAGTTGATTGACAGTTGAGAGGCGGGACCAAAGAGCCAGAGCTCAACCCCCGCAAGCACAACTAGGTGAGTGCACACATCTCCAGGAAGCAGCCCGAAGCGGCTGTTTAACTCCCAGGTACCTATTTACTGCTATGTGAACAGGTGCATCAGGGTAAATGAAACTCTGCCCATTTGTTTCCGCCTCCGCCGGGCATGGAACCCGGGCCCTTAGGACTACGACGCCAGAGCACTGTCCACTCAGACGCGAGGCCCCCAATCCATACACCCCAAGTGTCCAAGGAGCACTCAAGTTTCCGCACCTCTGCTTCAAGCCTCGGGGTTCTTTCACACAAAACATGGAATAGAAAGATTTATTATAAGGAAACAAAAAGATAAAAACACAATAAAAATATCACAACAACATTCTTTAATACCGTATTGTGTTTAGAAAGTTATACTTTAATAACCAGAGCAATTAATAGGACACGAGTCATGAAGTAGGTATCAAGAGGTTATATTTGGTCAGTAGAGTGTGATGGATGGTGGTGGTGGCGGGGGCTGCCTTCCACTCCTCCCTTCCCTCCCCACCCCTGCCTTCTCCCCTTCCCTCCTCCTCCCTTCCCTCCCCACCCCTGCCTTCCCCCTTCCCTCCTCCTGCCTTCCCTCTGATGAATACATTACCCTCGTCATTACGCCGCGCCATAACCCTTAGGTCTGCGCTTCATGTGCCAGCAGGTCTTTAAGGGGCTTTGTGGTGAGGTTTAAGGTTATCCTGAAGGAAAGGTAGAGAGAGTCAGTACTGTTCACTATTTAGTGTAGTTCATCACACCAGATGTGTGGGTGTGGGGACCTGGAGCGTCGTCTCCACTTGACGGTGGAAGATGATAGTCTTGTTTTGATGGAAATGACAACAGACGTACTTGCTCACTGCCAGGTGTGTCCCCTCTCCTGCACGTCACTGCCAGGTGTGTCCCCTCTCCTGCACGTCACTGCCAGGTGTGTCCCCTCCTCCTGCACGCCACTGCCAGGTGTGTCCCCCTCCTCCTGCACGTCACTGCCAGGTGTGTCCCCTCCTCCTGCACGTCACTGCCAGGTGTGTCCCTCCTCTGCACGTCACTGCCAGGTGTGTCCCCCTCCTGCACGTCACTGCCAGGTGTGTCCCCTCCTCCTGCATCGTCACTGCCAGGTGTGTCCCCTCCTGCACGTCACTGCCAGGTGTGTCCCCTCTCCTGCACGTCACTGCCAGGTGTGTCCCCT
>WNGS01164858.1:16934553-16937053 GCA_020271785.1 Procambarus virginalis
AGACGAGACAGGACTAGGGTGAAGGGAGGAGGGGAAATGGGAAGGGTATGAAGGATCAAACAGCAAGAGGGGAGAAGAGATCCAAGGAAGAGAAACAAGTGGACGAGGAGACACTTGTCCCGACCTCTCCCGTGACTTCGCGTGTTCTGTGCCTCTGTGGTACAGCCTCACTTCTACCTTGAGGTGATTTCGGGGTTCAGCGACCCTGCGGCCCGGTCGTCGACCAGGCCTCCTCGTTGCTGGACTGGTCAACCAGGCTGTTGGACGCGGCTGCTCGCAGCCTGACGCATGTAACCCAGTTACCGGGTTCTTTATGTTCAAGTGTTGTATGGGGTCTTAGTGCCTCTTCTTACCAGACCCATCCTCGAGTCACAGGTAAGTTACTAAGGACTGAGTAGTAATAGTCAATCCTACGAGAATTGGCCTACACAACACTAGACAAACCATTACCATGTCTACTTCTTAACTATATACACTTATTACATATTTACAATAGTGATAACCGCAGGTGTCACTTTCACACACGACACTATAAAAAAAGAACTTCTGCTATCTTCTATCCCGGCGAGTCTACTTCTACAGTACAACAATCATTTTTATTATTAATATATGAGGTACATCTACATTTGTGCAGCTGCCCTAGACTATATGAAGTGGAGTACAGTGTGTCAAAAAAGCTAGCTACGTGATGCTAAAAGTCCCCATCTCGCAGGATGGTTAGTCATACAGGGCCATATGTTTAGTAGCCTGCACTGGCAAATTTTGAGTACACTGTGAGGATATCTTCAAGAATACGAGAATGAATAAAGTAATCGCAAAGCTCCAGGTACCTCATGCCAACTGGTCTGAAAGGTGTAATAACACTCCAGTTTTTTTTTTTTTTTTATTAATTCCTTAGGTACATCTGCATTAGTGCAGCTACCCTAGACTATATGAAGGTTCCTTCCCTGAGCCTTTTATTCTACGGTCCTCACGCCGGCGAGTTCACCTTTCTCAGCCATTCATGGGCCAGTCCTCCACAGTCAACCTGTCCTCTTAAAAAGAACGTCGCTTTTGGCCGTTTGCCAGTATGGCCGAATTTGAACGTAATTTGAAAATGAAAAAAGATGAAAATAAATTTGGTATTTTTTTTTTCAACAACAGTAAGTTAAGGGTCCTCTGATAGGTTAGGTGGGCAGGAAATTCTCATAAAGTTTCAAAACGTTATGAAAAACGTTAATTTAAAGTGTCCTCTCATAACCTCTGCGCGTACGCCGGACGACTCAAATAGAAAACGGAACAGAACGTCACTTTTGTGAGTCGATTTCATTTCAAATTACGTCCAAATTGGCCATATCGCGCATACGAGCCAAAAGTGACGTTATTTTTTAAGAGGACGGGTTGCCACAGTATCATTACAGTGTCAAAACACTACCTCGAAACTCCACCAACACGCTGGCTGGCCTCCCCCTAAAAGCTTCACCTCTATCAAGCCTTAACTTAGAGGTCACACGACGCTAATTCCATCATTAACTCGCTGGCTACCTCAGACAACTGACCGTCTCCATCTACTAAGCCCTACTTGTTCCCACTGAAACAAGTCTTGCGTTCAGGACTGTCCTTGGTGGTCTCCCCGGGTGAACTGACTCCTCGACCATGGTACCCGCACATCACTTCTGAACAACAATTGTATAGCAAGAAGGAAACTACACAGGTGTCAGTAAGTCAGTATCCCTTCCACCTGGGAACAGAAAATGGGGTTGGGTGCACTCAAGAGATGGCGGCGACATATCTCACACACTGTCGCTAGATTTGCCTCTCGTCCTGTCTTCGTCCCAGCACCTGTCTATACTATACATACTGTATATACCTCTGCTGGTGCTTCTGTCCGTGCATCAACCGCTGCCTCTACCGCTCTGTGATGCTGCCTCTCTTCTTCTCCTTATCCCTGCCAACTATGGCCCGCGCCTCTCATCGCGGCCTCTTTTATTGAATGTCATACATCAAAGACAAATAAGTTGGTCATTAAATATTACACATCCAGTGAGGGGGAAAAATCAGTTTAGTTCAAAAGAAATGAGGGGAGATGAGGGGGGGGGGGGCGGCGCGGTGTTCTTGAGTGAGGGGGAGATGAGAAGTCTGCGGGCCGGTGTGGGGGGCGGTGGGGTGTTCTATTACTAGTCTCACTCACCCCCACCTCCCCCACCACTGTCACTATTACTGATACTGACAGCCATTGCCAGCTCCTCCCCCATAAACGGCACCCTTCAAAGCGTCATCTTCCCCTTACCTATACACAGTCCCATCAGCTGAGTGACCACAACAACCCACTTCCAACCTGACCATCTATGTAGGTCTGCCCACCTCACTCCTAAATGAACATTTCCCAGAGAATGAACAAATTATGGAACAAGGGAACAGAATAAAACATTACTATGAGGAGTCAGTTTACAAGTTAATTACTGTTTTTTGTAGAGAGTTTAACGTTGATGTTTTTTTGTCGTTCTAATACCTGTTTAAA
>WNGS01164858.1:16942053-16964829 GCA_020271785.1 Procambarus virginalis
TCCAGGTCAGCAATTTCTCCAGCTTTGAAAGGGGCTGTCATTGTGCAGCAGTACTCCACTCTAGAGAGCACAAGCGTTTTGAAAAGTATCATCGGTATAGCATCTCTAGTGTGAAAAGTTCTTGTTATCCAACCTGTCATTTATCGTGCAGTTGTGACGGCTACTTTATTGTGTTCTTTAAAGGTAAGGTCTTCCGACATGAGTACACCCAGATCCTTTACATTGCCTTTTCGTTCTATGTTATGATTTGCCTGAGTTTTGTACGTGGTTTCCGTTTTTATATTTTCATTTTTTCCATAGCGCATGAGCTGGAACTTATCTTCGTTAAACACCATATTATTTTCTGTAGCCCATAGAAAGACCTGATCTACATCTGATTGGAGGTTTGCCGTGTCCTCTATGTTGCCTACTCTCATGAAGATCCTAGTGTTATCTGCAAAGGATGATACAGTACTATAGGTTGTGTTCTTGTCTATGTCCGATATGAGTGTGAGAAAAAGTACTGGAGCAAGCACAGTACCCTGGGGGACTGAGCTCTTCACGGTTGATGGGCTGGATTTTATTTTGTTGACTATTACACATGGGTTCTGTTAGTCAGGAAATTGTAGATCCATCTGCCTATTTTTCCGGTAATTCCTTTTGAACGCATTTTATGTGCAATAACACCATGGTCACATTTATCAAAAGCTTTTGCGAAATCTGTGTAAATTACATCAGCGTTTTGTTTGTCTTCCATAGCATCTAATGCCATATCATAGTGGTCCAGCAACTGCGACAGGCAAGAGCGCCCTGTTCTGAAACCATGTTGTCCGGGGTTATGGAGATGCTGTGATTCCATGTATTTTGTGATCTTACTTCTTAGCACTCTCTCAAAAATTTTTATGATGTGCGATGTTAGTGCTATCGGTCTGTAATTTTTTGCCTCTGCCTTATTTCCTCCTTTATGAAGTGGTGCTATCTCTGCTGTTTTTAGTATATCAGGGATAACGCCAGTATCTAGGCTTTGTTTCCACAGAATGTGGAGGGCCTGCGATAGTGTTTTTTTACAGTTCTTGATGAATATGGAGTTCCAAGAATCCGGGCCTGGTGCAAAGTGCAGAGGCATACTGTTTATGGCTTCTTCAAAATCCAGTGGGGATAGGGTGACGTCTGATATATGATTTGATGTTGGTATCATATCCATGAAAAATTCATTTGGGTTATCAATCTTTACTGCGTTTAATGGCTCGCTGAAAACAGAGTCGTACTGCTTCCTCAGTAACTCGCTTATTTCTTTGTTGTCATCGGTGAAAGTTCCATCTCCCTTTCGCAGGGGCCCGATACTAGATGTGGTTTTTGATCTTGATTTTGCATAGGAGAAAAAATATTTCGGATTTCTCTCTATTTCACTGATGGCCTTTTGCTCTCTTTGCCTCTCCTGGGTTTTGTATTATTTCATTAATCATAAAAACATCTTATTTTAATTAACTTAATTATCAGAATTAAAATAGAGTAAATGTGACCCTTCCATCAATTACTGATATCTGGACAAAGTAGGCCAAGCGTCAGTAGTAGGAAGTGGTCAGCCATTGTTGTTAAGACCACAGAGTCATGGGGCAAATTCGGCTCCTATCAATTCTCTTGGACGAAGTGTTATGGAAGATCAGAGTAGTGATCTGCCATCATCAACATGCAGTCAACAATAAACAAGCTAAGTGTTCTTCCGAAACCCGTTTATCTAATCATTTTTGGCCATTAATGTCAGTAGATAGGGCAACCAGTTAGAACACGAATGATCGACTCAAAAAAGGTAATTAAGCCTTGGTCTATATGATTCATTGTACAGTGTTTTCTCTGATATTGCTGTCATATATTAGGATTCTGGCTTCATAGCTAGCGCCCTTTTGACAGGTTAAGACGAGGAAGCATGCTTTGTGTATCAGTTACCAGGGTGATGGAAGCTACCTCACACGAGGAAAATTTGGTGTCTACATCCTAGTTATACCTGCTGAACAAGGCCTGCTGTAAAATAAGATAAGGAACCTCTTCAATGTTTAACAATATATGTAGTTTAATACTGTAGTTTGATTGGCTGCATATATATAAATTCAATATAAACCCCCCCTAATGTGCAAGGATCGATTTGAGAGATTATTGCAGAAATACAGTCCACTTAACATCATACCAATTGCTATCGAAGTATATAAATTAACGTAAATATAAATTCATATAAATTAAATATATATAAATCTCACAGGTCGGTTCCCACAATATATATATATATATATATATATATATATATATATATATATATTATACATATATATATATATACATATATATATACATATATATATATATATATATTATATATATATTATATATATATATATATACACACAACTCCCCTGGGCTATGGACAGGTGTTTGATAGAGAGTTGAATACCTCTCTCCCTCCCTCACGCACACGCGCACGCACGCGCGTGCACACACACGACAAACAACAACTGACTGCTCACCAAAGGATGAAAGACACTGCAATAACTACCGTGGAAGGTGACTCAGATAGTTATCTCTCAAGATGGTTCTGGGCGACTTGAGGCGCCAATAAGAGAGGTGTTACGTGAGCCTGGATCAAGGCGTCTTAACCCCTCACATCACCAACAGTCATCATTTACACATTTACTACACAGTTTATGAGCTACGAAGCACCACGAGGCCCCGTGTAACAAGCCCGTCTTCATCAACAAAGGTCAAATGCTCGCTAATCCAGCCGCCAAACCAGCTGTTCATCAAGTATCATCAAGTGATGATTCCTGGACCCAGATAATAGCCAAGATGTGTGGACGCCATAGGCGTTGAATAGTTGCCGGCAAAGTCATAGATGGCAATTACTGGCTGCTTGTATCAATGGATTATTTAAACGTCAATTGGTTATTAAACATTGGATGGAATACCCGGCGGTACTCGGGGTCTCCCATCCCCCCCCCAACCCCTACTGACTGACAGATATTCTATTTAATAGACAGAGGTGAGTTCTTGGTGAGAACTCGAGTATTAACCTCTAGGTTACTCTACCGTCTCCAAGAGTGTCAGCTATCTTTGTACTCTGGTACTTTCTCTCAGCCTTCCAAGGAATCGACTTGAGAATGGTCCAGGACGGACCGAAACGTCGTCGTCCCTTCACCTTCTAGTGTGTGGTCTGCAACTACTTCAGCCACGTTATGTGACTCATCGCTTGCATNTTGTACTCACCTAGTTGTGCTTGCGGGGGTTGAGCTCTGGCTCTTTGGTCCCGCCTCTCAACCGTCAATCAACAGGTGTACAGTTTCCTGAGCCTAATGGGCTCTATCATATCTACACTTGAAACTGTGTATGGAGTCAGCCTCCACCACATCGCTTCCTAATGCATTCCATTTGTCAACCACTCTGACACTAAAAAGTTCTTTCTAATATCTCTGTGGCTCATTTGGGCACTCAGTTTCCACCTGTGTCCCTAGTGCGTGTGCCCCTTGTGTTAAACAGCCTGTCTTTATCAACCCTGTCGATTCCCTGAGAATCTTGAATGTGGTGATCATGTCCCCCTAACTCTTCTGTCTTCCAACGAAGTGAGGTTTAATTCCTGCAGTCGCTCCTCGTAGCTCATACCTCTCAGCTCGGGTACTAGTCTGGTGGCAAACCTTTGAACCTTTCCAGTTTAGTCTTATGCTTGACTAGATAGGGACTCCATGCTGGAGCCGCATACTCCAGGATTGGTCTGACATATGTGGTATATAATGTTCTGAAAGATTCCTTACACAAGTTTCTAAAGGCCGTTCTTATGTTAGCCAACCTGGCATATGCTGCTGATGTTATCCTCTTGATATGAGCTTCAGGGGACAGGTCTGGCGTGATATCAACCCCCAGGTCTTTCTCTCTCTCTGACTCTTGAAGTATTTCATCTCCAAATGATACCTTGTATCTGGTCTCCTGCTTCCTACCCTATCTTCATTACATTACATTTGCTTGGGTTAAACTCTAACAGCCATTTGTTCGACCATTCCTGCAGCTTGTCCAGGTCTTCTTGAAGTCTCAAGCTGTCCTCCTCTGTCTTAATCCTTCTCATAATTTTGGCGTCGTCAGCAAACATTGAGAGGAATGAGTCTATACCCTCTGGGAGATCATTTACGTATATCAGAAACAGGATAGGTCCAAGTACAGAGCCCTGTGGGACTCCACTGGTGACTTCACGCCAGTCTGAGGTCTCACCCCTCACTGTAACTCTCTGCTTCCTATTGCTTAGGTACTCCCTTATCCACTGGAGCGCCCTACCTGTTACTCCTGCCTGTTTCTCCAGCTTATGCATCAACCTTTTATGGGGTACTGTGTCAAAGGCTTTCCGACAGTCCAAAAAAATGCAGTCCGCCCACCCTTCTCTTTCTTGCTTAATTCTTGTCACCTGATCGTAGAATTCTATCAAGCCTGTAAGGCAAGATTTACCCTCCCTGAACCCATGTTGATGGGTTGTCACGAAGTCTCTTCTCTCCAGATGTGTTACTAGGTTTTTTCTCACAATCTTCTCCATCACCTTGCATGGTATACAAGTTAAGGACACTGGCCTGTAGTTCAGTGCCTCTTGTCTGTCACCTTTTTGTATATTGGTACTACATTAGCAGTCTTCCATATTTCTGGTAGGTCCCCCGTTTCCAGTGACTTACTATACACTATGGAGAGTGGTAAGCAAAGTGCTCCTGCACACTCTTTCAATACCCATGGCGAGATTCCATCCGGCCCAACAGCTTTTCTCACATCCAGCTCCAATAGGTGCTTTTTGACCTCATCTCTTGTAATTTCGAACCTATCCAAGGTCACCTGGTTTGCTGCCACCTCTCCCAGCGCCGTGATATCTCCCTGTTCTATTGTAAAGACCTCCTGGAACCTTTTGTTGAGTTCTTCACACACCTCTTTGTCATTCTCTGTGTACCTGTCCTCGCCCACCCTAAGTTTAATCACCTGTTCCTTCACTGTTGTCTTCCTCCTGATGTGACTGTGTAGTAGCTTTGGTTCAGTCTTGGCTTTGTTAGCTATATCATTTTCATACCTTTTCTCAGCTGCTCTTCTCACACTGACATACTCGTTCCTGGTTCTCTGGTATCTCTCTCTACTTTCTGGTGTTCTGTTATTACGGAAGTTCCTCCATGCCCTTTTGTTCAGCTCCTTTGCTTTCATACATTCCCTATTAAACCACGGATTCTTCCTTTGCTTCTCTGTTTTTTCCTGTTGGGCTGGGACAAACCTGCTTACAGCCTCCTGACATTTTTGGGTGACATAGTCCATCATGTCTTGTACGGACTTGGTTCCGAGTTCTGTGTCCCAATGTATATCCCATAGGAATTTATTCATCCTCATAGTTTCCCTTTCTGTACGCCAGCCCTTTGGTTCCCAGTTCTTTTTTGGGGGTGATAATTCCTAGCTCAACCAGGTACTCAAAGCTCAATACACTATGATCACTCATTCCCAAGGGGGCTTCCAACTTAACTTCCCTTATATCCGACTCATTTAGGGTAAATATCAAATCAAGCAAGGCTGGTTCATCCCCTCCTATCATTCTTGTCGGTCCCTTGACGTGTTGACTTAGAAAGTTTCTTGTTGCCACATCCAGCAGCTTAGCTCTCCATGTGTCTGGGCCTCCGTGTGGGTCTCTGTTCCCCCAATCTATCTTCCCATGGTTGAAGTCTCCCATGATTAGAAGTCTGGATCCGTTCCTGCTAGCCACAGAAGCTGCTCTCTCTATTATATTGATGGTGGCCATGTTTTTCTATCATATTCCTGTCTGGGTCTTCTGTCATTCGGTGGGGGGTTATATATGACTACTATTATAATTTTCTGTCCTCCAGTTGCAATGGTGCCTGATATGTAGTCCCTGAAACCTTCACAGTTCTGAATTACCATCTCTTCGAAACTCCAACCTTCACACACACACACTCCAACCTGTGTGTGTGTGTGTGTGGTGTGTGTGTGTGTGTGTGTGTGTGTGTGTGTGTGTGTGTGTGTGTGTGTGTGTGTAAGACAGGCTAACAACTGTAATTAAAAAGTATCACATGATAAATAAACAAAGAGAAAAAAGCCACAAAAGTCATTGGGAAGAGGAGCGTGGCCTCCGTGGAGCATGGCCTCCGTGGGGCGCCGGCCGCCCCTCCAACACCGTGATCACAACTGTTGCTGCCGTAAACGGCGAGCACTGCCAATACTTCCTGTAATGCACGGGTGCCTAGTGCCCTCTCACCACCTCCAGGCCTGCACACGCACGCGCGAGAGCTCATGGTTGGTAATGAGCTTTATCCTACATCTGTTTCAGAAAGGTTTAGAGGGAGCATGGGAGGTTCAGAGAGAGCATGGGAGGTTCAGAGAGAGCATGGGAGGTTCAGAGAGAGCATGGGAGGCTTCGAGAGAGCATGAGAGGTTTGGTGCCGTCGACATGCAGTATTTTAAGTGCCAAAAGCCTCTGGAAATCGTCCCACAGTCAAGAGTAATCGTAACCCATCCTACGAGAACTTCCAAATCCAGGGATCCCATCACAATGGTTGTACTCTTCAAGTCACTTATGTTGTCCCGTCTTGAGTACTGCTCAGTACTCACTTCCCCCTTCAGAGCAGGAAAGATTGCTGAAATACAGGGAATACAGAGAACATATACGGCACGCATAGACGAGATATAGCACCTAAATTACTGGGAACGTTGTTGAAATATTGACCGTTGTTGAAGATCTTGCGAGTACGAGGACCATCAACAACCACCACAGTCTCTTGTCAATATCCAGAATGCTTTACCCAGTTGTATCAAGGAAATTCAGTTTGAAACCCTCAGGCATAATGGAGGGACTGTTTGTCAAAGGCCGTTGGCGTTCTCTCCCCACAAAGGCCACTGGAGATATTGGGCTCCAGGTAAATTCAGGTAAAGTGTCTCCAGCGGATTCGCTAACTAGATGTATTCTTCTAACGTAACAGCTGTGTTGAGTGTGACTTGTGAGGTTGGTGATGAATAATATGAGCAACAATACGACTCAATATTCACTAACACTCACACAGTGTAAGACAACACCCCAGGTGTGAACCACGTACACAGCACGCACGCACAGACACTATAACCAAAGAGCCATACCTCAACCCCGCAAGGACAACTAGGTAAGTGCGCGCGCGCACGCACACACACACACACACACACCACACACACACACACACACACACACACACACACACACACACACACACACACACACACCTCAACAACCCCAGCTCTCATTTGCTGAAATGATTAAAAAGAGCCCTGAGGCCAGGTCTGCAGTTAAGGAAGTTGCCATGGAAGTGGCCTCCTCTCAGGAAGCAGCTAGATGTACTAGCCGGCTGATAGAGAGAAAAAGAGCAGTAGTAGTGGCTGGCATTAAAGAGCAAACAGGGGCCAGGCCAAAGGAGCGGAGAGACAAGGACAAAAACATAGTTAAAGAGATTCTTAAAGAGGTAAGCATGGAGGGAACTGTACAAAATGTTGAAAAGGTTTTCAGGCTTGGAAAGTACAACAAGGACAGAGACCGAATGATAAAGGTGGTATTCATGAGCGAAAGCACGAAAGAGGAACTGTTAGAAAGGAAGTGCTGTCTAGCAAATGTAGAGAAGTTCAAATAAGTATTCCTACAGAGGGATATGACAAGGGAAGAGAGAAAGCAGGCAGCAGACGCGAGGAAGGAGCGCAGGGAGAGAGAAAGGAATCAGGGAGCCACAACCCTGATCCACACAAACCCAGAGGGGAGTGGGGAACCCACTTCAAACAATGCACTAGCCACAGGGAGTGCGACACCATCCCCACATTCTACTCAACAGACACCCTACCTGCCCCAACCCCCTGTCAGCCCTCCAATAAGTACCCACCTAAATCACCCTTCCCCCACCCACCCCCCTTCTCCCACTCACCCGCCTCCTCCCGCTCATCCCCCTCCTCCCACTCCCCCTTCCCCCAGGACCACCCTTCTCCCCCATCCCCCAAGCCCTCCCTTCTCCCACATGCCCTCCAGTCTCTCCCACCCACAAGCCCTTCGTTCTCCCCCCCCCTAAGCCCCCCACTCCCCCCCACCCCACCTAAGCCTTCCCCTCTCCATCCCACCCCAACACCCTCCCCTCTTCCTCACCCACCTCAGCCTTCCCTTTCCCCCCATGCCCACCCCCTTTACTGCCCTCCCAAACCCCCCCTTCTCCCCCATCCCCCCAACCTTCCTCCTCTCACCCCCCTCAACCCTCCCCCTCTCACCCCCCCCAACCCTTCCCCTCTCACCCACCCCCTCTACCCTCCCCTCTCACCCACCCACCCTTCGCTCCCCCTCCCCTCCACCCCCCCCCCAAGCCCTTCCTCCTCCACCAATCTCCCCATACCAGATCCCCCATACCAGATCATACCAGATCACTCGCGGGCCTGGCGTCGAGCTGAGAGGACGTGCGCGTCTCGTCTCCTCTCCCTATAGGGAACAAGTCCCTCGTCCCCAACCCTGTGCTGTGATTGCCGGGGCGGTATTGTCACAATACTATTGTGCTGCTGAGTGTTCCGACACTATTGCATAAGTCACTAGTATTTAAGAACATAGAGTGAACTAATACCGTGGGAGCTCACCTGGCCTTGGCACTTGTGGCTTGGAGGAGGTGTGCCTACTGTCCCTTAGGGGAAGCCTACCAAGCAGTAGTGTTTGGTGCATTGCTGGTAAACACAGCATCGTGTGCAGAGTACTTGGAACTCAATGGAAGACTTATAGCAAGAACCTAAAGGCAGCAACAAGTAGGAGAGGGGTGGGTCTGACCCTACGGACCCCTGACCCTTGTGGTCAGTACTGATCCAAACGGTCTCCCCTTCCCCCTCCCCGACAGGAGGGTGACATAGCCGCCAACACAAATGATGCCAACTATGTACAGTACAACTGTACACTCCTAGTTGTAAGACCTATTTTCCCCACTTTCTCTTCCTCTTCTCACTTCGCCATTTCAACAGGTCAAGTGGAACGGTCCAGTGGCCCATGCGGTTATCTGTAAAATCTGGGGGGCCACTTGATCTGGGCATCTGTTCACCCTCGTAGCAGGGTTAGGCTATCTTAGGGGACTCTCTGTCCACACATAGGACATAGGAGAATAAGCCACTGGGGGCTACCCTCTGCGAGTCCCAACCAACCAAGTGGAAGGACGGAGTGCATAGCCCTCAGCTTAGGAGAACTTATTCTTAGGAAGGGAATTGAAGAGAAAAACAACTATACAAGATAAAATGAACAGGAACTGAGACAATGAGAGGACACCGGGTAAAAATCCGCCCCTCTGCGGGGGGGGGGGACTGACTATGAGAAACAGAAGGAACTAGCAAATCTGTTATCAACTCTCAAAGTAAGATTTTCAAGACTAATACCCACAAGGGACTCCTCATTCATAGCACTATGCTACCAGGATGTAGATGTCGATACAATCATCAAGGGAGAAAACATACGTATGTTGAGGGATAAACATTTCCAGGTTATTATTCCCCCTGAGCTACAGGCCAGGAAGACAATAATCGTGAAGAGACTTGATGCAGGAATTACTGACGACACCCCAGAAAATATTAAAGGAGATATAGAACACAGGAATGAGTGGGCCAAGGTAGAAGAGGTAATCCTCATGCCGAGATTGTCTAACATGATGAAAATAAGGTTTGAAGAAATCTCCATGGCACAGAAAGCCCTCAGCCAAGGTATCCATTGCAATTACTATCACCTTAGCATGGACAACAACAACCTTGAGCAGGAGGAATACTATGACATCACCCCTTGTTGGACATGCTATAAATACGATCACACAGCAGCAGAGTGCAAACAAACGGGCAAAGTATGCTCAGAATGTGCTGGGCAGGGACACACATACAGGGACTGCACAAATAAATCAAACTCCAAATGTCTCAACTGTGAGGGTCCCCACCGCACACTGGCATCAATATGTCCCATTAGGAAGAACATCCTGAAACAAAAAAGGGCCGATGCCTTAGCAAAAAAGACAGCATTTGCCAATAATACTTATGCAGGTATAACTACCACCAATACTTGGTCAAACAAGGTATCACATAATCCAGCAAACACTACCCCACACACTCCAACAAACATGACCTCACAGGTAAATGGGGACCTACCCACAAAGATCCTGAGCAGTATGATCTATGCTCATTTACAAAACATAGCAACCCCAGGGTCATTCAGATCTGTAATTAAAGAAATGTACAAGATAAATAGTCTCCCATTGATGGAATTCCCAGACCCAGACACTTCCTCCTCCAATAACATCATAAAAGCCCTGGTGGACAGCAATGCAGCCAGCACTACCCCAACTGTGACTAACTCCCAGCAAGCGCCAGCACCCACAACCCCAGCAACCACCAACAAGCCAGAGGAAGATGATACAACACCAGCAACTACCATTCAGAACCCCAGGAGGGGACCCACACATAAACAACAAAACATACAAGTATCACAGGACCAGGGACTCGCAGTGGCTGTCACTGCTTCCCGCACACCCACACAAAATGTTGCACACTCAAACCCAGTCACCCAAGCCACAGTAGAGGCCCAAGGCACAATCAATTTCTTCTCAAGAAAAACAACCCACACGGTTACCAACAAGACCCTACGAGATCAAATAAAATCTCAGCACATAAAATTCCAACACAACATTCCTGGTGTCTCTACGGGTGACATATACGACCATATAATGTCATATACTTTTAACCAAAACCAAAACCCCACAACCATTCACCAGACAAGCAGCGAGGACTTTAACGCAATGCGCAATGGCTATAGACCGAACCCAAACAATCCACTAGGTGGAAGTGACCCATCAGTTTCAACATAGCCATCCAGTCATTAACAATAATTCAACACAATGTTCTATGCTGGACTCCGCACAGAGCATTGGAACTCAGCAACTTGTACAGAGAAATAGACCCTGATATAATACTCATTAATAGCCATGGAAAAAAGAATAGTGAGAAGATCAAGATCTTCAATTACAAAATTTACCAGGTCAACAGAGCTGACCAGGCCAATGATGGAGCGGCAATTGCCGTAAAAAGAAATATTCCACACAAAATTCTAGATAACTTCCAGGAAAACTTCCTGGCAATTGAACTCCAAACCACGAAAGGTATAATCTTCATAGGAACATGCTACCAACCACCAAGACGTCCTTACCTTCCCCTTGCCGACATCATGAAACTTACCAGAAGGAACAGACCTGCCTACTTTCTGGGTGATCTGAACGCCAAGCACAGAACACTGGGACATGGAAGGAACAACCAAGCAGGTGATGCCATCCACAATATGATAAGGAACGGGAATCTAACCCACCTGGGTCCAGACTTCCCAACTTACGTCAGACAAGGCCACAGTGGCAAACCAGACATAATACTGTCAAACAACCACCACTTCCTAAACACCCGCATAGTAAGGGGCCCTGTGAGCACAAGCGACCACCTACCAATAATAATGACGCTGTCAACTAACCCCATTCAGACACCCTCACCACCAAGACTTCAATACACTAAAACTGACTGGGAAGCGTTCACAAGTAGTGCACAAGAAATCAGTGTTACAGATTTTAACGGTAAGGAAACATCATGCATAAACGCCGAGTTAAATACATGGATTAACACCATAGAAAAATGCATGAACGATCACATCCCCGTAGCTCACCATATAACGCTCCCACACCCCCCAGCCACTGAGGCGCTCAGGACACTGCAAACCAGATATAACAACCTTCTACAACTCATAACACAACACGGGTGGACGGATGAGCGCAAGAGACTACAAAGGGAACTACAAGATGAGCTGCAAGATCTATGCAAAACAGAGTACACCAAACATTGGGATGACCTAATAAGCAAGATCCAAGTCGACTACAGAAACCCAGGAAAGTTCTGGAAAAAAGTAAAGACTCTGATGGGAAGCTCTTCTGAGGAAACACCCTACATCATAGACGCCTCAGGAAATAAACTCTATGAGGAGAGAGAACAAGAGCAGGAATTCAGGAAGTTCTGGGAAAAAATATTTAGGATAAACCCGGAAGAAAATATAAATTTTTGCCCAATTAATGAAAGGGAAATTACAGCTCAAGTCGATAACAGAGCTGCAGCACTACTCCCGACGCAAACAATAGACCTTAACAACATACGCGATGACTGCCACCTTATGAAACACATAACCATTGCAGAGGTCCATAAAACAATTATGGGTTTCAAGAACAAGGCGCCGGGAAACAGCAAAATAAATAAGATGGTATTATCCAACCTACCAGTGATTGCACTCCATCAATACACATGTATTTTAAATGCAGCTCTTGCATCTGGACTATTCCCCACATACTTCAAGAATGCCACAATAAGATTAATCCCCAAGCCAGGTAAACCCCCAACCCAAACTGAAAACTACAGGCCAATTTCCCTCCTCGAAGTACCGGGTAAAATATTCGAAAAAATTATCAATCAGAGACTTGTGAAGTTCATGGAAGAGGAAGGGAAGTATAATACCAGGCAGCACGGGTTTAGAAACCGCAGAGGAGCCCATACAGCTATAGCCCTGATCTACGAGCATATAGCCAATGCAGTGTCGAAAAAAGATCAGTGTAATATAGTGCTTAGAGACGTCTCGAAAGCCTTCGACAAAGTGTGGCACACAGGTCTAAAATATAAGATATCTGAACTAGGGCTTCCTGAGAGGTTTACTGCTACTCTCTGCAGCTTTATAGACAATAGAACTGCTAGGCTTAATATCGGCAGCTACTTGGGGGACGTAATAGAACTGAAAAGTGGAGTACCGCAAGGAAGCTGCCTCTCCCCCACTCTATTCAACATATATACAGCGGACCTACCCCAACCCCACCATGGAGAATACATCACATACGCCGATGATGTCACCCAAATAATTTGCCAACCGGGACCATCAAAACCGCTACTAGCCGACAAGACCAAGGCAGCAATTGAACTCATCAACAACTTTGAGAAGCAATGGAAAATTAGCACCAACAAACAAAAGTTTCAGATAATACACATTGCGAAAAGAAACCCGGACCCCATCATCCTGGACAACCATCCGATCCAATATGCGGAGGTAGGCAGAATACTGGGACTAATGATAAATAGAACAGGGATACAAATTCATGTAAGGGACCGACTAAATAAAGCCAAAGTAGCATTAGGAAAACTGAGAAGATTCCGAAGCCTCAGTACTAACATTCAGATCCACCTATATAAGGCTCTAGTTCGGCCGCACTTAGAGTATCCCCCAGTACCACTACACACCATAAAGAAAACTAACATGCAGAAACTGCAAGCAGTGCAAAATAAGGCGCTCAGGAGAGCAGCAAAACACCGTCCACCATATAATCAGACAATCCAGGAGCTCCATGAACTCTTGAATATACAGCCACTAAACATCAGACTGCAGCACCAAGCCATCAGGGTGTGGAACACCATCGAAATGTTAGAGGATCCAATGTTAGAAAGATTACTCCAAGATGAGACGCCCCGCTCCCACAGCTGGTGGCCCAAGAGCCTCGATTCTCTGGTTGATAACCCTGTCCCACAGTATATAATCCCCAGATGAGATATATATGTGTATATAGGAACAGTTCATACAAGTATATATATGAACAACTCGATAAATAATATGTATGAACTATTCGACAAATAATAATAATTAAACAAAGAGCCTTAAACAGAACAACATGTGTGGAAGCATCGGAGTGTGTATATATGAATGCTACTCAGTATTCATCTATAGACATCCATATATGGTGAAACACATGTGAAGAACCTCTCACACACTCACAGCTCCCTGACAAGAGGGAGCCAGCTTAGCTTAGCTGCCAACACCCACACATCGTGTCAGCAAGGCGGACAGCCCGCCTGCTTTCATACCTCTCACTGTACTTCCCACTTCTATACTTCCCTTCACCTATGCCTCTCCTTCCTCTTTACTCCCAAAAAAAAAAAAAAAAAAAAAAAAAAAAAAAAAAAGAGGCCTGCTTGACGACCGGCCTGCGGGGACGCTAAGGCCCGAAAACACCTCCTGGTAAGCTAGTGGACTCGTGTAGGGAAGCAACAAGGTTCCCACAAATGGGGCATCTCTACATTCAACGCTAGTTTTTTTTTTTTTGTTACAAGCCATTTTAAAATAAGAGTACATACTATAACTCTAGTTGTGCAGCTGTCACAGAGGTAACACGTTACAAAAAAAAAATCTTGTAAGATGATACATTTGCATGCAAAAGTAAGAAAAATAAAACATAAAGATCCAAGTCTTTTCTGTGTTTACGCATGGGAAAAATTGGGTGGGGAATCATTGGATGTGTTGGACACGTTAGATACTAGGTTTGCTGATGAGTCAGCAAAGTCAGGGAGGTGTTTGATGTTCAAGTTGACTTTTTTGTGTGTGTGCTATTTCAATTTAGTTTACACAATGTATGTTGGAGAATACTTCACATATGTGCTTATAATTGACAAAAANCACCACTACTGTCTCAACCTCAAGGGCCAGCACCACCACTACTGTCTCAACCTCAAGGGCCAGCTCCAGCACCACCACTACTGTCTCAACCTCAAGGGCCAGCACCACCACTACTGTCTCAACCTCAAGGGGCAGCACCACCACTACTGTCTCAACCTCAAGGGCCAGCTCCAGCACCACCACTACTGTCTCAACCTCAAGGGCCAGCTCCAGCACCACCACTACTGTCTCAACCTCAAGGGCCAGCACCAGCACTACTGTCTCAACCTCAAGGGCCAGCTCCAGCACCACCACTACTGTCTCAACCTCAAGGGCCAGCACCACCACTACTGTCTCAACCTCAAGGGCCAGCTCCAGCACCACCACTACTGTCTCAACCTCGAGGGCCAGCACCAGCACTACTGTCTCAACCTCAAGGGCCAGCTCCAGCACCACCACTACTGTCTCAACCTCAAGGGCCAGCTCAGCACCACCACTACTGTCTCAACCTCAAGGGCCAGCACCACCACTACTGTCTCAACCTCAAGGCCAGCTCCAGCACCACCACTACTGTCTCAACCTCAAGGGCCAGCACCACCACACTGTCTTAACCTCAAGGGCCAGCACCTCAAGGGCCAGCACCACCACTACTGTCTCAACCTCAAGGGCCAGCACCACCACTACTGTCTCAACCTCAAGGGCCAGCACCACCACTACTGTCTCAACCTCAAGGGCCAGCACCACCACTACTGTCTCAACCTCAAGGGCCAGCACCACCACTACTGTCTCAACCTCAAGGGCAGCACCAGCACCACCACTACTGTCTCAACCTCAAGGGCCAGCTCCAGCACCACCACTACTGTCTCAACCTCAAGGGCCAGCTCACCAGCACACCACTACTGTCTCAACCTCAAGGGCCAGCACACCACTACTGTCTCAACCTCAAGGGCCAGCCAGCACCACCACTACTGTCTCAACCTCAAGGGTCAGCACCACCACTACTGTCTCAACCTCAAGGGCCAGCACCACCACTACTGTCTCAACCTCGAGGGCCAGCACCACCACTACTGTCTCAACCTCAAGGGCCAGCACCACCACTACTGTCTCAACCTCAAGGGCCAGCTCCAGCACCACCACTACTGTCTCAACCTCAAGGGCCAGCACCACCACTACTGTCTCAACCTCAAGGGCCAGCACCACCACTACTGTCTCAACCTCAAGGGCCAGCACCACCACTACTGTCTCAACCTCAAGGGCCAGCACCACCACTACTGTCTCAACCTCAAGGGCCAGCTCCAGCACCACCACTACTGTCTCAACCTCAAGGGCCAGCACCACCACTACTGTCTCAACCTCAAGGGCCAGCTCCAGCACACCACTACTGTCTCAACCTCAAGGGCCAGCACCAGCACCACCACTACTGTCTCAACCTCAAGGGCCAGCTCCAGCACCACCACTACTGTCTCAACCTCAAGGGCCAGCACCAGCACCACCACTACTGTCTCAACCTCAAGGGCCAGCCAGCACCACCACTACTGTCTCAACCTCAAGGGCCAGCTCCAGCACCACCACTACTGTCTCAACCTCAAGGGCCAGCTCCAGCACCACCACTACTGTCTCAACCTCAAGGGCCAGCACCACCACTACTGTCTCAACCTCAAGGGCCAGCTCCAGCACCACCACTACTGTCTCAACCTCAAGGGCCAGCACCACCACCACTGTCTTAACCTCAAGGGCCAGCACCTCAAGGGCCAGCACCACCACTACTGTCTCAACCTCAAGGGCCAGCACCACCACTACTGTCTCAACCTCAAGGGCCAGCACCACCACTACTGTCTCAACCTCAAGGGCCAGCACCACCACTACTGTCTCAACCTCAAGGGCCAGCACCACCACTACTGTCTCAACCTCAAGGGCCAGCACCAGCACCACCACTACTGTCTCAACCTCAAGGGCCAGCTCCAGCACCACCACTACTGTCTCAACCTCAAGGGCCAGCTCCAGCACCACCACTACTGTCTCAACCTCAAGGGCCAGCACCACCACTACTGTCTCAACCTCAAGGGCCAGCTCCAGCACCACCACTACTGTCTCAACCTCAAGGGTCAGCACCACCACTACTGTCTCAACCTCAAGGGCCAGCACCACCACTACTGTCTCAACCTCAAGGGCCAGCACCACCACTACTGTCTCAACCTCAAGGGCCAGCACCACCACTACTGTCTCAACCTCAAGGGCCAGCTCCAGCACCACCACTACTGTCTCAACCTCAGGGCCAGCACCACCACTACTGTCTCAACCTCAAGGGCCAGCACCACCACTACTGTCTCAACCTCAAGGGCCAGCACCACCACTACTGTCTCAACCTCAAGGGCCAGCACCACCACTACTGTCTCAACCTCAAGGGCCAGCTCCAGCACCACCACTACTGTCTCAACCTCAAGGGCCAGCACCACCACTACTGTCTCAACCTCAAGGGCCAGCTCCAGCACCACCACTACTGTCTCAACCTCAAGGGCCAGCACCAGCACCACCACTACTGTCTCAACCTCAAGGGCCAGCTCCAGCACCACCACTACTGTCTCAACCTCAAGGGCCAGCACCAGCACCACCACTACTGTCTCAACCTCAAGGGCCAGCTCCAGCACCACCACTACTGTCTCAACCTCAAGGGCCAGCCAGCACCACCACTACTGTCTCAACCTCAAGGGCCAGCACCACCACTACTGTCTCAACCTCAAGGGCCAGCTCCAGCACCACCACTACTGTCTTAACCTCAAGGGACAGCACCACCACCACTACTGTCTCAACCTCAAGGGCCAGCTCCAGCACCACCACTACTGTCTCAACCTCAAGGGCCAGCACCACCACTACTGTCTCAACCTCAAGGGCCAGCTCCACCACTACTGTCTCAACCTCGAGAGCCAGCACCAGCACCACCACTACTGTCTCAACCTCAAGGGCCAGCACCACCACTACTGTCTCAACCTCGAGGGCCAGCACCAGCACCACCACTACTGTCTCAACCTCGAGGGCCAGCACCACCACTACTGTCTCAACCTCAAGGGCCAGCTCCAGCACCACCACTACTGTCTCAACCTCAAGGGTCAGCTCCAGCACCACCACTACTGTCTCAACCTCAAGGGTCAGCTCCAGCACCACCACTACTGTCGTGTGGTAGTGCTGGACGTAGGTGTGGGTATCTGGCTGATGATTGGTCGAAGTGGGTTTCCAGGCTTGTGTGTGTTGACATTTCCATATGCGTATCCATATGTACAGTCTGTACGTAGTCTGTACCCACGTATAGACTGGCGAAGCGACTCAACGGCTTGCCGACTCCTTATGTCCCTTGCGCCTTCAGCCTGAAGTCTCCAAAGGAATTTGTTGACTTACTGCGGGGAACACGGGCCACAGGGATAAGAGCCTCGTTGGACGTAGAATCACTGTTTACCAACGTACCTGTGGATGAAACAATCGGGATGATAGCGGACAGAGTGTATCGTGATCCAGCTTGTACTCCTCGTGACATACCAGAACGCATTCTAAGGAAACTGCTCCAAGCTTGTACTAAAGAGGCACCCTTCTTGAGCCCGGATGGGCACATGTATAAGCAAGTAGATGGGGTCGTCATGGGTTCTCCCCTAGGTGTCCTGTTTGCGAACTTCTACATGGGTACCATCGAACACAAGGTCTTAGTCGATATGAACTTGAAACCTGCCATATACTGCAGGTATGTTGACGACATTTTTACACAGGTACCTATGTCAGACATCTGCAGGAGCTGAAGGAGGCATTTGAGCAGAATTCCATGTTGCGTTGCACTTACGAGATGGAGAAGGATGGGAAACTACCCTTTCTAGATGTAACAATCATGGAAAGGAGCTGAGGTTTCCACACTGCAGTCTACACTAAGGAAACAAATATAGGAATGTGCCTCAATGCCAACAGTGACTGCCCAGACAGGTACAAGAGGAGTGTTGTTAACGCTTATGTCGACCGTGCTCTCAGCCACAGCTCAGGATGGAAGCAAGTCGATGAAGAACTCTGTAGGGTAAGGCAGGTCCTAGTCAACAATGGCTTCTCCAATGGTTTCGTTGAAGACATCATAAGAAGGAAGGTAAACACCATGCAACCTCTGAAGAGACAACACAACACCTGTACCCCCTATTAAGACTATTTTACAGGAACTTCTTTTCCACAGCTCATAAAACGGAGGAAAGGGTCCTGAAAGATATTGTTAACAGAAACGTTATCCCTACAGACAAAAATCAGAAGATACAATTGACGATTTACTATAAAACCAAGAAAACTGCCAACCTACTCATGAGAAACTCTCCAGACACAAAGCAGAACGCTTTGAAAGAGCAATGTCGTCTATGCCTTCAAATGCCCACTTGGGGACTGTAAGCCTCAAAGAACTCAGCATATAGGCAAGACAACAACATCTCTTTCCAGGCGATTAACGATGCATAAGCAATAGGGCTCTATCAAGGAACATATAATCTCTTCCCACAACCAAACCATCACCAGAGAAGTCTTAACAAAAAACACGGAAATCATCGATAGATACAGCGATAACAGGCGGCTTGATATCTGCGAGGTACTACACATTAAGAAGTCAACACCAGCAATCAACAGCCAATTAATGCACAATTATATTCTACCCACTTCAAGACTCCGCTCCAATATAGAAGCATCAAGAAATATGGGCAATAGGCCCTCTGCAGTTACTTCCATTCTTCCCTTTAGCTTATACCCCGTTATTTCGTGTTCTGGCTTGTGTTGAAAGTTTGTTTTCACCTCATCTAAAACTATTGTAACATATCACCTCACCGAAATGCAGGTATAAAATGAAAGCCGTTTAAACTCTGTTTAGTGTTAGTTGTGTGTGTGTAACCTAAAGTCTTTGAAAATGTAACAAGTTATTATGAAACGCGTTCTAGCGTCGCGTCAGACTAGAAATAAAAATTAATTTTGGAGAACTGATTTTTCAATTACCATCGACAGTGAAAAGAGACATAAGAAATATAGAGAACATTCGTGTTAGAATTATTAATCTTACTTTTTCGGTCATATTTAATAATTATATATATATATATATATATATATATATATATATATATATATATATATATATATATATATATATATATATATAGGGGGTACCACCTCTGGTGCAATTATAGGGACCCACAGCCTCAGAGAAGGGAACACAGAGCATTCAGGGAAAAACTTGCCATTTAACTCTGAATACATAAGGGTGTTCGCTTCTCCTACCACCCCCCTTTTTTATGGTGTACACTTTATTATGCAAGGTTATACAGTTACATATCTGATTTTATACAAAAAAATGAACATTGAGAGGACACAAGAAAAAGTTCGCTTCTCAGAGGCTGTAGATTTCCTCGAACTCCTCCGACGCCGGTCAGGAACCGAGGATGCAGCGAGCATTCCCCCTCTGGATCGCGACACTGAGGCGCTGAAAGAGAAAACTTGCCACTCTAGGGTCTCTTGTGGTGTCAATGAGCTTGGAACCAATATCCTTAAGAAACCTTCTTGCACTCTCTCCCCATGTGCCCAGGGTCTCAGACCCTATTGGAACGAAGTTGTACCGATGATCTAATTCCCTGTACTTGGCTGACTTGTATCTTTCTGTGTGTGTCGCCGCGGCTCCTGCTGTGCCGGCAGAGACGTTGATGTATGTGGTTGCCAGGGTGGATACGCAAGTATAGTAGTCCCATGCCAACTGTCTGCCACCCTTCCATGGGCACAGTGTGATTCCGTCTGGTCGGCCAGCAAAGCTAACAGTCACGGTTCAATAGGTTGCGGGGCTCTCTCTCCGCTGGACACTGAGCAGAGGCAAGATTTCTTTTAATGATGTCATTGACTTCGTCGTGTCTAGTGTGCCAACCAGCAGATTTTCCACAGTGCAGGCCATGCAATCCATATTCGTCAGCATCTGCCTCGCCGTAAATACACATATGAACAGTGTGGATAGGGGCAGCAAGGCGGAGAGCGACTGCAATACGGAGCTCCTGCGGATCAAAACGTGTGCCCGTCGCAGACACAGGGACTGCCAAAAGGAAGTCCCCTGCATGGGGGGATATGATAAGACACACACACACACATATATATATGCGTGCGTGTGTGTGTGTGTGTGTGTGTGTGTGTGTGTGTGTGTGTGTGTGTGTGTGTGTGTACTCACCTATTTGTGCTTGCGGGGGTTGGGCTTTGGCTCTTTGGTCCCGCCTCTCAACTGTCAATCAACTGGTGTACAAATTCCTGAGCCTACTGGGCTCTATCATATCTACATTTAAAATTGTGTATGGAGTCAGCCTCCACCACATCACTGCCTAATGCATTCCATCCGTTAACTACTCTGACACTAAAAAAGTTCCTTCTAACGTCCCTGTGGCTCATGTGGGTACTCAGTTTCCACCTGTGTCCCCTTGTTTGCGTACCACCAGTGTTGAATAGTTTATCCTTGTTTACCCGATCGAGTCCCCTGAGGATTTTATAGGTTGTGATCATGTCTCCCCTTACTCTTCTGTCTTCCAGTGTCGTAAGGTGCATTTCCCGCAGCCTTTCCTCGTAACTCGTGCCTCTTAGTTCTGGGACTAGTCTAGTGGCATACCTTTGGACTTTTTCCAGCTTCGTCTTGTGCTTGACAAGATACGGGCTCCATGCTGGGGCCGCATACTCCAGGATTGGTCTTACGTATGTGGTGTACAAGATTCTGAATGATTTCTTACACAGGTTCCTGAATGCTGTTCTGATGATTGTGTGTGTGTGTGTGTGTATGTACTCACCTATATGTACTCACCTATATGTGTCTGCAGGATCGAGCATCGACTCTTGGATCCCGCCTTTCGAGCATCAGTTGTTTACAGCAATGACTCCTGTCCCATTTCCCTATCATACCTGGTTTTAAAATTATGAATAGTATTTGCTTCCACAACCTGTTCCTTAAGTGCATTCCATTTTCCCACTACTCTCACGCTAAAAGAAAACTTCCTAACATCTCCGTGACTCATCTGAGTTTCCAACTTCCATCCATGTCCCCTCGTTCTGTTACTATTCCGTGTGAACATTTCGTCTATGTCCACTCTGTCAATCCCTCTGAGTATTTTATACGTTCCTATCATGTCCCCCCTCTCCCTTCTTCTTTCTAGTGTCGTAAGGCATAGTTCCCCCAGGCGCTCCTCATACCCCATCCCTCGTAGCTCTGGGACGAGTCTCGCTGCAAACCTCTGAACCTTTTCCAGTTTCATTATATTCTTCTTCAGATGGGGACTCCATGATGAGGCGGCATACTCTAAGACTGGCCTCACGTAGGCAGTGTAAAGAGCCCTAAATGCCTCCTTACTTAGGTTTCTGAATGATGTTCTAACTTTTGCCAGTGTAGAGTACGCTGCTGTCGTTATCCTATTTATATGTGCCTCAGGAGATAGATTAGGTGTTACGTCCACACCCAGGTCTCTTTCGCGCGTCGTCACAGGTAGGCTGTTCCCCTTCATTGTGTACTGTCCCTTTGGTCTCCTATCTCCTAGTCCCATTTCCATAACTTTACATTTGCTCGTGTTGAATTCCAGTAGCCATTTCTCTGACCATCTCTGCAACCTGTTCAGGTCCTCTTGGAGGATCCTGCAATCCTCATCTGTCACAACTCTTCTCATCAACTTTGCGTCATCCGCAAACATCGACATGTAGGACTCTACACCCGTAAACATGTCGTTAACATATACAAGAAATAGAATTGGTCCCAGCACCGATCCTTGTGGTACTCCACTTGTTACTGTTCGCCAGTCCGACTTCTCGCCCCTTACCGTAACTCTTTGGCTCCTTCCTGTTAGGTAGTTCCTATCCATGCTAGGACCTTTCCCCCCCCCGCCTGCCTCTCGAGTTTGAATAGCAGTCTCATGTGCGGTACTGTATCAAAGGCTTTTTGGCAGTCCAGAAATATGCAGTCTGCCCAACCATCGCGTCCTGTCTTATCCTCGTTATTTGTCGTGAAAGGTCTGTGTGCTTCCCTGATTCATTCTCTCTGTCTCGTCTTCTCTCTCTCTCTCTCCTCTCTCTCTCTCTCTCATCTCTCTCCTCTCTTCTCTCTCTCTCGTCTCTCTCTCTCTGTCTCTCTCCTCTCTGTCTCTCTCTCTCTCTGTCTCTCTCTCTGTCTCTCCGTCTGTCTCTCCTCTCTGTCTCTCTCTCTCTGTCTCTCTCTCTCTCTGTCCTCTCCTTCCTCTCTGTCTCTCTCCTCTGTCTCTCTCTCTGTCTCTCTCTCT
>WNGS01164858.1:16977342-17004445 GCA_020271785.1 Procambarus virginalis
CTGCTGTGAGGAGATGTAGAATCTCCTCAGCTAGTTTTCCTAGTTTCTAGAATAGGCTAGTCGCTCTAGGGACTCTAGAAACTGAAGCTTTCAAATTTACATATACTTGTTGGGTGTCATATGAAAGCTTATGTTAAATGCTGTCAGTTAAACTAATGAGAGGTCTGTGATTGCTCTGTAGAGAGAATTACAGCAAAATTTGCCTGTTCTGTGAAAACAGAGAGGGTAGTATAACAAAAAACCGTTAGAGGTGGAGGGGGACAGTGGGGCGAACGCTGCCTCCCCCCCCACCAAGGGAGACGTTGAGACGTTGTGTTAGGCCTCACCCTCCTTGTGACGTCACGCCACGCCACAGGCGAGGGGCCGTGTGATTGGTCTAAGCACCCCTACTCCTATGCCGAGTTTTGGCGCGAAAAGCTGTGCATTGGAAGCGGCATCAGGACAGTGCCGGCTTCCTGCTGATTGGTCAAGACAAGGTAGGGGGAGAAAATATGGGCATGTGAGCCTCTCTAGCCGCCAAGAGAGTTTAGTTTGAATGGGCAGCCAGGGTGTGAGATGTCTAGTGCGGGGTGGCGGGCCTGCCACCCCACCACCGTTATCGCTCCTGTCGTTCTGTTTACTCATATTGCATGGCACTCCAGCCACCCGGTGTGTCGAACAAATTTGCGAGAAACTGGGACTTGGACTTTGAATTGCGCCCGACGTCGTCCATGGGGAGGTGACGCCGGCCAGTGTCACTCCTGTCACCCCAGTGTAAGAGCGAGTCATGCTCTGGTATGATGGGGTTGTTAGTGATTCCCCATCCAAGTGTGTATGGCACGCGGCCACCCAGGCCGCCCCTGGCGCCCGCGGCCGCCCACCGCCCGGGCCCGGCCGCCCAGTCACCCACCATGCGGCCGGCGCGGCCCGGCCGGGCCAGGCCCAGGCCACCCACCTTAACCGCGCGCGCGAGCTGCGGGTGGGTGGGGTGGGGTGCTGTGACGTCACGCGCCACCCGTGGCCACCCTCCTGAAGGCCACGCAGTGGCCACATGTTGGCCACCACCTTTGGCCACCCCCTTGGCCACATTCCCAGGACAGCCTAAGGCCACATCTTGTCGACGCACGAGGAGCAAGCTAAGTGTTGACAGCCAGGTGGTAAGGACCTGGGAAATGAGGAAATGTGTGGAAGGAAACGTGAGTACTTTATCAGTGTCTCAGATTAGTGGAAATCATAGTAGAAAAGTTGTGTGAGCCCCTAGCCCGGCCAGGCTAGGGAAGTAGCTGAGACGCCCGTCTGTGGCATGCCCAGGTGACTGTGGGGCAGTACCTGGAGTGGGAAATTGTCACTGTAAATCACGTAGTGTTATAATTATATATCTGTAGATATATTGTTGTGTGTAGACTGACGGAGTTTGGGACCAGTCAGTGTAGAGAAATCATCATATAATGATCCAGTCTGGCGATTCTGTATAATCGTCCAGCCTTGGTTAGTGCCATGGTACCTCATTATGTAATTAGGCCAGGTTAGAGTTAATTAAGCAGGCCCGTGGGGCAGGGTTATTAGTGGATATCCTGAGGTCTGTATATGTCCTGGTGATTAATTACATTGTTTATGTAAGGCATTTCCATGTGTTTCATTTGCATGATTGTTGTACTGTGTTGTGTGGTGAGTCAGTAGATGTGATCGCTGACTGATTGCCTAATGATGTCATTAGCATGGGGGGCATGCTGACGGTATCATTATGTGCAGGTTTGTGCAGTGTTATCAGGTATACGTATTACTGTCCTAGGAATTGTGTTGAGGATTTAAGGGGACCCTTTGAGTATTCAGGGAAATTCTCAGTCACTTAATGAGAGCGAGCAATTTGTTAATTTGCCTAATTATGGGAGAATTAGTGCCAGCTGTCCGCGTAGAGCGACGGTGTCTTATATTAACGTATATTGTCTTGCTGAAGCCACCGGGATCGGGCGATCTTTTGCAACGTTTGCAAGATTAGAGGGACAGTAAGATTGGTATACCTTGATTGTTGCAAAACCGTGTGTCATACTGTGTGGGCATAGTAATTAACGAGTTGCAGTAGTCGCAACTGTATGTGGGCAGTGCTATTTATGTTTTGCATGCCATTATATGTGTGACCTATGTAACCTTAGGGTTACTTTGTTTCTTTGAGTTGTGTTGAGTACTTAAGGATTCAGTGAGTTAATTAGGGGTAATTAACTGGATAAGGGGGTGCACACTTGAAGTTGTTGAATGAGTGAGTGCTGTTATGGGAGAACAGTGTTGAACTTGAGCTTGTGGGAATACGTGTCCGGTGCAATTAATTGTCCGTGTGACAATTAATTGACCACTCTAGCTAATTATGTAATTAGCATTCTCATCATGAATTCACGTAGTGGGAGAGGATCTGTCAGAGTCTGTCAGTGATAGTGCTAACGTCAGTTGCTCGAGACTAACTGCCTTTCAGGGTTGGGGCAATTAGTGGCTCATGATAATTAGTGGAGTAATTAACGTCTGGAGTCTTGAGGACTCAGATGACTCGGTAAAGCGAGGTCATGGGGTTAGCATAATACGTTATATTAATCATATTCTGTCTGGTGACAGTGGATTAAGTTGCACTCATTGTTAATTAGGGTAATTAACTCCTCTTCCGTGAATTCACAGTGTTTGATGAGACCTGCTTAGGCAGTGCGGAGTGAGACGTATTTATGTATGATTAATTATCGGTCCTGGTGACAGTTAATTAATTGCTCAAGGCTAATTAGGGTAATTAGCACTCATTAGTAAGTAAACGTAATTAGTGATACACAGACTGTTGAGAAGCCACCCACTTGGGGTAGGCTTAGTTAACGTAACTCAATTGGGATGTAATTAGTGGTCCGTTTGACCTTAATTAAGAATTACTCACTGAATACTTGCAAGGAGTCAAGTGTGATGTAATTTAAGAGTTTGAGTTATTGTGACAAGAGGACTTGTGTTAACGTAGAGTACTATCATGTTGTTGTCTAGAGTGAGACACTTGTTGTGATTAAAGTAGTACTTGTTGCTGACTGCTGTGATCAGTCAATTTCCATCATTATTCACATAATCAATGTTGCAATTGATTAAGGCAATTTCTTTTGGTTATCGTCTAGTGACGAGGGTAAAGTAACTTAGGGATGAGTGGAGCTGTGTCCCAGAATCCCACCTTGCCTGACTGTGTTCACTTTAGTTGTGATAGGGGGAGTCACTGTTAGACTACCCACCTGATTACGGGGGTCGCTCCTGTTGGGAGGGAGGACCTTAAGCTTGTGATTAGAGTAGCTGCCACTAGGAAGTCGTGTCACTATTGATTGCTTGCTTGTGTCATCAGTGGAAGATTGTTCAGTTAGTTCATGTTGTCAGCCCGAAGTGTCAGCAGGATGGAGCCTGCTGTCATTTCTCGAGGGGCTGTTGAATAGCTGTGTTGCAAATGCCACTGGTTGGACTGTAACGTAATTAAATCACACGCTGTGGTGTAACTTAGTCTGTGATATTTTTCTTTGAGTTTGCAATATTGCGTCATCAGTGGGCACACCTGTGTTCAGGTTAGTTCAGTATGCAGCCACACAGCAAGGGTTGCTATTTAGCTGTTGGTTATGGTGCCACTGGATGGACATTAACGTAAAGATTAATTTGAGGAAGGGTGCTGGAGTTGCCAGTGAACCCATTAGTTATTGATGTCATTGAAAGGCTACTGATTTGATTGCATTGCAACCGCTATTGCAGGTGTAGACTGCACTGAGGCGTAGAACAGTTAGGAGGTTACTGGAGACGTGTTCCAGAACTCACTGTGTCATTTGTTGTAATTGTGATTATAGATCTGTTAGTTCTTGCTTGCGTGTTGATTCCTCTGTGGGCACGCTTATGTTCGAGTAACGTCATTGACATTCTTTTGTTTTGATGTAGTAGTCTAGTCTCTTGTTATAATAAATTGTTATTTGTTAACAGTCTTTGATGTCAACCTTCAACTATTCTGTACCATTCCCATTGTTCTGATATATATTTGATATTGTTGTTTTAAATCTTTGATATGACGGCTGCGCTCTTGGGAATTCGAATTCCAATTCATAGCGCCACACAACAAATATAAAATTTGATTGTGAGAACCCGTCGGTTACCCTTTATTGGTTTTAACGTCATGTTTAACTAGGAGGAACCAGCGGCCTATTGTGGACAGGTTTCCACCCCTGCTGGTGGAAGCCTGGCGGTTTGCTCCCGCTTCTCCTTTTTCTACTGGACTCATGCTTAACTGCCAAGAGCAGCCTTTAAACTTGTAGTCCACCTCCTAAGGGAGGTAGGCGTAGAGAAAAATCTCACAGCTGACAGCTCAACAAAAGCTATCAAGATCCTGTAAACTGCGAGAGCAATGCGTACCAGACTGGAGTACACAAGTAAGGGATACTCTGAGTATTCCTCACTCAGACAGGCGTTCATCATGTCTTGATCCACCAGGTTGTGAATAATCTCTTTAATGCAAAAGCAATCTAAAAGACTTTTCTCGCACCATCAGTGACGTCCAAGAAATGTGTAAGTACTTTTGAGATATATACAAGAGTTGTTACATTCTTGTACAGCCACTAGTACGCGTAGCGTTTCGGGCAGGTCCCTGGAATACGATCCCCTGCCGCGAAGAATTGTTTTTTCATCCAAGTACACATTTTACTGTTGCGTTAAACAGAGGCTACAGTTAAGGAATTGCGCCCAGTAAATCCTCCCCGGCCAGGATACGAACCCATGACATAGCGCTCGCGGAACGCCAGGCGAGTGTCTTACCACTACACCACGGAGACTACTTCATTCATAACGATGTACTGCCGGGAATCTTAGCGAAGTATCCAAAATTTGCTTACTGTAGGTAATGCATGCACATGACTGTAAAGCTGCCGCCCAGTTGGGTGGGTGTGCAGCAAGACTAGTAACTGTGTGACTCACCATAGATGTAAAGTGCCTTGTATAGTGACTTGTGAGCCTCTTGTTAAATCACTTGTTACACAAAAAGCTTATTGATGTGTGTATTTGTATGGGTGATTAAATATGTATGTGTATGTATATATGTATATGTATATATATGTACATGCATGAGTATGTGTACATGTATATATATAACATTAATAATTGTGTAACTATCGTCATAAGATTATTTGCTTAACTAAACGAACTAGAGGGTTCAGTTCCTGAACCAATTATGTGCCTCTGTAACCCTTTACACCACCGCCCACGGCATGGGTATGGGGTGCATAATAAAGAAATTGAAAGAAATTGAATTCGACTCCTACATCAATCACTTGTTTAATGTGATAAAAGGCTGTAAGGGTGTTGATGACGTCAGAGTTACCACAACATTAGAGCACAAGTAGCAGTGTTGTGGGTGGTTTAAACTGGCGTGGGTGGCTACCTCCACCTACCAATCGTGCACCGATTCCCAGGATCAATGACCCCGCGGCCCGGTCTTATTAATAACACCGGGTGCTAAACTTTACTCAAGATTGACGTCAGCAAGGCTAATGTCGCCTCAGTGTGTAACGGAGCATCTAATTGTGTTAATTATCAGGGGGAAGCGCCAAGTCATTACGACTATATAGCACTTGGAAGGGGTCAGGATAAGGATTTGTGATGAGGCGGGGGGGGGGGGGGGAGGAATGGTACCAACCACTTGGACCGTCGGGGATTGAACGACGACCTGCATGAAAAGAGCGCGTCGCTCTACCGTCCAGTTTGCGATTGCGGTTCCCGTGAGTTCAGACCTAACTTAACACCTGACTTGACAACCAAATTAACGCGGCTTTCTGTATTTACCAATATGCAAAAGGGGAGAGATACCCAGGCGTGCCACGGGGGGGTAGGGACAGCTTGGGTGATCATACAGACACGAGCCATGAAATCAACAGCAGCACTGCCAGTGGGACAGGCAGTAATTATGCACAATTAAACACACAAAAGACTCATCAACGAGACAGTCAACACGCCAGATGGAAAACTGTGTCTGGGGTACATACATTTGGACACGTGATCCTGTGGTCCCGGAATCGATCCGGACGCCGGCAAGAAACGATGGGCAGAGTTTCTTTCACCCTATGCTCCTGTTACCTAGCAGTAAATAGGTACCTGGGAGTTAGTCAGCTGTCACGAGCTGCTTCCTGGGGTGGAGGCCTGGTCGAGGACCGGGCCGCGGGGACACTAAAGCCCGAAATCATCTCAAGATAACCTCAAGATGTGAGAGAATAGTAATGTGTCAGCCAGACGCCATGGCTGCTGTGCACTGGTGATCACCTTTATCTAAGGATACAAGTACCTCTTGTAGCATTGTGGGTGTGGTGAGTGACGACGTGTGGTTGTACTAGCAGATGGCAGTATATACAACTCACCTGTATAATCATTAACTTGGTTCCCGCCGCCACAAGTTTAGCTGTTGAGTGTCGCAGGTAGTGAGAACAAGTTACCTGACCTTCCCTGATGGTTCTGATAACCCTTCCTTCCACTTCCTGAGAAGTCACAAGAGCCCAGAGTTTATCCAACCAGATTGTGTATAGTTGAAACTACATTCTGATTGGTGCTCTATGAAGAGGACCCCCCCCCTACTTAAATTAAATGATACGAGATAAGTTCAGCCATCTTGCTTAGAGGTCCATCTCGCTATTCTCGGAGAGGCAACAGTTCACAAGTGCTGGCTCAAGAGTAAGCTGTACTTGTTTGTGTACGCTATTAATCAAGTGTTAACTCTGCAAACACACAACGTAACTGTCCCTATTTTCCGCTTGTTACAACTTGTAATAAAGTTATTACAACTGGTAATAAAGTTGTTACATCTTGTTATAACGTTTTTATGACGTACTAGATCGTTGCTACAACTTGCTATATTGGTTGTTACAATTGTTAGATGTTAAACCTTGCTCGAACGTTGTAACAACGTCGTAGCTTCGTCGTGTGTTTGGCGGGACGTGCCATTAATATGGCGCCAGATGCGACCCAAGTGAGCTGAGGCGGTGTTCCTTGTTTAAGACTTGATTGGTACAGGTATTTCTAGCAAGAACCCCTACGACGCTACGACGTTGTTACAACGTTCGAGCAAGGTTTAAAGGAAGCCGGTCGGCCGAGCGGACAGCACGCTGGGCTTATGATCCTGTGGTCCTGGGTTCGATCCCAGGCACCGGAGAGAAACAATGGGCAGAGTTTCTTTCACCCTATGCCCCTGTGACCTAGCAGTAAAATAGGTACCTGGGTGTTAGTCAGCTGTCACGGGCTGTTTCCTGGGGTGGAGGCCTGGTCGAGGACCGGGCCGCGGGGACACTAAAAAGCCCCGAAATCATCTGAAGATAACCTGAAGATAACCCCTGTGAGGTAAATGCATTTTCACACACGTCAGTTTTAAAAAACAAAAATTTCCTGAGCATCACTTCGAGCTCCAGTAATTCAATATTTGTAATGGCCTCATAAGGATGTTGAATAGTGTGGGGGCTTAAGACTCCTCCTCGGGGGGTTCCCAGTTCCGTATTTATTGTTCTCGAGACTGCTCCGTTGAAGCAGACCTTGGCATTCCTCCCTGTGAGCTGTGAGGTAGTCTTCAATCCATTTCATGAGTCTCCCCTTAACACCCATGCATGTAAGTTCGTCCAGGATCGCAATCCCTTGTGCTTCGTCGACAGCCCGTCCTCCATACAAAGACCAAGTCCATTCCATGCACCCGCCAAACCCCAGCTGTTTATGAATGAAAAAAGATTTACACACGACTAGACTGATTTCGTCCGAACACTTCCGAAACAAGTGCTTCACTGACGACTTTTGTTCGAACCACAACGCTGTAAATGCTTCACCCACGTACTACAAATACAAATAATCACCAACAGACCCTAAACACCTAACCTAACCTATTCCTATATATGCTCAATATGCTAATATATTACAATGTTAATTTGTATTTAAGAAAATTCCCGTTTTGAATGGAATGCATATTAAAATTCATGAATGCGTCTGTGGGGTCGACCGCTGGATGTAAGGACTTGAGCCGAAGACGGGTTACTGTAAATGCTTCACCCACGTACTACAAATAATTGCCAACACAACCTAAACACCTAACCTAACCAGTGCCTAAATATGTACAATATGCTAATATAAAATAATATTAATTTATATTAATAAAATTCCTATTTTGAATGAACAGCATGTTATTATTGATGAATGTGTCTTTGGGGGTCGACCGCTGGATGGAATGGACTTGGTCCGAGGACGGGTTGTTGTCGAAGGCTCCTTTGATGTCAACAAATACAGAATACTTAGCTGTATCATTAGCCAAGTAATTAACAATACAATTTGTTGTGCTCCGTCCTTTAACAAATCCAATGACCCCTTCCCCAAGCCTGCCCATTTCATGCAACAATCGATTTAAGATGATCCTTTCAATTTCCGGAAGGAATACAACAAGTGATGTCCTAATACACGCTTCTATCTTGGAAAAAAAATAAACAGTCCATTGAACTCCTTGGAAGGAAATGTGTTGAGCTCGGTTTCACTGTCTCCACAAACAAGAAAAAGCATACTCCCATCACAAGCGGGAAGAAAATGAAGAACTACAAATTAATGGTGTAACACTTGAATGGGTTGACCACTATCGGTACCTTGGCGTCACTGTCGGCTCTAACAAGGGGAAGACAGAGGAGCTCAACCAATTCACAGGAACATGCAAAAGTCGACTCAGGGCACTGAAAGCCATGACATGGAATGGACATGGAGCCTCTATTGCCGTGCTTAAAATGATGTACACAGCCTATGTGCGCTCCGTCATAGACTATGCCGCACCAGTTCTGTGCACCTACTCCCAAAGCGATATGAAGAAAACTTGAGAGCATGCAAAATGAAGCCATGACAATTATCCTTGGAGTCGCAAGAACTGCCAAAACGTCTAATCTACGAGAGGAGTTGTCCCTCCCCAGTGTTAAATGCAGAATTAAGGGACTGAATGCTAACCTTGCAATTAGGATAGCCAGAGATCGCTATTACAATGATATCAAGAAAAATCTGAATTCTGTGCTACTTACAGGAGGAAACAAGTAATGCAAAAAATGGCATCACAGACAAGTCTGCTACCTGGAAGAACTTCACCTGCTTGAGCAAGCCCGTGAGCTCATAACTGCAGAGGTGTCACCCTGCCTGGTAGGATAGCCCATGCAGGATTATCATCATCGAGATGACAACGAAAAAGTCAAACATGATACCACAAGAAATGAGGCACAAGTATCTTGAGGAAATTTATAAAGAAGCCGGTGATGAACTAGATCAAATCTACACTGAAGGGTCATCTAATCCTGTCAATGGCAGGGCTGGTGCAGCATACACTGTAATTAGAAAAATGCCTTTCAACGCGGAAATGAAGGCAAAGCGCGTATTGAGAACTATGCCTCTTCAACGCAAGCAGAGCTAACTGCCATTGTTATGGCGTTAAGGTTTCTTGAACGGAACACTAATGGTGCAGTGATTTGCACCGATTCAAAAGCACCTCTACAAAGCCTAAGTAAAAATCGGGCAGAAAATCTTGCAATATTCGTTGAAATTAAGAGATCTGTGAGAGTACTAATCAACCAGGGAAGAGTCATCAAGTTTCTGTGGATCCCCTCCCATGTTGGGATATGTGGGAATGAACGAGCAGATGTGCTGGCTGCTGAAGGAGACCATATTGAATACTTCATACCCAAGACTCTACTACAAATTAGAGGTATTGTCAGACAACATCACCGTGACAAGGTAACTCAGGAAAGGAGGATAGAAGCACAAACCAGTGAATCTGTACGATGGTACAACATGGTTGCAGCTGGCAATCCAAATCATTATGGCCGAAGAGGAGGACGACGAGGGAGAGAATCAGTAATAGCGAGAATCCGTCTTTGATACAAATATCCATGGAGATATGGAATGGAAACAACAGTTGAGTAGCCGAGTTGCAGAATCTGTGGTGAGAGTGACGGACACCGCCTTGACCACTACCTGAGAGTGTGGTTATCTAAGAGTCATTAGAAATATATGTAGAATAATAAACCCCACATTGTTTGAGTTAGGAAAACACTGTCAAATATTGATACTGTTCTTAAAAGATTCCCCCATTTTGTCCCCGCAAGATAACGTAAATTTTAGAGGTTGACAAATGTTAATCTTCTTGTTTGTGAATCTGTTCACTTGAGACAGTTCAGCAAGTCCCAGCTGTATCTGGGTACAAGTGACAGGATGAACAACCCAGCGGGTTTTCTTCCTATTGGGGAATGTTGTACCCCCTGGAAACACAAACCGTAACTGTCTCTATTTTCCGCTTGTTACAACTTTATTACAAGTTGTTACAGCTTGGCTTAACGTGTTTATGACGTATTAGAACGTTGTTACAACTTGCTATATTGGTTGTTATAACTGGTTAGGTGTTAAAACTTGTTCGAACGTTGTACCAACGTCGTAGTTTCGGTGTGTGTTTGGCGGGACATGCTGCTATGGCGGTATGTCCACTCATCCTGTGAGTGGACACACCGTCATAATGACAGTATTGGGGCAGCGCCATTCTATGGCAGTGTGTCCATTCACAGGATGAGTGGCACTGCCCAAAACTGTCACTATGGCGGTGTGTTCACTCACAGGATGAGTGGCGCTGCCCAATACTGTCACTATGGCAGTGTGTCCACTCACAGGAGGAGTGGCACTGCCCAATACTGTCACTATGGCGGTGTGTTCACTCACAGGATGAGTACCGCTGCCCAATAAACTCGCCCCTTGGGGCACAATTTAAAAAAAAATTGAGTCCCAATTTGTCCCTTGCAGTGGTTTTTAGACAAGTAATATATCTGGCGGTTGTTGATATAATCAGCATTGTGTTAAGCTGTAATATATCACCTGGTATCGTCGGGAAGAGAGAATACTGTGTACTCACCTATTTGTGCTAGCGTGGGTTGAGATTTGGCTCTTTGGTCCCGCCTCTCAACTGTCAATTAACTGGTGAACAGGTTCCTGAGCCTACTGGGCTTTATCATATCTACATTTGAAACTGTGTATGGAGTCAGCCTCCACCACATCACTTCCTAGTGCATTCCACTTTTCAACTACTCTGACACTGAGAAAGTTCTTTCTCATATCTCTGAGTAGAGTTGCCTATGACACCTCTTACAGTAAAGACCATTATCTCCATTTCCATGTGTATATACATTTTATGTTTATTAAATTAGATGTTAAGAACATGGTGTTATCAAGAAATCCATTCTCCCTCATACTGCTTGGCGCATTTCCTTAATTCCCTTCCATTCTTCAAGATCTTACACCTGTTGCTCCAGGCATTTGACCGTGTTGACAGCTGTTGTGAGCAGTTGACATTCCTGCCCGGACCCAATTGCACACTTCAGTGGTCCAAGTTTAAAGTCACCTCGCACGATGAGAAACACCTTCACTACTTAACAGGTTAACCAACACACTCAGAAGTATCCGGTGGCTCAGACAATACATCACGCCATAACATTAATGGTAGTGACACCATCAGAGGTGGCCTGAAATATCTGTAAGCTACAGCAGTTGTGGGTAGGTCCCTACGAGGGGGAGGTCCCCCCACACGAGCGGGAGGTTCCCCACACGAGCGGGAGGTCCCCCCCACACGAGGGGAAGGTCCCCCCACACGAGGGGGAGGTCCCCCCACACTCCAAGGATCAACACAACTGTTTATGGTGGTCGTCAGACGAATACAATTTAAGTTATGACTGCTGAGTGCCAAACTGTAATAAAGACGGCACTGGGCGTGTGTGTGGGGGGGGGGAGGCGGGGCCGGCACCAGAGGCTCCACACACGGGCAGGTTCATTCCTCTCAATGTTTGCTGATGACGCAAAAATTGTGAGAAGAATCAAGACGGATGAAGATAGACAGAGACTACAGGATGACCTGGACAAACTGGAGGAATGGTCTAGAAAATGGCTACTAAAGTTCAACTCAGGAAAGTGTAAGGTAATGAAATTAGGCGAAGGGAGCAGAAGGCTGAACACAAGGTACCATCTGGGAGGTGAAATCCTTTAAGAGTCAAATAGAGAAAAAGATCTGAGGGTTGATATCACAACTAACCTGTCCCCAGATGCCCACATCAAAAGGATATGATCAGCGGCATATGCTAAGTTGGCCAACATAAGAACTGCCTTTAGAAACTTGTGTAAGGAATCGTTCAGGACCCTGTATACCACTTATGTAAGACCAATCCTGGAGTATGTAGTTCCAGCCTGGAGTCCATATCTAGTTAAACACAAGACAAAGTTAGAGAAGACTCAGCGGTATGCCACCAGACAGGTCCCGGAACCGAGAGGTATGTGCTACGAGGAAAGGCTGAAAGAGCTGAACCACACGTGCCTGGAAAACAGAAAAGTAGAGACATGATAACCACCTACAAATTCTCAGGAAAATTGACAGGGTGGACAAAGACAAACTCTTCAGCACGGGTGGGACACTAACAAAGGGACACAGGTGGAAACATAGTACCCAGATGAGCCACAAAGACATTAGTAAAAACGTTTTCAGTGTCAGAGTAGTTAACAAATGGAATGCATTAGGAAGTGATGTGGTAGAAGCCGACTCCATACACAGTTTCAAATGTAGATATAGAGCCCAGTAGGCTCAGGAATCTGTACACCAGTTGTTTGACAGTTGAGATGCGGGACCAAAGAGCCAAAGTTCAACCCCCGCAAGCACAATTAGGTGAGTACGCGTGGGGGGCCGACACCAGCGGCTCCACACACACTGCTAATGCCACTCGTTACCTGCAAATTATCAAGCTATCCAACTTTCTAATGAATGTAGAGTTTCTTCCATAAAGAGAGATGATTTAATCACAAAACTTTCTTAATTGATGGAGCAATATGTCCTCCCCCCCCCTCCCCATCTCTGTTGCCAGTGTTGAGTACACTCACCATCCTCACTACTGCGATACCACAAGAATAGATGAAACCGTAATAGGCCTACTGACCTATACGAGGCAGTTTTTATTTACATCTGCCCAAACTCTCACATATAATTCTTATTGTATAGTCAACCTGTATGTTTTGACTATCATTTTTGCATCAGTTTGCCTTCCTGACGTCCCGTTGATTATTATATATATATATATATATATATATATATATATATATATATATATATATATATATATATATATATATATATATATACACATTATATATATATATGCGGAAAAACCACAAAGAAATGGAGAAGAGAGATGAACGTTTCGACTCGCGAAAGTCGTTGTCAACATCAGACTGACTGAGAGAAGTAAGGAGAGGGTACAGGTCAGCACATGGACCTGACCAACCCATCTATGGGGAAAGGATTACCAGAAACAGGAGAGGTCAAAGAGGATTAAGTGGTCAGAGAATAAGGAAGAAGATTAAGGAAAAGCCTCATGTGACACACAATAATTGAATAATTTGGACCAATAATTGAATAGGTCCAATAATTTGGACCAAGACCAAATTTTTTTTCTTAATGAACTTAATTCTTTGGTACTTTCAATAAAATTCACATGTGAAAATGAGGAGAATGGTACTCTTCCATTTTTGGACATTATGATTCATAGAGTCAATAGAAGGTTCAAATTTAATGTGTATAGAAAACCTACCAACGTGGGGTCGTTTGTTCATTATTATTCGAATCATCATAGTAAAGTTAAACAGGCAGTATTTTCAGGAATGTTTCTTCGAGCTTTGAGGGTATGCAGCCCTGAGTTTTTTGATGAAGAGATAGCTAAAATGTATGAAATTGGAAAGAGTTTACAGTACCCTAAGATGTTTTTGGATTGTTCGTTTGGGAAAGCTAAATGTACGTTTTATAATAATGTCTCCAAAGCGAAACCAGAAAATGGAAACTCATTGGTGGTACCTTATGCGATGGGATTTGAGAAACTGTCCCCAGTTTTTAAAAACCTTAATATCAATTTGGTGTTCACTAATAATACGATCAAGTCTAATTTAATAAAAAACTCCCCTGGTACAGCAGGTTGTGTGTATTCGATTCCTTGTAATGATTGCGAGTCTGTGTACCTTGGACAAACAGGAAAATCCTTACAATTACGCATGTCCCAACATGCTTATAGTATAAGAACTGCCCAAACGTCTAATGCTTTGTATCTACATACAAGTTTGTGTGATCACACTATTAATTGGGATGGGGCGAAAAGCATTGCCAATTGCAATGGCTTTGTGGAACGGAATTTAATTGAGTCTGCGCTAATTAGTCAATGTCCAAATCTTCTCAATGTTAGTACTGGTATGTACAAACTTGATCCAGTTTTAAGTTACAATATTACACAACAGTTTAAGAAAAAACTTTGATAAGGGAGGCATACAATGTCTCATTACAATTTTATATTCAATTATTGTGTGTCACATGAGGCTTTTCCTTAATCTTCTTCCTTATTCTCTGACCGCTTAATCCTCTTTGACCTCTCCTGTTTCTGGTAATCCTTTCCCCATAGATGGGTTGGTCAGGTCCATGTGCTGACCTGTACCCTCTCCTTACTTCTCTCAGTCAGTCTGATGTTGACAACGACTTTCGCGAGTCGCAACGTTCATCTCTCTTCTCCATTTCTTTGTGGTTTTTCCGCATACAAATGATCAGTGTTTAGTGATCGTCAATTGCGCATATATATATATATATATATATATATATATATATATATATATATATATATATATATATATATATAATGTGTTAAATATGACCGAAAAGGTAATATTAATAATTCTAACACGAATTTTCTCAACATTTCTTATGTTTCTTTTCACTGTCGATAGTAATTGAAAAATCAATTCTCCAAAATTCATTTTTATTTCTAGTCTGACGCGACGCCTCAACGCGTTTCGTAATAACTTATTACATTTTCGAAGACTTTAGTTTACACACACACAACTGTAACCTGTACACACTAAACAGTCAGCTAATCCGTCATACTTGTACACGCATTTGGATGAGGTGGTATGGTACAACAGTTTTGGGTGAGGTGAACAAACTTATGACAAACACAAGACAAAACACGAAACTATGGGTATTAATTGGATATGAGAACATAAGAATGAAAGTAACTGCAAAGGGCCTATTGGCCCATACTTCCTCTTGATACTTCTGTATTGGTGCGGAGTCTTGAAGTGGGTAGAATATAGTTGTGCATTAATTGGCTGTTGATTGCTGGTGTTGACTTTTTGATGTGTAGTGCCTCGCAGATGTCAGGCCGCCTGCTATCGCTGTATCTATCGATGATTTCTGTGTTGTTTGTTAAGATTTCTCTGGTGATGGTCTGGTTGTGAGAGGAGATTATATGTTCCTTTATGGAGCCCTGATGTTTATGCATTGTTAATCGCCTAGAAAGAGACGTTGTTGTCTTGCCTATATACCGAGTTCTTTGGGGCTTACAGTCCCCAAGTGGGCATTTGAAGGCATAGACGACGTTGGTTTCCTTCAGACACAAAGCAGAATGCCTTGGAGAGTTGTTCACGAGTAGGTTGGCCGCTTTTTTGGTTTTATAGTAAATTGTCAATTGTATTTTCAGATTTTTGTCTGTAGGGATAACGTTCCTATCGACAATATCTTTCAGGACCCTTTCCTTCATTTTATGAGCTGTCGAAAAGAAGTTCCTGTAAAATAGTCTAATAAGGGGTACATGTGTTAGTCGACTCTTCAGAGGTTGCATGGCGTTTTACCTTTTTATGATGTCTTCAACAAAACTATTAGAGAAGCCGTTGTTGACTAGGACCTGCCTTACCCTACAGAGTTCTTCATCGACTTGCTTCCATCCTGAGCTGTGGCTGAGAGCACAGTCGATGTAAGCGTTGACAACACTCCTCTTGTACCTGTCTGGGCAGTCACTATTGGCATTGAGGCACATTCCTATGTTTGTTTCCTTAGTGTAGACTGCAGTGTGGAAACCTCCGCTCCTTTCCGTGACTGTTTCATCTAGAAAGGGCAGCTTCCCATCCTTCTCCATCTAGTAAGTGAAACTCAACACAGAATTCCGCTCAAATGCCTTCTTCAGCTCCTGCAGACGTCTGACATCAGGTACCTGTGTAAAAATGTCGTCAACATACCTGCAATATATGGCAGGTTTCAAGTCCATGTCAACTAAGACCTTCTGCTCGATGGTACCCATGTAGAAGTTCGCAAACAGGACACCTAGGGGAGAACCCATGGCGACCCCATCTACTTGCTTATACATGTGCCCTTCTGGGCTCAAGAAGGGTGCCTCTTTAGTACATGCTTGGAGTAGTTTCCTTAGAATGTTTTCTGGTATGTCAAGAGGAGTACAAGCCGGATCATGATACACTCTGTCCGCTATCAACCAGATTGTTTCATCCATAGGTACATTGGTAAACAATGATTCTACGTCCAACAACGCTCTTATCCCTGTGGCCCGTGTTCCCTGCAGTAAGTCAACAAATTCCTTTGGAGACTTCAGGCTGAAAGCACAAGGTACATAAGGAGTCAGCAAGCCGTTGAGTCGTTTAGACAGTCTGTACGTGGGTGTGGGTCTCTGGCTGATAATTTGCTGAAGTGGGTTTCCAGACTTTATATATATATATATATATATATATATATATATATATATATATATATATATATAATATATATACATACATACATACATATATATATATATATAATATATATATATACACACACATACATATATATATATATATATATATATATATATATATATATATATATATATATATATATGTCGTACCTAGTAGCCAGAATGCACTTCTCAGCCTACTATGCAAGGCCCGATTTGCCTAATAAGCCAAGTTTTCCTGAATTAATATATTTTTTCTAATTTTTTTCTTATGAAATGATAAAGCTACCCATTTCATTATGTATGAGGTCAATTTTATTTTATTGGAGTTAAAATTAACGTAGATATATGACCGAACCTAACCAACCCTACCTAACCTATCTTTATAGGTTAGGTTAGGTAGCCGAAAAAGTTAGGTTAGGTAGGTTAGGTCGTCGAAAAACAATTAATTCATGAAAACTTGGCTTATTAGGCAAATCGGGCCTTGCATAGTAGGCTGAGAAGTGCGTTCTGGCTACTAGGTACGACATATATATATATATTATATATATATATATATATATATTATATATATATATATATTATATATATATTATATATATATATGTCGTACCTAGTAGCCAGAACGCACTTGTCAGCCTACTGTGCAAGGCCCGATTTGCCTAATAGGCCAAGTTTTCATGAATTAATTGTTTTTCGACTACCTAACCTACCTAACCTAACCTAACCTAACTTTTTCGGCTACCTAACCTAACCTAACCTATAAAGATAGGTTAGGTTAGGTTAGGTAGGGTTGGTTAGGTTGGGTCATATATCTACGTTAATTTTAACTCCAATGAAAAAATTGACTTCATACATAATGAAATGGGTAGCTTTATCTTTTCATAAGAAAAAAATTAGAGAAAATATATTAATTCAGGAAAACTTGGCTTATTAGGCAAATCGGGCCTTGCATAGTAGGCCAAAAAGTGAGTTCTGGCTACTAGGTACGACATATATATATATATATATATATATATATATATATATATATATATATATATATATATATATATATATTTATATATATATATATTAGTCGTACCTAGTAGCCAGAACGCATTTCTCGGCCTACTATGTAAGGCCCGATTTGCCTAATAGGCCGAGTGATTTTCTTTATTTTCATTAAAATATTTTTATTATATTATATTAAGAACATAAATTATTGATTTAACTGTTAGTTTAGGTTAGGTTAAGATAGGTTAGGTTAGGTTAGGTAGGGTTGATTAGGTTCGGTCATATATCTATGTTAGTTTTAATTCAAATATAAACAAATTAACCATACATAATGAAATGGATAGCTTTATCATTTCATAAGAAAAAAAAATAGAAAATTATATAAAATCAGGAAAACTTGACTTATCAGGCAAATCGGATCTAGCACAGTAGGCCGAGTACTGCATTCTGGCTACTAGGTTCAACATACATATAAATATTATATATATACAGTATATTAGTATATTTTGGTAGCAGTCTTTCCTGTAGACATATGTTATTAAATATGACCGAAAAAGTAAGATTAATAATTCTAACACGAATTTCCTCGATTTTCCTTATGTTTCTTTTTACTGGTGATGGTAAATGAAAAATCAATTCTCCAAAATTCATTTTTTATTTCTAGTCTGACGCGACACTTGAGCGCGTTTCGTAAAACTTAATACATTTTCAAAGACTTCAGTTTATCCACACACAACTTTATGACAAACAGCATTTTGGCTCTTACACCTGCATTTGGGTGAGGTGATGTAATACAATAGTGGGGTGAAAAAACAAACTTTCAACAAAACATAGAACACGAAACAATGGGTAGTTGGGTAACAGAACTGCAGAAGGCCTATTATCCCATATTTCCTGATTTTTCTATATTGGAGCGGAGTCTTGAAGTTCTATCTGTTACCCAACTACCCATTGTTTCGTGTTCTATGTTTTGTGTCGCGTCAGATTAGAAATAAAAAATTAATTTTGGAGAATTGATTTTTCATTTACCATCACCAGTAAAAAGAAACATAAGGAAAATCGAGAAAAATCGTGTTAGAATTATTATTCTTACTTTTTCGGTCATATTTAATAACATATATATATATATATATATATATAAACTAAATGAGTATGACACCCTTCTGAGGTCCGTGCTGGTGAAAGTCCTGAACCTCTCAATGGGAGCAAGCAACCCTCCCTTTAAGACTCGGCGGCCTTGGTGTCCGCACAGCATTCCAGATTGCTCTACCAGCCTTCCTTTCCTCCCATGCATCGCACGACCTCGTAAGAAATATCCTGCCAGAAACCCTGAGTGATTCAGCAGGAATAGACGATCCTGCTTTCAGTAAATGTTCCTATCAGTGGGATGCTCTTGCAGCCCAGCACCCATCACAAAGCCAAGAAAAACAAAACAGTCCAGCTGGGACCACCCACTAGTGGATAAAATAGCTGATGCCATGCCCAGCGCCGCAACATCAGAGAAAGCCCACCTCAGAGCAGTGCTTGCCCCCATGCAGGAGACTTCCTCCTGGCAGTACCCATGTCGGCACTGGGCACGCGTCTATATCCAGAATCCCTTAGAGTAGCAGTGACCCTCCGCCTTGGTGCCCCAATTCACACTGAAAACAAGTGTATTTGCAACAGGGTGGTAGCAGATCAATATGGACTGCAAGGGTTGCAGTGCAGAAAATCCAAGGGCTGACATACAAGACACAACGAGGTCAATGACATCACCAAGAGGAGCTTTGTCTTGGCACAGTGCCCAGCGGAGAGAGAACCTCACTTCCTAGGAGGCCAAAACCCGGATGACCCCGCACTTCGCCACGATGGCATCACAATATTCTCCTGGAAGAGGGGCAGACCGCTGGTGTTGGACTACACATGTGTATCCACCCTGGCTGACACCTACATACGTTTTGGTGCTGATCAAGCAGGTGGGGCGGCCAGCCACAGGGAAACAGCATAATCAATCCCTACCCAAAACTCCAAAATCAAAACTCCTACTCCAGGGGCCATGCGTCTCAGACGCATGGCCCCTGGGATAGGAATGCCATGGGATTCCTCAAAGAATTGGGTTCCAGGCTCATTGGCATCACCAGAGACCCAAGGGCTGCCGGTTTCCTGTTGCAGCGCCTCAGTGTGGTGATCCAGAGAGGAAACGCCTGTTGTGTCCTCGGTTCCTGTCCAGAAGCAGAGGAGCAAAAAAATAAAAATCTGAGCAGTAAACAAAAGCTGAACGAAACGAGTTGGTAACAAAGAGCAAGCAACAGAGACTGAACGGTCCACAAGAGAAGCGTTAAGACAAAGATGTATACAAAAGTGTTCTGAGCGACACACTGGGCCGTCCCACCCCAGGGACGGCCCCAGGCTCCTCCCCCAGGGACGGCCCCAGGCTCCTCCCCCCAGGGACGGCCCCAGGCTCCTCCCCCCAGGGACGGCCCCAGGCTTCTCCCCCCAGGGACGGCCCCAGGCTCCTCCCCCCAGGGACGGCCCCAGGCTCCTCCCCCAGGGACGGCCCCAGGCTCCTCCCCCCAGGGACGGCCCCAGGCTCCTCCCCCCAGGGACGGCCCCAGGCTCCTCCCCCCAGGGACGGCCCCAGGCTCCTCCCCCCAGGGACGGCCCCAGGCTCCTCCCCCCAGGGACGGCCCCAGGCTCCTCCCCCAGGGACGGCCCCAGGCTCCTCCCCCCAGGGACGGCCCCAGGCTCCTCCCCCCAGGGACGGCCCCAGGCTCCTCCCCCCCAGGGACGACCCTTGCACGTATTGTTCTGGGAACAACAACAACAAAGTATGCACGAGAACATACTGTCGTACGGCACTATCAACGTGTCGACAGACATACTGAGCACAATGAATAAACTGTAATAATGTCTTCAAAATGAACCCCCGGATTCATAGTTTCATTCAACGTTTCAAGTCTTACGGGACACAATACCCGCGTGGTTCTCGACTCCAAAAAAGGCTGAACCATTTAAGGGTTCGATACCCTTAAGAACGCAAAGGTGCCATCAGAACATGTGGTTTGTATGTTAATACTGTATCTGAATTCTGTAATATTATGCACAAATGACAGGTCTCCGTGGACTCTGCACAGAACACTGAATGTCTACTGACTTCGTGACGGCTGGCCTGGAGACCGAACCCCTTCAAGTGGGACTTGGGGGACGCTCCCGAACTCCCCCCCCCCTTTCCCTATGATAGTTCCCCAACACACACCAGTCACCCAGCAAAGTTCGATGAGGCTAGCCCTAAGTGGTTGGCCTCTAAATTTGGATATTTAAATTTTATATACAATTGACGATTTACAATAAAACCAAAAAACGGCCAACCTACTCATGAGAAACTCTCCAGACACAAAGCAGAACGCCTTAAAGAGACCAACGTCGTCTATGCCTTCAAATGCCCACTTGGAGACTGTAAGCCTCAAAGAACTCAGAAGATAGGCAAGACAACACTGTCTCTTTCCAGGCGATTAACGATGCATAAGCAACAGGGCTCCATTAAGGAACATATAATCTCTTCCCACAACCAGACCATCACCAGAGAAGTCTTAACAAACAACACGGAAATCATTGATAGATACAGCGATAGCAGGCGGCTTGACATCTGCCAGGCACTACACATCAAAAAGTCAACAGCCAATTAATGCACAACAATAATCTACCCACTTCAAGACTCCACACCAATATAGAAGCATCAAGAGGAAGTATGGGCCAATAGGCTCTTTGCAGTTACTTCCATTCATATGCTCTCATATCCAATTAATACCCACAGTTTCGTGTTTTGTCTTGTATGTCACAAGTTTGTTCACCTCATACAAAACTGTTGCACCAAATCACCTCACCCAAATGAGAGTATAAGTATGACGGATTAGCTGACTCAGTATTTACAGGTTACAATTGTGTGTGTGTAAACTAAAATCTTTGAAAATGTAATAAGTTATTACGAAACGCGTTCAAGCGTCACGTCAGACTAGAAATAAAAATGAATTTTGGAGAATTGATTTTTCAATTATCATCGACACTGAAAAGAAACATAAGAAAGAGAAAATTCGCGTTAGAATTATTGATCTAATATATATATATATATATATATATATATATATATATATATATATATATATATATATATATATATGAATGAAAACTCACACCCCAGAAGTGACTCGAACCCATACTCCCAGGAGCAACCCAACTGGTATGTACAAGACGCCTTAAACCACTTGACCATCACGGTCGTGATGGTCAAGTGGTTTAGGCGTCTTGTACATACCAGTTGGGTTGCTCCTGGGAGTATGGTTCGAGTCACTTCTGGGGTGTGAGTTTTCATTCGCATATAGTCCTGGGGACCATTCAGGCTTGTTCGCATTTGTGTTCCTCACGTGTGCCCCAAAGAATGAGGTGATTTGGTAAAATGCTATGCCCAAGATAACCATCCGAGTGCCGGCGGTGAGGTGGTTCAAATAGCTTCGGCTATCACCTCATTTGTCCGGTCGTGATGGTCAAGTGGTTAAGGCGTCTTGTACATACCAGTTGGGTTGCTCCTGGGAGTATGGGTTCGAGTCACTTCTGGGGTGTGAGTTTTCATTCGCATATAGTCCTGGGGACCATTCAGGCTTGTTCGCATTTGTGTTCCTCACGTGTGCCCCAAAGAATGAGGTGATTTGGTAAAATGCTATGCCCAAGATAACCATCCGAGTGCCGGCGGTGAGGTGGTTCAAATAGCTTCGGCTATCACCTCATTTTGTCCGGTCGTGATGGTCAAGTGGTTTAAGGCGTCTTGTACATACCAGTTGGGTTGCTCCTGGGAGTATGGGTTCGAGTCACTTCTGGGGTGTGAGTTTTCATTCGCATATAGTCCTGGGGACCATTCAGGCTTGTTCGCATTTGTGTTCCTCACGTGTGCCCCAAAGAATGAGGTGATTTGGTAAAATGCTATGCCCAAGATAACCATCCGAGTGCCGGCGGTGAGGTGGTTCAAATAGCTTCGGCTATCACCTCATTTTGTCCGGTCGTGATGGTCAAGTGGTTTAAGGCGTCTTGTACATACCAGTTGGGTTGCTCCTGGGAGTATGGGTTCGAGTCACTTCTGGGGTGTGAGTTTTCATTCGCATATAGTCCTGGGGACCATTCAGGCTTGTTCGCATTTGTGTTCCTCACGTGTGCCCCAAAGAATGAGGTGATTTGGTAAAATGCTATGCCCAAGATAACCATCCGAGTGCCGGCGGTGAGGTGGTTCAAATAGCTTCGGCTATCACCTCATTTTGTCCGGTCGTGATGGTCAAGTGGTTTAAGGCGTCTTGTACATACCAGTTGCGTTGCTCCTGGGAGTATGGGTTCGAGTCACTTCTGGGGTGTGAGTTTTCATTCGCATATAGTCCTGGGGACCATTCAGGCTTGTTCGCATTTGTGTTCCTCACGTGTGCCCCAAAGAATGAGGTGATTTGGTAAAATGCTATGCCCAAGATAACCATCCGAGTGCCGGCGGTGAGGTGGTTCAAATAGCTTCGGCTATCACCTCATTTTGTCCGGTCGTGATGGTCAAGTGGTTTAAGGCGTCTTGTACATACCAGTTGGGTTGCTCCTGGGAGTATGGGTTCGAGTCACTTCTGGGGTGTGAGTTTTCATTCGCATATAGTCCTGGGGACCATTCAGGCTTGTTCGCATATATATATATATATATATATATATATATATATATATATATATATATATATATAATAAAAGCCTTTTATCTAAAAAAAAGTCCTTTCCAGGAAGCCGTGTTGCAAGAGGAGGGTGGAGTCTTCAGGTTGCAGCCATAATGAGTTGCCAGGGAGGTGTTGAGCAGTGCTCACTCAAGTGCACAGTAAACCTGGCCGGCGGACCTCTTCCACCAGCCTCTTGTTCCTCCTCCAACACGCGCCCAACTCCAGTCAACACCAAGTTACTCTCCCGTCACAATAAGAGGCAACACAAGGGATGAACAGAAAATAAGTATTTCCCGGGCATTTTCTCCGCCGCCCCACGCCTCATCGCCCGCCAAAATGAAAATCTCGCTGGAACAGGCCAGCGAGTCCCTTGTGACACGCCTCGTCTGACTTGCCTCCCCTCACTATTACCCACTCTCCCTCCCCCCCCCTTTCTTCTCCCTCATCATTACCAGTCCCTTTCCTCCTCCTCCTCCCCATACTTCTCGACTCCATACCTATCGCTTCCATTACTCTCCTCCCCCCCACCACTATCCACAACTTAACAAACCCCTCACCTCCTGCTGGAGGCCCTCCCTGGCCCTCACCCCTCCTGCCGGAGGCTCTCACCCCTCCTGCTGGAGGCCCTCACCCCCTCCTGCTGGAGGCCCTCCCGCTGCAGGGTAACCCCCTCCCTCACAGCCAGTGTTGCGGTAAGTAAACCCTGGACTTGGCCGCCCCGATCACACCGCCTGATGAAGCTGTCAGCGCTGGGAGACGATGAGCGGGAACAAATCAAGTGATCACCGCCTTACTGACAAGGTCCCCTTGGGGGCCGGAGGAGGGAGGGGAAGGTGCCAGGGACGGGGAGGAAGGTGCCAGGGACGGGGAGGGAGATGCCAGGGACGGGGAGGGAGGTGCCAAAGACGGGGGGGAAGGTGCCAGGGACGGGGGGGAAGTGCCAGGGACGGGGGGGAAGGTGCCAGGGACGGGGGGAAGGTGCCAGGGACGGGGAGGGAGATGCCAGGGACGGGGAGGGAGGTGCCAGGGACGGGGAGGGAGGTGCCAGGGACGGGGGGAAGGTGCCAGGGACGGGGGGAAGGTGCCAGGGACGGGGAGGAAGGTGCCAGGGACGGGGAGGGAGNGGTGGCCGAACGGACAGCATGCTGGAACGTGATCCTGTGGTCCCGGGTTCGATCCCGGGCGCCGGCGAGAAACGATGGGCAGTTTCTTTCATCCTTTGCCTCTGTTACCTAGCAGTAAATAGGTACCTGGGACTTAGATAGCTGTCACGGGCTGCTTCCTGGGGTGTGTGTGTGGTGTGGAGAAAAAAAATCAAGTGGTTAGTAAGAGTGATTGACAGTTGAGAGGCGGGCCGAAAGTGCAGAGCTCAACCCCCGCAAGCACAACTAGGTGAATACAACTAGGTGAATACACACACACACACACACACACACACACACACACACACAAACACACACACACACACACACACACACACACACACACACACAGAAAGATGCTGCGCTCCGTAACAGCTGTCTAACTCCCAGGTACCTATTTACTACCAGGTAACAGGAGGCATCAGGGTGAAAGAAACTTTGCCCACTTGTTTCTGCCTGGTCCGGTAATCGAACCTGGGCCACAGAATTAAGAACTCTGCGTGCTGTCTACTGAGCCACCAGGCCCTGTGTGTGTGTGTGTGTGTGTGTGTGTGTGTGTGTGTGTGTGTGTACTCACCTATTTGTACTCACCTATTTGTGCTTGCGGGGGTTGAGCTTTGGCTCTTTGGTCCGCCTCTCAACCGTCACGCCTGTACACCTTTTGATTGACGGTTAAGAGGCGGGACCAAAGAGGAAGAGCTCAACCCCCGCAAAGACAACTAGGTGAGTACACACACACACACACACACACACACACACACACACACACACACACACACACACACACACACACACACACACCCTAGGAAGCAGCCCGTGACAGCTGACTAACTCCTAGGTACCTATTTACTGCTATGTAACAGGGGCATTCAGGGTGAAAGAAACTTTGCCCATTTGTTTCTGCCTGGTGCGGGAATCGAACCCGCGCCACAGAATTACAAATCCTGCACGCTATCCACCAAGCTACCAGGCCCCTTGTGTGTGTGTGTACTCACCTAGTTGTACTCCACCATGTACAGGGTTAAGAGAGCAGAGTTCCTACATATTGTGCACTGGATTATTGAGCACTCAATCACACGTGATTGATGTGCATTTATGAGGCTCACCAGTGCACATGCGTGTTCCTCTGTACTACACAGGCTGGGTTACAGAGTTGCTACAGTTCATGTGCTATTGAGCACTCAACCACAAAAAGATTGTTATGCTTCAACAGCGCTAACCAGCGTCCGAGGCAGGATGTTCCAGGCACTAGGAGCCTCGAACACCCGACCCCCACCATGCGAGACGAGCGGTCTACCAACTGAGCTACAAACTAGCCATAATAGAGAAGGATTTCATAGGCAGCAATCCGCTGCCCAACCTGAAACTTGATGCATTCTCCGGCCGGCCACTTGAGCACAGAAGGATTGAGCGTGGAACATCTCATGTGGGTTCTCTCGCACACACAAATGAAGGTGAATAGTTTATCTCAGCCTCTCTACTTCATAGTACACTCCACATGCTTATTACTGTGACAAAATTGTATGCAACTGTGGCATGTTATGGTGCCTTGTTTCCTGCTGCGAGTCTCCGTTGTTGGTATGCTAGCAGCAACAGGCTGACGTGTCACCCTTTAATCTTTATTCTCTTTCTGTGGTCTGAGGTCAAGTTTTCAGCCTTTCTTCTTAAGTCACACCTTTCAGTTCTGGTACTAGTCTAGATGCATACTATTCAGCTCTCTCCAGCTTCCTTGTGTGTTCTAAGGGGTAAACTCCGCGCTGATGCACTATATTCCAAAAATGTTATGTGGTACACAAGACCCTGAACGACCCAATGTTATAATGTATAATGTTCTTACCTTGGTGAACCTTGAATATGTAACTGGTGAGGTTATATGACGCGGGCTGCTGCTGGAGAGCCGTGATCCCACTCACTGTTGTGGTTGTGGGACTTGTATATCCTGGGACCTGGAAGACTGAGACACGAGGCGCTGCTTGTGCAACCCGTCCTCCGAATAGACAGTACGTTTTGATACTAAATGTAATAAGTACATTCCTGACTGTCCGCATAGTACATAAATTCACTTAATTGTGTTGTTACATTTACCTCCCCATATATTCTCCTCATTTTGTGTTAATACACTAAAAAATTTAGATTGATTATTTCGTGTTCAATTCTATTTACACAAGTTTCAAATATAAAGAATTTCTTTTTCAGTTTTATTAAGGAATAGAGATTTTATACAAAATTTGAAAATATCCTGAGTTACTTTATAATTTATTGAAAGACTTTAGTTTTATTAGTTTTATAAATTTGTAATATCAATATAGCTGTAGGTTAAGTACTAATTGTAATTAAGAAGCAATAAATGCTATTTACATGCTTGTCCTCCTACACTAACAAGGTTAGGTTAGGTCGTGGTTTTCTACACAGCTTTTCAGGTAAACTCTAATATTCACAATATTTTGATGCGATGCTTGCGATTAGGTGTAATTTATGTACTCTGCCGATAGTCAGGATTGTACTTATTACATTTAGTATTAAAACGTACTGTCTATTCGGAGGACGGGCTGGGATGTGTGTTGGTCTGTGTGTGCGAGACGGGAGGACGACCAGCAGCACTAGTACAAGAACACTGTCTTGTCTTGTTAAGTCCACTGTCCCCCCCACCCCCATGTGGCCTGTTTCAGAAAATGTAAATTTCACTGTCAAATTT
>WNGS01164858.1:17014816-17026057 GCA_020271785.1 Procambarus virginalis
TGTTTAACTGACAGCATTTAACATAAGCTTTCATATGACACCAACAAGTATATGAAATTTTGAAAGCTTCAGTTTCTAGAGTCCCTAGACCGACTAGCATATTCTAGAAACTAGGAAAACTACTGAGGAGATTCTACATCTCCTCACAGTGTCCATGTGCACCACGACACCATGAACACACCATGTGTGTCCATGTATAATATATATACATATGGGTGTGTGTGTGTGTGTGTGTACTCCCCTAATTGTGCTTGCGGGGGTTGACCCCACAAGGCCCCGTAGCCCCACAAGGCCCCGGTAGCCTCACAAGGCCCCGGTAGCCCACAAGGCCCCGTAGCCCCACAAGGCCCCCGGTAGCCTCACAAGGCCCCGGTAGCCCACAAGGCCCCGGTAGCCCCACAAGGCCCCGGTAGCCTCACAAGGCCCCGGTAGCCTCACAAGGCCCCGGTAGCCTCACAAGGCCCCGTAGCCCCACAAGGCCCCGGTAGCCCCACAAGGCCCCGGTAGCCTCACAAGGCCCCCGGTAGCCCCACAAGGCCCCGTAGCCCCACAAGGCCCCGTCCGCCCCACAAGGCCCCGGTAGCCTCACAAGGCCCCGGTAGCCCCACAAGGCCCCGGTAGCCTCACAAGGCCCCGGTAGCCTCACAAGGCCCCGGTAGCCTCACAAGGCCCCGTCCCTCACAAGGCCCCGTAGCCCCACAGGCCCCGGTAGCCACACAAGGCCCCGGTAGCCTCACAAGGCCCCGGTAGCCTCACAAGGCCCCGGTAGCCCCACAAGGCCCCGGTAGCCTCACAAGGCCCCGGTAGCCTCACAAGGCCCCGGTAGCCTCACAAGGCCCCGGTAGCCTCACAAGGCCCCATCCGGCCCCACAAGGCCCCGGTAGCCACACAAGGCCCCGGTAGCCTCACAAGGCCCCGGTAGCCCACAAGGCCCCGGTAGCCTCACAAGGCCCCGGTAGCCACACAAGGCCCCGGTAGCCACACAAGGCCCCGGTAGCCACACAAGGCCCCGGTAGCCTCACAAGGCCCGGTAGCCTCACAAGGCCCGGTAGCCACACAAGGCCCCCGGTAGCCCACAAGGCCCCGGTAGCCCCACAAGGCCCCGGTAGCCCCACAGGCCCCGGTAGCCCCACAAGGCCCCACAAGGCCCCGGTAGCCCCACAAGGCCCCACAAGGCCCCATCCGGCCCCACAAGGCCCGGTAGCCTCACAAGGCCCCGGTAGCCTCACAAGGCCCCGGTAGCCTCACAAGGCCCCGGTAGCCTCACAAGGCCCCGGTAGCCTCACAAGGCCCCGGTAGCCTCACAAGGCCCCCGGTAGCCCCACAAGGCCCCGTCCGGCCCCACAAGGCCCCGGTAGCCTCACAAGGCCCCGGTAGCCTCACAAGGCCCCGGTAGCCCCACAAGGCCCCGTCCGCCTCACAAGGCCCCGGTAGCCTCACAAGGCCCCGGTAGCCCCACAAGGCCCCGGTAGCCTCACAAGGCCCCGGTAGCCTCACAAGGCCCCCGGTAGCCCCACAAGGCCCCGGTAGCCTCACAAGGCCCCGGTAGCCTCACAAGGCCCCGATAGCCCACAAGGCCCCGGTAGCCTCACAAGGCCCCCGGTAGCCTCACAAGGCCCCCGGTAGCCTCACAAGGCCCCCGGTAGCCTCACAAGGCCCCCGGTAGCCTCACAAGGCCCCGGTAGCCTCACAAGGCCCCCGGTAGCCTCACAAGGCCCCCGGTAGCCTCACAAGGCCCCCGGTAGCCTCACAAGGCCCCCGGTAGCCTCACAAGGCCCCCGGTAGCCTCACAAGGCCCCCGGTAGCCTCACAAGGCCCCCGGTAGCCTCACAAGGCCCCCGGTAGCCTCACAAGGCCCCGGTAGCCTCACAAGGCCCCCGGTAGCCTCACAAGGCCCCCGGTAGCCCCACAAGGCCCCGGTAGCCTCACAAGGCCCCCGGTAGCCTCACAAGGCCCCCGGTAGCCCCACAAGGCCCCCGGTAGCCCCACAAGGCCCCGGTAGCCTCACAAGGCCCCGGTAGCCTCACAAGGCCCCGGTAGCCCCACAAGGCCCCGGTAGCCTCACAAGGCCCCGGTAGCCTCACAAGGCCCCCGGTAGCCTCACAAGGCCCCGGTAGCCTCACAAGGCCCCCGGTAGCCTCACAAGGCCCCCGGTAGCCTCACAAGGCCCCCGGTAGCCTCACAAGGCCCCCGGTAGCCTCACAAGGCCCGGTAGCCTCACAAGGCCCCGGTAGCCTCACAAGGCCCCGGTAGCCTCACAAGGCCCCGGTAGCCTCACAAGGCCCCGTCCGGCCCTTGAGTCTGGGCGCTGCTGGGGCCAGCTGCATCAGGCTGGTGGTCGGGCAAGGTGCGTGCCCAAACACCTTTGGTGAGTAACGTCACCGGCCCAACAGTGACCGGAATCCTTCGTTGCCAATCACAGTAATTATCGAAAGTAATTAATTTCCTTGATGGCGAAGGTGGGGGCAGCATTCAATTTAAATAACTGTAAAATGTTACAACTTATATACCTGGAAGCAGAGCCTCGAAGCTGGATCCTGGAAGCTGGAAGCAGAGACTCGAACCTGGATCCTAGAAGCTGGAAGCAGAGACTCGAAGCTGGATCCTGGAAGCTAGAAGCAGAGCCTCGAACCTGGATCCTGGAAGCTGGAAGCAGAGCCTCGAACCTGGATCCTGGAAGCTGGAAGCAGAGCCTCGAACCTGGATCCTGGAAGCTGGAAGCAGAGATTCGAAGCTGGATCCTGGAAGCTAGAAGCAGAGACTCGAAGCTGGATCCTGGAAGCTGGAAGCAGAGACTCGAAGCTGGATCCTGGAAGCAGAGACTCGAAGCTGGATCCTGGAAGCTAGAAGCAGAGACTCGAAGCTGAATCCTGGAAGCTAGAAGCAGAGACTCGAAGCTGGATCCTGGAAGCTGGAAGCAGAGCCTCGAACCTGGATCCTGGAAGCTGGAAGCAGAGACTCGAAGCTGGATCCTGGAAGCTGGAAGCAGAGAGCCAGGCCAGTACAGCCCCACCATAACATCTCCCCCAGGTCCTGGCGACCAGAGTCGTCTCCACCTTCACTACTCCCGACCTCCCTCACTAATCAAAAACCTCAAACCCAAAATGAGACAAGCCCGCTGGGAAATCAAAGCAAGTGTAAGCCTCTTGATTATATATATGCTTCCTCCCCTTTGTGGGCCAGGGCGGGTTGTCCACCTTCCTTGGAGGCCGGTATTAACATATGTATGAAGCGCACATCGTAGAGAGCGAAGAGTGAATGTAATAATAGTTATTACCGAGACTCAAGCAGGAGTACATGTGACTGTGGGTACAGCTGGAATAGGGTAGAGGTGGCAGGGGTACAGGTGGCAGGGGTACAGCTGGAATAGGGTACAGGTGGCAGGGGTACAGGTGGCAGGGGGTGGAGTTGGCGGACCTGAACCCATAAACTTAAGTTTGATGAAAGAACTGAAAGGGCTACACCAAGAGATCATGTGGAGGAGAGCATCATGGTGGTGGATGCTGGAGACGCAGATGTTCCACGGGGAGATGAGGGAGCCGCAGCTCCAGTCTGAGAGCGGCGACTAGAGGGAACGAGTTACAGTAACAACTGACCGCAACATACACAACTCTTTTCCAGCCACTGACAATTAACTAGAAAAAACACGAATTGGGCAGAACGAGAAGGACAAGACTGGTCCAGTAGGTGTAGCGACCTACACAGGTGTAACATACACCCTAGTCTACAGGGGGAGGGGAGCCCTGAAGCTGATACCAGCGCTGTGCTCACACATAGGTGAGAACACCAGCTACCCTACACACACACACACACACACACACACACACACACACACACACACACACACACACACACAACACCATTCCGTATGTAAGTCGCACACAAACATAACCACCCAGAAACACACACGCATCACCCCAAACATACCTCCCCCCCACCAACACACAAACTATCACTACCATCATTCCACCTGTCATTCTCCTCTCCATATCAGTATTTCTAAATTGCCAGTGTCAGCATCCAGGTATGGGGGGGGGGGGGAAGAAGCGATGAGAGGAGCAAGTGTGTGCAAGGTTAAGGGGAAGGGGTTAGGGGGTAGGACGGAAAGGGGTTAGGGGTGAGAAAATCGAGTGCCGGGATAGGGACTACGAAGGAAAGGGGGTGAGGAGCTCCATGGGGCTACTGCCTTGTACCTGCCTTGTGCAGCTTCCGGGGATCAATGGTGTGAGATTTTTCTCTACGCCTACCTCCCTTAGGAGGTGGACTACAAGTTTAAAGGCTGCTCTTGGCAGTTAAGCATGAGTCCAGTAGAAAAAGGAGAAGCGGGAGCAAACCGCCAGGCTTCCACCAGCAGGGGTGAAAACCTGTCCACAATAGGCCGCTGGTTCCTCCTAGTTAAACATGACGTTAAAACCAATAAAGGGTAACCGACGGGTTCTCACAATCAAATTTTATATTTGTTGTGTGGCGCTATGAATTGGAATTCGAATTCCCAAGAGCGCAGCCGTCATATCAAAGATTAAAACAACAATATCAAATATATATCAGAACAATGGGAGTGGTACAGAATAGTTGAAGGTTGACATCAAAGACTGTTAACAAATAACAATTTATTATAACAAGAGACTAGACTACTACATCAAAACAAAAGAATGTCAATGACGTTACTCGAACATAAGCGTGCCCACAGAGGAATCAACACGCAAGCAAGAACTAACAGATCTATAATCACAATTACAACAAATGACACAGTGAGTTCTGGAACACGTCTCCAGTAACCTCCTAACTGTTCTACGCCTCAGTGCAGTCTACACCTGCAATAGCGGTTGCAATGCAATCAAATCAGTAGCCTTTCAATGACATCAATAACTAATGGGTTCACTGGCAACTCCAGCACCCTTCCTCAAATTAATCTTTACGTTAATGTCCATCCAGTGGCACCATAACCAACAGCTAAATAGCAACCCTTGCTGTGTGGCTGCATACTGAACTAACCTGAACACAGGTGTGCCCACTGATGACGCAATATTGCAAACTCAAAGAAAAATATCACAGACTAAGTTACACCACAGCGTGTGATTTAATTACGTTACAGTCCAACCAGTGGCATTTGCAACACAGCTATTCAACAGCCCCTCGAGAAATGACAGCAGGCTCCATCCTGCTGACACTTCGGGCTGACAACATGAACTAACTGAACAATTCATCCACTGATGACACAAGCAAGCAATCAATAGTGACACGACTTCCTAGTGGCAGCTACTCTAATCACAAGCTTAAGGTCCTCCAGTCCAACAGGAGCGACCCCCGTAATCAGGTGGGTAGTCTAACAGTGACTCCCCCTATCACAACTAAAGTGAACACAGTCAGGCAAGGTGGGATTCTGGGACACAGCTCCACTCATCCCTAAGTTACTTTACCCTCGTCACTAGACGATAACCAAAAGAAATTGCCTTAATCAATTGCAACATTGATTATGTGAATAATGATGGAAATTGACTGATCACAGCAGTCAGCAACAAGTACTACTTTAATCACAACAAGTGTCTCACTCTAGACAACAACATGATAGTACTCTACGTTAACACAAGTCCTCTTGTCACAATAACTCAAACTCTTAAATTACATCACACTTGACTCCTTGCAAGTATTCAGTGAGTAATTCTTAATTAAGGTCAAACGGACCACTAATTACATCCCAATTGAGTTACGTTAACTAAGCCTACCCCAAGTGGGTGGCTTCTCAACAGTCTGTGTATCACTAATTACGTTTACTTACTAATGAGTGCTAATTACCCTAATTAGCCTTGAGCAATTAATTAACTGTCACCAGGACCGATAATTAATCATACATAAATACGTCTCACTCCGCACTGCCTAAGCAGGTCTCATCAAACACTGTGAATTCACGGAAGAGGAGTTAATTACCCTAATTAACAATGAGTGCAACTTAATCCACTGTCACCAGACAGAATATGATTAATATAACGTATTATGCTAACCCCATGACCTCGCTTTACCGAGTCATCTGAGTCCTCAAGACTCCAGACGTTAATTACTCCACTAATTATCATGAGCCACTAATTGCCCCAACCCTGAAAGGCAGTTAGTCTCGAGCAACTGACGTTAGCACTATCACTGACAGACTCTGACAGATCCTCTCCCACTACGTGAATTCATGATGAGAATGCTAATTACATAATTAGCTAGAGTGGTCAATTAATTGTCACACGGACAATTAATTGCACCGGACACGTATTCCCACAAGCTCAAGTTCAACACTGTTCTCCCATAACAGCACTCACTCATTCAACAACTTCAAGTGTGCACCCCCTTATCCAGTTAATTACCCCTAATTAACTCACTGAATCCTTAAGTACTCAACACAACTCAAAGAAACAAAGTAACCCTAAGGTTACATAGGTCACACATATAATGGCATGCAAAACATAAAATAGCACTGCCCACATACAGTTGCGACTACTGCAACTCGTTAATTACTATGCCCACACAGTGATAACACACGGTTTTGCAACACTCAAGGTATACCAATCTTACTGTCCCTCTAATCTTGCAAACGTTGCAAAAGATCGCCCGATCCCGGTGGCTTCAGCAAGACAATATACGTTAATATAAGACACCGTCGCTCTACGCGGACAGCTGGCACTAATTCTCCCATAATTAGGCAAATTAACAAATTGCTCGCTCCCATTAAGTGACTGAGAATTTCCCTGAATACTCAAAGGGTCCCTTTAAATCCTCAACACAGTTCCTAGGACAGTAATATCGTATACCTGATAACACTGCACAAACCTGCACATAATGATACCGTCAGCATGCCCCCCATGCTAATGACATCATTAGGCAATCAGTCAGCGATCACATCTACTGACTCACCACACAACACATACAACAACATGCAAATGAAACACATGGAAATGCCTACATAAACAATGTAATTAATCACCAGGATATATACAGACCTCAGGATATCCACTAATAACCCTGCCCCACGGGCCTGCTTAATTAACTCTAACCTGGCCTAATTACATAATGAGGTACCATGGCACTAACCAAGGCTGGACGATTATACAGAATCGCCAGACTGGATCATTTATATGATGATTTCTCTACACTGACTGGTCCCAAACTCCAGTCAGTCTACACACAACAATATATCTACAGATATATAATTATAACACTACGTGATTTACAGTGACAATTTCCCACTCCAGGTACTGCCCCACAGTCACCTGGGCATGCCACAGACGGGCGTCTCAGCTACTTCCCTAGCCTGGCCGGGCTAGGGGCTCACACAACTTTTCTACTATGATTTCCACTAATCTGAGACACTGATAAAGTACTCACGTTTCCTTCCACACATTTCCTCATTTCCCAGGTCCTTACCACCTGGCTGTCAACACTTAGCTTGCTCCTCGTGCGTCGACAAGATGTGGCCTAGGCTGTCCTGGGAATGTGGCCAAGGGGTGGCCAAAGGTGGTGGCCAACATGTGGCCACTGCGTGGCCTTCAGGAGGGTGGCCACGGGTGGCGCGTGACGTCACAGCACCCCACCCCACCCGAGCAGCTCGCGCGCGGTGTAAGGTGGGTGGCCTGGGCCTGGCCCGGGCCGGGCCGCCGGGTGGGTGACTGGGCGGCCGGCGGGTGCCCGTGGGCGGCCGCGTGCCATACACACTTGGATGGGGAATCACTAACAACCCCATCATACCAGAGCATGACTCGCTCTTACACTGGGGTGACAGGGTGACACTGGCCGGCGTCACCTCCCCATGGACGACGTCGGGCGCATTCAAGTCCAAGTCCCAGTTTCTCGCAATTTTGGGCTTCGACACACCCAGGGTGGCTGGAGTGCCATGCAATATGAGTAAACAGAACGACAGGAGCGATAACGGTGGTGGGGGTGGCAGGCCCGCCACCCCGCACCTAGACACTCACACCCTGGCTGCCCAATTCAAACTAAACTCTCTTGGCGGCTAGAGAGGCTCACATGCCCATATTTCTCCCCCTACCTTGTCTTGACCAATCAGCAGGAAGCCGGCACTGGTCCTGATGCCGCTTCCAATGACAGCTTTTCGCGCCAAAACTCGGCATAGGAGCAGGGGTGCCTAGACCAATCACACGGGCCCCTCGCCTGTGGCGTGGCGTGACGTCACAAGGAGGGTGAGGCCTAACACAACGTCTCAACGTCTCCCTTGGTGGGGGGGAGGCAGCGTTCGCCCCACTGTCCCCCCTCCACCTCTAACGGTTTTTGTTATACTACCCTCTCTGTTTCACAGAACAGGCAAATTTTGCTGTAATTCTCTCTACAGAGCAATCACAGACCTCTCATTAGTTTTAACTGACAGCATTTAACATAAGCTTTCATATGACACCCAACAAGTATATGTAAATTTGAAAGCTTCAGTTTCTAGAGTCCCTAGAGCGACTAGCCTATTCTAGAAACTAGGAAAACTAGCTGAGGAGATTCTACATCTCCTCACACTACCTCCCACTAAAGAATATATTTTCCTGCAAGGAAAATACATTCAAAACACCAGCTAGTTTTTCTGCACACACCTGCCCAACAGGTGTACTAGCTAAACAAGTGTGTAGTGTGTAACTCTGTTTCCTATACATCACTGGCCTGAGGGTCCCTGTGCACTACCACCGGATCACCCTGGTGGTGCTGCCTGACCTTGGAGTGGCAACATGTTCGGCTCTAGCTCTGGTCCTGGCCGGTTCAACACCTCGCAACCATTTCCATCACTGAACCTCCCATTTCCATCCTCGGTCTGTGTCATACTGGACACATGAGCAACACATTGGTGTGGCCTTACCGGTGAAGTACTTCTACCTCCCCTCAGCCTACTAAGAACTTACTGTCAGTTTTCCACCTGACATTGCAACAAGTTGACAGGATCACCCTACCTGTCCAACTGTCAAACACCAGCCGGTCTTGCTCTACCGACTGAACTATCTGGGAGAAAGCCCTTCTACAAGCACCTACACTCACCCTACTGAGCTTGGGGTCTCTCCCTTGCTTTTCCTCGGTCTCGCTCCTCTAACAAGGACATGAGCGAAACTCTTGACATCTGTCAAACTCCCCGGTCCGTTTCTACCTGGACCTAACTTGGAATGTGATCAGCATTCCCTCTGCAGATCTACTATAACCCTTTACCAAGGCAATCCTTAAAGAACAAAATCATTATGCTGCTGGGGATCTGAACCATGGAAAATCACCAGCCCAAAATGACCTTTGCCATCTTGCATTTTCAGCCTTTCTTCAAAAGGCGATCGATGTATGCATCCATCGAATCGTCTTTCTCAGTGCTGCCATGCTAGGCATCTTTACCTTCATACCTTGTCACCAGGTTAAGTGCACTAGGGTGGGCTTGCTTCCCTTCCCTGTGTGAGATTGCCCCCTTGCAATCTGCTCTTGAGCCAGCACTGACTTGCTGCACTCTCACCATCAGGCTCGAACTCGGCCTTGCTGTCACCTCTGAAAATGGGAGCCTCTGCTCAACCTCTCCAGTCGGGAGCCTCTGCTCAACCTCTCAAGTGACTACCATGAATTCTTCCTGGGGTTGTACAGTCCCCACTCTGGCAAGAATTCCCTCACCTGTCTAACTACAGATAATTACTCTCCTTTCTCTAAAGAAGACAACTCGGATCCTTAGCTGGTGGCGCGACCTCCCACTAAGATCCTAAGGTGTATCTAACAACTACACTCTAATGACACCCTTGACAACTACTCTGTCGTCCAATGAGACCTCTCACGCTTGAGGTCACTTCTAGAAGCTTCGTCTACCCTCAGGTAGGTGGTGTCTTGCACCTCAGGCATATCCTGAGTGCACCCCTTGCAACCACTGTTGCACGCTGGCTTGGTGTCCACGACACCTGCTGCTGAGCTGACCCCACTCACTCACGAGTGTGTCAATGTCCCCTAGCTAGCAGCCACGAAAAGCCAGACAGATTTCACCATATTTACCATGAAATACCTCTTTCCTACAGTGTGTGTGGTGTGTGTGTACCTGTGTGTGACAACCGTGCACAAAACATACCTTCAACCATCCTGGTCCACATTGTTCTGTAATGATAACTTTTATGTTACTTTAAAAATCAATGAGACTGCCCTGCATGGGCTCGAACCCAAGTTGCATAGCCCCACGTTGGGCGCCAGCTGTGAGATTTTTCTCTACGCCTACCTCCCTTAGGAGGTGGACTACAAGTTTAAAGGCTGCTCTTGGCAGTTAAGCATGAGTCCAGTAGAAAAAGGAGAAGCGGGAGCAAACCGCCAGGCTTCCACCAGCAGGGGTGAAAACCTGTCCACAATAGGCCGCTGGTTCCTCCTAGTTAAACATGACGTTAAAACCAATAAAGGGTAACCGACGGGTTCTCACAATCAAATTTTATATTTGTTGTGTGGCGCTATGAATTGGAATTCGAATTCCCAAGAGCGCAGCCGTCATATCAAAGATTTAAAACAACAATATCAAATATATATCAGAACAATGGGAGTGGTACAGAATAGTTGAAGGTTGACATCAAAGACTGTTAACAAATAACAATTTATTATAACAAGAGACTAGACTACTACATCAAAACAAAAGAATGTCAATGACGTTACTCGAACATAAGCGTGCCCACAGAGGAATCAACACGCAAGCAAGAACTAACAGATCTATAATCACAATTACAACAAATGACACAGTGAGTTCTGGAACACGTCTCCAGTAACCTCCTAACTGTTCTACGCCTCAGTGCAGTCTACACCTGCAATAGCGGTTGCAATGCAATCAAATCAGTAGCCTTTCAATGACATCAATAACTAATGGGTTCACTGGCAACTCCAGCACCCTTCCTCAAATTTATCTTTACGTTAATGTCCATCCAGTGGCACCATAACCAACAGCTAAATAGCAACCCTTGCTGTGTGGCTGCATACTGAACTAACCTGAACACAGGTGTGCCCACTGATGACGCAATATTGCAAACTCAAAGAAAATATCACAGACTAAGTTACACACACAGCGTGTGATTTAATTACGTTACAGTCCAACCAGTGGCATTTGCAACACAGCTATTCAACAGCCCCTCGAGAAATGACAGCAGGCTCCATCCTGCTGACACTTCGGCTGACAATTGAACTAACTGAACAATTCATCCCACTGATGACACAAGCAAGCAATCAATAGTGACACGACTTCCTAGTGGCAGCTACTCTAATCACAGCTTAAGGTCC
>WNGS01164858.1:17052899-17063058 GCA_020271785.1 Procambarus virginalis
GGACTACGGTATACTACACACAACACCCTGGACTACGGGTATACAATACACACAACACCCTGGACTACGGGTATACTACACACCACACTCTGGACTACGGGTATACACTACACACAACACCCTGGACTACGGGTATACAATACACACAACACCCTGGACTACGGGTATACAATACAACACCACCCCTGGACTACGGGTATACTACACACAACACCTGGACTACGGGTATACTACACAAACACCCTGGACTACGGGTATACAATACACACAACACCTTGGACTACGGGTATACAATACACACAACACCCTGGACTACGGGTATACAATACACACAACACCCTGGACTACGGGTATACAATACACACAACACCTGGACTACGGGTATATACACACACAGATGAATATTCAATTTGCGAGGAAAGTTTGTATTAACATGACAGCTTATGTCATAGTTGTGGGGGGGGGGTGAAGATTATACTCCCACACTGATACATACACGCAGACGTATATACATACACAGGTACACATACACAGACATATCCCCCCACGACCTTCACTCGACTTTTTTTTATTTTCAAAGTAACAGGGGAGGTATCGGGCTTCGACTCCCCCCTTGGCTGGAATTAAAAATACAATATATTACAGCATCCCGTCTATGAGATTGGACGGGAGAGGAGGGAAAGGTGTAATGTTGCAGAGCGAGAGGATTACACACGGATCCCAGCCTCCCGGTGAGCCCTCGCACACACCACCACTACTGCACGGAAACACATGAAGGCTAAATATGCAAATTATGGCTCGAGTATCTGAAGAAGTTCTGAGAGTTCTCCTGCTCTCCCAGGCTGGCCCCAAGACTGGTGGTAACTTGGTCCAACAGGCTGTTGCTTGGAGCGGCCCGCAGGCCCCCACACATCCACTACAGCCTGGTTGGTCCGGCACTTCTTGCAAGAACTTGTCCCTTTTTCCTTTCAGTCTACTTTTGGTCCGTCAATATGCTTGCTATTAGGATATTGAACAGCTGTAGACCTCTGATGTTCAGTGTTCTCTGACTGTGCCTATGGCACCTCTACTCTTCACTGGTTCTATTCTGCATTTCCTTCCGTACCTTTTGCTCCGGTATGTTGTTATTCTACTGTGCAAATTTGGGACCTGGTCTTCGAGTACCTTCCATGTATATATTATTTGATAGCTTTCTCGTCTCTTTTCCAGAGAGAACATTTTGAGAGCTTTGAGACGGTCCCAATAATTTAGATGTTTTATCGTGTCTATGCGTGCCGTATATGTTCTCTGTATTCCCTCTAATTCGGAGATCTCTCCCGCTCTGAAAGGGGAAGTGAGTACCGAGCAATACTCAAGACGGGACAGCACCAGTGATTTAAATAGTATTAACATTACTGTGGGTCTCTGGATGTAAACGTTCTCATAATCCATCCTATCATTGTCCTGGCCGCCGCCGCTATATTTGCTCGGTTATGTTCACTAAATGTCAGGTCGTCAGACATTATAATTCCCAGATATTTTACATGTTGCTTTCCTTCTATGAGTTGGTCTGTGTCCTGTACCACCCTGTGTTTGGTTTAACTTCCTATTTTTTTTTACTATACCTAAGTATCTGGAATTCATCACTAATAAACATGTTTTCCGTTGACCAATCGAATACTTTACTGATATCAACTTGTAGTTTTTAAATGACTTTTACAGAGGCAAATTTCATGCCGATTTTTTGCATCATTTGCAAAGGATGACACTACGCTGTCTAGTGTTTTGGTCTGTATTTGATATGAGAATGAGAAGAGGAGTGGTGCAAGGACTGTGAATGTGTGTGGGTGACCCTCACTCTCACGTGCCTATAGGCCGGGTTTAAGATCCTGGGCCCCAAGTTTGATTTGCCGGCCGCAAAGAGTTACTGCCACAGAACACTGCCGGCACAGTTCTGGCAGCCTAGGAAGATGCGGCCAATACCTCCGCCACTCCGGTATGATCGCTTGTTATCTTGCTACACAACTGCTGCAAGTTCCTCAGGTGTATGTACCCACCTACACGTACTTATTTACCTGTGCTGAGAGTCGTGCTTTAGCTCCCAGACCCGCCACATTAATGCAATGACTCTTCCCACTCACGTTTCTCTTACTTTTATAATTGTCAAACACCGTAATTTGTTGTAGCCCCATTAAACGTAACCAATTTACAAGTACTGAACATTTTCTTAAATGTCACACACTTGTGTCTGGTTAACATCGTGGCTCTATCATACTATTTCTAGCCCTGAACAGTGTGTGTCAACCTGGTTTATTTCCCTTGGGAATATTGTATGTCGCTATCATGTCCTCCACATTCCCTCCTCTTCTAGTGTGGTCAGGTCCAGTCCCTCAGTCTTTCCTCGTAGCTCAGTCCCCTCAGCTCAGGAACGATCCTTGGTGCATATCTTGTATCGTTCTAGCTCGGCTTGTACTTATTGAGTCAAGGATTCAATACTGAAGCTGCATAATCAAACCTGGGTCTCCTGTAGGTTGTATAGAGAACCCGGGAGGCTATTTTGTCTGCGTCTGACGTTATTCTCCCAATGAATGCCTTTAACTAAATTGGTTACTTCCTCAAGGACATTTATTTTGATAAAGGAGTCCGTGTTGCCCGTGGTGGTCACATCCGCGTACCTTTGCATGTGGCGTGATTGAAGTCTAGGGGCCATATTTCGGACCACTTCTGGACTGTCGAGGCCTTCACAGTCTGGCCTCTTTTGGTGCCTCTCATGAATTTTACATCAGCCAACATTGATATGAAGGAGCCAATTTCCTGTCAGGCTGCTTATATATATATATATACTAGGAGCGTGTGCGCGCGAGAGAGCGAGCCAGCGAGGGAGAGAGAGCGAGCCAGCGAGGGAGAGAGAGCGAACCAGCCAGGGAGAGAGCGAACCAGCGAGGGAGAGCGAGAGCCAGCGAGGGAGAGAGCGAACCAGCGAGGGAGAGAGCGAACCAGCGAGGGAGAGAGCGAACCAGCGAGGGAGAGAGCGAGCCAGCGAGGGAGAGCGAGAGCCAGCGAGGGAGAGCGAGAGCCAGCGAGGGAGAGCGAGAGCCAGCGAGGGAGAGCGAGAGCCAGCGAGGGAGAGCGAGAGCCAGCGAGGGAGAGCGAGAGCCAGCGAGGGAGAGCGAGAGCCAGCGAGGGAGAGCGAGAGCCAGCCAGGGAGAGCGAGAGCCAGCCAGGGAGAGAGCGAGCCAGCCAGGGAGAGAGCGAGCCAGCCAGGGAGAGAGCGAGCCAGCCAGGGAGAGAGCGAGCCAGCCAGGGAGAGAGCGAGCCAGCCAGGGAGAGAGCGAGCCAGCCAGGGAGAGAGCGAGCCAGCCAGGGAGAGAGCGAGCCAGCGAGGGAGAGCGAGCCAGCGAGGGAGAGCGAGCCAGCGAGGGAGAGCGAGCCAGCGAGGGAGAGAGCGAGCCAGCGAGGGAGAGAGCGAGCCAGCCAGGGAGAGAGCGAACCAGCCAGGGAGAGAGCGAACCAGCCAGGGAGAGAGCGAACCAGCCAGGGAGAGAGCGAACCAGCCAGGGAGAGAGCGAGCCAGCCAGGGAGAGAGCGAGCCAGCCAGGGAGAGAGCGAACCAGCCAGGGAGAGAGCGAACCAGCCAGGGAGAGAGCGAGCCAGCCAGGGAGAGAGCGAACCAGCCAGGGAGAGAGCGAACCAGCCAGGGAGAGAGCGAACCAGCCAGGGAGAGAGCGAGCCAGCCAGGGAGAGAGCGAACCAGCGAGGGAGAGAGCGAGCCAGCCAGGGAGAGAGCGAACCAGCCAGGGAGAGAGCGAACCAGCCAGGGAGAGAGCGAACCAGCCAGGGAGAGCGAACCAGCCAGGGAGAGAGCGAGCCAGCCAGGGAGAGAGCGAGCCAGCCAGGGAGAGAGCGAACCAGCCAGGGAGAGAGCGAACCAGCCAGGGAGAGAGCGAACCAGCCAGGGAGAGAGCGAACCAGCCAGGGAGAGAGCGAGCCAGCGAGGGAGAGAGCGAACCAGCCAGGGAGAGAGCGAACCAGCCAGGGAGAGAGCGAACCAGCCAGGGAGAGAGCGAACCAGCGAGGGAGAGAGCGAACCAGCCAGGGAGAGAGCGAACCAGCGAGGGAGAGAGCGAGCCAGCGAGGGAGAGAGCGAACCAGCGAGGGAGAGAGCGAGCCAGCGAGGGAGAGAGCGAGCCAGCGAGGGAGAGAGCGAGCCAGCGAGGGAGAGAGAGAACCAGCGAGGGAGAGAGAGAACCAGCGAGGGAGAGAGCGAGCCAGCGAGGGAGAGAGCGAGCCAGCGAGGGAGAGAGAGAACCAGCGAGGGAGAGAGTGAACCAGCGAGGGAGAGAGTGAGCCAGCGAGGGAGAGAGTGAGCCAGCGAGGGAGAGAGAGAACCAGCGAGGGAGAGAGTGAACCAGCGAGGGAGAGAGTGAGCCAGCGAGGGAGAGAGAGAACCAGCGAGGGAGAGAGAGAACCAGCGAGGGAGAGAGAGAACCAGCGAGGGAGAGAGAGAACCAGCGAGGGAGAGAGTGAGCCAGCGAGGGAGAGAGTGAGCCAGCGAGGGAGAGAGAGAACCAGCGAGGGAGAGAGTGAACCAGCGAGGGAGAGAGAGAACCAGCGAGGGAGAGAGTGAACCAGCGAGGGAGAGAGAGAACCAGCGAGGGAGAGAGTGAGCCAGCGAGGGAGAGAGAGAACCAGCGAGGGAGAGAGCGAGCCAGCGAGGGAGAGAGTGAGCCAGCGAGGGAGAGAGAGAACCAGCGAGGGAGAGAGAGAACCAGCGAGGGAGAGAGCGAGCCAGCGAGGGAGAGCGAGAACCAGCGAGGGAGAGAGCGAGCCAGCCAGGGAGAGAGCGAGCCAGCCAGGGAGAGAGCGAGCCAGCGAGGGAGAGAGCGAGAGAGCAATAGCGAGCAAGAGCTCGCGCTACACACTCGTCCTATGAGTCTAAGTGATAGCTCACACGCCCCGCTACCCCTTGGTGTACACCTGAGTGTGTTGGTCAGTACACACACAAACAAGTAATACATACTTGTGTGTAACCGAGTAGGAACATTTTTACTGGTTTATCGAAGTTGTGCACGCAATATGCAAGGATTCCCGCGGGCGCGCACGCACATCTGCCGGAATTCCAATGGGACAGACAACTGGGCAGGAAGACAGCAAACTTCCCGTCCCTTATGGTGTAGATCAAACTGATCTACGCCATAAGGCCACTACAGGAATGGTAAAGAGAAAAGATGTGAGAGTTGATACTGTTCCATAACTAACATGAGACACACAAACAGGATAACATCAGCAGCATATGGGTCGCTGGCAAATATAAGAACATCGTATAGAAGCCTAAGTCATGATTCCTTCAAGACAATCTACACAACATTTGTTAGACCAATACTGGAATACGCAGCACCAGCATGGAATCCGCAACTTGTCAAACAAAGTCAAAATTTAAAAAGTACACAAGATTGCAACAAGATTGGTGCCAGAGTTAAGTGGGTTAAGCTACGAAGACAGACTAATGGAACTTAATCTTACAACCATGGAGGATAGAAAAGACAGAGTGGATATGATCACAACATACTCGATTCTTAAGGGAATATATAAGGTGGACAAGGATAGCCTCTTCAGATTGAAAGAAAGCAGGATAAGAGGACACTGATTCAGAAACAAGTAGTGTATTGTGAGGACTAATAATAAACAGAAGCTCCCCTATGGCTCTGTAACATCCCCATTGGTCAAACTATTATGTATTAGGGATAAGACCTACCATTAATGTATGATGACTTACTGTAAATATATAGCTCTTGTAATAGCACATTCTCTGTAACTAGCTGACATTGTAACTATAAGTGTGAAGGATAGATGAAATTGTTTATGTAATAATCTAAGATGAGGTCTGATAAAGGCCTTTTGTGCCCTCTGTAATGCTTTTGTGCTACCGCTCACAGGACGAGTATGGGGTGCACAGTAAACTAGCCGCCTCCGGCGGCAACAATCAAATCAGATGGAAGCTACAAACGCAAATGAGCCGAAGGACTGTATGGGCGGTTAACACGTTGAATGCTCTAAAAGATGATGATGTGGAAGCCACCTCCATCCACACCTTTAAGGCCAGATTCGACAATGAATTTGAATGTCAGAATAAATATAAATAATGCAACAGGTATAACAGGACTAGTATGCGGGGCATAAAAGCTAGACCTCACTCTCTCGGCGACACTGATGCAAGTACTAATAGACAAGTACATGCACACTACCTTTGTTTAAGCTCACAACCTCTGCCTATCTGACCTAACACTATCTTGTATCTCTTTCCACCTTACACCCTCTACCTACCAGCTTAAACTATCACCCCTCTACCCTAAGCTACGGTAAAACCTCACACACACACAACCCACATCCACTGCTTCACCCATCTCACACTTGCACCCACATCACTAAAAACAAGAAAATTGAATGCAGGAAACGATCCAAGTTGCGTCTCAACATCTAGAATACCAATGACGATGGAGTCGCAAACAAAGCAGATGAACTGAAAGATAAAAAGAAAAAAGAACCCGACACAGCGTACAAAAAATAATACAGGGTAGAATGGAGACGATACAGGCCTGTCTGGGGCGTGGATTACCCTACTGACACCCGGGTGGTGTGAACATCCATTACATGCAGTCATCAATCTCAATTTACCCCGCTAAATCACCGAACTNATTTCAGATCTTTACAAAGGAACCAAGATGGTGGCCAGAGATGAGTGATGAAAGGCCAGAGGAAACACTGGATGACACAACAGTCACTGTGGAAGATATTAAAACACACTTTAAGGAACTAGATGCAACAAAATCAATCAGGCCAGACTTACTGTCCCCATGGCTACTGAAGGAGGCTGCAGAGGTGCTCTGTCACCAACTAACTGATGATTTCAATAAAACATTCGAAACGGGAAATGTGGAGAGGGTAAACCCTCCCCGCAGCACCTGGAGAGGGTAAACTTTGTAACACAACGACAGCAGGCATTTAGAAGGGAAAAGTCACGTCTGGCGAACTTGATCGAGAGTTCTATGACAAGGTTACTAGAATACCAGAGGAAAGAGAAGGCTGAGGTAGAGTGGAATGCATTTTCCTTGACAGTCACAGTCGGGGGTGAGGTCCCCTAGAATGTCACAGTCGGGGGTGAGGTCCCCTAGACTGTCACAGTCGGGGGTGAGGTCCCCTAGACTGTCACAGTCGGGGGTGAGGTCCCCTAGACTGTCACAGTCGGGGGTGAGGTCCCCTAGACTGTCACAGTCGGGGGTGAGGTCCCTAGAGTGCTCCTAATGTATGTTAATGATCAACGCGAGAGAGAGTGACCTCGTCCGTCTCAATGTCTGCAGAGATAATGAGGCATGCAAATGCCTCATTATAGAGGAGGAATGTAGAATCTTATATAAAGACCTTGACAAACTTCTGGAGTGGTCAGACAAATGGTTACTGGAATTCAATCCCAACAAGTGTAAGGTAACGAAGACGAGAGAGGAGACTAGAATGCATCTATACTAAATGGGGAAGACAACAAACTGGAAAAAATGATTTGAAAAGTGTATAATTATATCACTAACAAAAGAGGCACACTGGCAGGTTGACACTGGCAGGTTGACACTGGCAGGTCGACACTGGCGGGCTGACACTGGCGGGCTGACACTGGCAGGTCGACACTGGCGGGCTGACACTGGCAAGTCGACACTGGCGGGCTGACACTGGCAGGTCGACACAGGCAGGTCGAAACTGACGGGCTGACACTGGCGGGCTGACACTGGCAGGCTGACACTGGCAGGCTGACACTGGCAGGCTGACACTGGCAGGCTGACACTGGCAGGCTGACACTGGCAGGCTGACACTAGCGGGCAGACAATGGCAGACTGAACATGGCGGGCTGACACTAGCAGACTGACACTGGCAGGCTGACACTGGCAGGCTGACACTGGCGGGCTGACACTAGCAGGCCGACACTGGCAGGCTGACACTGGCGGGCTGACACTAGCAGGCCGACACTGGCAGGCTGACACTGGCGGGCTGACACTGGCGGGCTGACACTGGCGGGCTGACACTGGCGGGCTGACACTAGCAGACTGACACTAGCAGACTGACACTAGCGGGCTGACACTGGCAGGCTGACACTGGCAGGCTGACACTGGCAGGCTGACACTGGCGGACTGACACTAGCAGACTGACACTGGCAGGCTGACACTGGCAGGCTGACACTGGCAGGCTGACACTGGCGGGCTGACACTAGCAGGCCGACACTGGCAGGCCGACACTGGCAGGCTGACACTGGCAGGCCGACACTGGCAGGCTGACACTGGCAGGCTGACACTGGCAGGCTGACACTAGCAAGCCGACACTAGCAGGCTGACACTAGCAAGCCGACACTAGCACGCTGACACTGGCGGGCTGACACTAGCAGGCTGCCACTGGCAGGTCGACACTGGCAGGCTGACACTGGCGGGCTGACACTGGCAGGCTGACATTGGCAGGCTGACACTGGCAGGCTGACACTGGCAGGCTGACACTGGCAGGCTGACACTGGCAGGCTGACACTGGCAGGCTGACACTGGCAGGCTGACACTGGCAGGCTGACACTGGCAGGCTGACACTGGCAGGCTGACACTGGCACCATATAGGACGCAGGAGAAAATTAAAACATAATTTAGAAACCCAAATTAGGACTCATTCCAGGCACTCTCCACTCTGGAGGACAGAACAGAGGAGATATGATCCCAACTTACAAGATACTGTGTAGGATAGATAAGGCAGACAAGGACAGCTTCTGTAAGTTAAGAGAAAGTAGGACAAGAGATCACAAGCGGAAACTGGGAACACAAATGAGTCGAAGAAATGTAAGGAAATACTAGTACCTTGTACGGGTGGTCAACACACGGAATATACTCAAAGAAGAAGTTGTGGAAGCTACCTTTACCCACAACTTTAAGGACAGATTCTACAAAGAATTTGATCGTCAGAATAGTTAAGCTGTAACGCGACAAGTACAACAAGGTTAGTACACACACACACACCACACACACACACACACACACACACACACACACACACACACACACACACTAGTGGAGTGGAATACTCCAGTGGATAAGGGAGTACCTAAGAAATAGGAAGCAAATAGTTATCGTGAGGGGTGAGACCTCAGATTGGCGTGAAGTCACCGGTGGAGTCCCACAGGGCTCTGTACTCGGACCTATCCTGTTTCTGATATACGTAAATGATCTCCCGGAGGGTATAGACTCATTCCTCTCAATGTTTGCTGACGACGCCAAAAATATGAGAAGGATTAAGACAGGAGGACTGGTTGAGGCTTCAAGAAGACTTGGACAAGCTGCAGGAATGGTCAAACAAATAGTTGTTAGAGTTTAACCCAAGCAAATGCAATGTAATGAAGATAGGTGTAGGGAGCAAGAGACCAGATACAAGGTCTTTTGGGAGATGAAATACTTCAAGAGTCAGAGAGAGAATGAAAGACCTTGGGGTTGATATCACGCCAGACCCGTCCCCTGATGCTCATATCAAGAGGATAACATCAGCGGCATATGCCAGGTTGGCTAACATAAGAACGGCCTTTAGAAACTTGTGTAAGGAATCTTTCAGAACTTTGTATATCACATATGTCAGACCAATCCTGGAGTACGCGGCTCCACCATGGAGTCCATATCTAGTCAAGCATAAGACTAAACTGGAAAACGTTCAAAGGTTTGCCACCAGACTAGTACCCGAGCTGAGAGGCATGAGCTACGAGGAGAGACTAGGGAGTTAAACCTCACGTCACTGGGAGACAGAAGATTTAGAGGGAGCATGATCACCACATTCAAGATTCTGAATGGAATTGATAGGGTAGATAAAGATAGGCTATTTAACAGAAGGGGCACACGCACTAGGGGACACAGGTGGAAATTGAGTGCCCAAATAAGCCATAGAGACGTTAGAAAGAATTTTTTCAGTGTCAGAGTGGTTGACAAATAGAATGCATTAGGAAGTGATGTGGTGGAGGCTGACTCCATACACAGCTTTAAGTGTAGATATGATAGAGCCAGTAGGTTCAGGAACCTGTACTTTAGTTGATTAACAGTTGAGAGGCGGGACCAATGAGCCAGAGCTCAACCCCCGCAAGCACAACTAGGTGAATACACACACACACACCTCAGTA
>WNGS01164858.1:17073108-17094630 GCA_020271785.1 Procambarus virginalis
TAGTACAATTGTCAAAATGACCTGTTGGGATATTGCATGTTCTGAGAGCGGAGGGGGGGGACGAGGGGAGGGGGAGGGGGATGAGGGGGATGAGGGGATGAGGGGGGGAAGGGGAGAGGGGGGGGGGTAAAGACAAGAGGGCGACAGACTCAGAATTCTACCAAAGACACAGTCGATTTCCTTACTTTGCGCCGCGAAGCCTGAAGCTTGGCGCGGGGAAGTTCTATCTGCCAGAAGTGTTTAGTGCGGCGTGTTGAGTTCACAGCCGCGACGTGTCCATCCTCGAGTGCATACCACCGAGAGTGCACAGTGTCCTAGTCCATATAATAAGTGGTGGTAGGACTACACGTGTGAGGGATCCAGGCGCTACCACAGTGACTACATAATAGCCTTGTTACGTACCCCCCATGAAAGGACCTCTCAGAGAGAGAGTACACTTAACTCCTCCTCACTGGAAAGTCTGGGGGTCACACTCTGGGGGCCATCGTCAGAGTCAGTACACACACACACACACACACACACACACACACACACCACACACACACATATACACTTAGCTAACCACTGGATGATTGTGTAATAATTGTACCCGACTATTAAGCTCTACTCCGTATGTACTGTGCCTACCTGAGCATCAGTGGGCCGTCGTGCTGTGCCAGTTGAGCACCAACAGTGACTAAATTAGCCGAATTAATAACTGATTGCCTCAAGTCCTAATTATTGATCCTGTGGGTACCGATTACCCATTAGTTAGACGTCCTGGGGCTCTCTAATGTGATTTACCTTTGACCGACACCAGTCGTCAGTAAATTCAAACACCCCAAGTTTGTGTAACTTTATTCATTCACAACTGTTTTAATGGTAATATTGTGTTTTCGTGAAGCCCATTCCAAGAGGGACATGGCTACTCAACTAGCTGTTATGCACAGATGCTATAAACACCTCTTAAAATAAATTATATATATATACTATATATATACATATATATATAATAGATATATCAGCTAATAATAACGTTGTTATGAATTTGATGAGGACCTCAAGTGGGTCAATAATTGCTTCAGTAATGTTATTAGACCCGCGCCGCACCAGGGACATTGTTGCTCTGTGTACACACACACGAGGCGGGACGGGAGAGGCGGGACCATAGAGACACAGCTGCAAGCACAACTAGGAAGAGTGAACGCACCCTCATAGTGTATTTGGCATAATACACGCACCGCGCGCACCACATGCACGCCACAACACGCACGCACACGTGCGAACCTATGGTGTTTCTGGTATATGTAAATATCTCCCAGAGTGGTATAGAATCGTTTCTCTCAATGTTTGCCGATGATGCAAAATTATGAGGAGGATTGAAACGGAGGACGATTAGGTAGGGAGGCTACAAGATGACCTAGACAGACTGAGTTGAATGGTCCAACAAATGGCTGTTGAAGTTCAACCCGGACCCGAGTAAATGCAAAGTAATGAAACTAGGCAGTGGAAATAGGAGGCCAGACACAGGATACAGAATAGGAGGTGAAGTACTTAATGAAACGAACAGAGAGAAAGATCTAGGAGAAAGAAGAGTAAGGGGAGACATGATCACAACCTACAAAATCCTCAGAGGAATCGACCGGGTAAACAAGGATAAACTATTCAACACTGGTGGGACGCGAACAAGGGGACACAGGTGGAAACTGAGTACCCACATGAGCCACAGAGACGTTAGAAGGAACTTTTTCAGTGTCAGAGTAGTTAACGGATGGAATGCATTAGGCAGTGATGTGGTGGAGGCTGACTCCATACACAGTTTTAAATGTAGATATGATAGAGCCCAGTAGGCTCAGGAATCTGTACACCAGTTGATTGACAGTTGAGAGGCGGGACCAAAGAGCCAAAGCTCAACCCCCGCAAGCACAAATAGGTGAGTACGCACACGCGCGCGCACACACACACACGCCATACATACACACGCCAAAGTACATGCGCGCGCATACTAACGAACAAACTCTCCAGAAATTGCAGAGTCATACCGCCACAGAGATATAAGCAGCATGAAAAGTACAGCCCATGACGGAGAGAAGCCAAGAGTCCGGAAGACACAGAAGGGGACCACAGCGCCCTGATGATCACAGCACAAGGGGACCACAGCGCCCTGATGATCACAGCACAAGGGGACCACAGCGCCCTGATGATCACAGCACAAGGGCATCACAGCACAAGGGGATCACAGCGCCCCCCACAAGACCAGAGACCCACTCACAGCAACAGGAGAGCGTCGGGTCAGCAGGCAGAGGTCCCGACGGGTGAACCACCAGCAGTAACTGACCCGTGACCTCTGCAGGATGACACTGACTCACCTGCTGATGAAGCTGAACATCAGCAGTTGTATAACATCCTGTTTGTGAGACTCCCGAGTACTATAACCTGTGTGAGACTCCAGAGTACTATAACTACCAATGTGTCGTCACCTGTGAGTGAACATAGCGGCCATACTGATCACGCTACCCATCTTCCTGTTTAGACAGTACTTTTGTAACTACGCACTGTAGTCACCAAGTCACTTGTGTTGTCCCGTCTCGAGTACTGCTCAGTACTCACTTCCCCCTTCAGAGCAGGAGAGATTGCTGAAATAGAGGGAATACAGAGAACATATACGGCACGCATAGACGCGATAAAGCACCTAAATTATTGAGATCGTCTCAAAGCTCTCCAAATGTACCCACTAGAAAGGAGACGAGAGAGATACCAAATAATATACACATGGAAAATACTGGAGGGCCAGGTCCCAAATCTACACAGTAAAATAACAACATACTGGAGTGAACGATATGGAAGAAAATGCAAGATTGAACCAATGAAGAGCAGAGGTGCCATAGGCACAATCAGAGAGCACTGTATAAACATCAGAGGTCCGCGGTTGTTCAACGTCCTCCCAGCAAGCATAAGAAATATTGCCGGAACAACCGTGGACATCTTCAAGAGAAAACTAGATTGTTTTCTTCAAGGAGTGCCGGACCAACCGGGCTGTGAAGGGTATGTGGGCCTGCGGGCCGCTCCAAGCAACAGCCTAGCGGACCAAACTCTCACAAGTCGAGCCTGACCTCGGGCTGGGCTTGGGGAGTAAAACTACTCCCAGAACCCTCATACAGGTACAATCTAGATGTAAGACTCCCGAGTATGCAGCCCGGCACACATCTCACACCTAAAAACCTAAAAAGGCCACAAAACCAAAGCAATGAGACTCATTCCGAGGTATGAGGCTTGAAGTACAAAGACTGAGGGAGCTGGGCTTCACCAGGCTGCATTAGAGAAGAGACAGGACCATAATAATGATAAAGAATGTTCAGAATGGAGCTGACAAACCACACACAGAAGCACTGTTCCAAAGTTAGGGACACCGGAACAAGGGGACACGGACTGTAGGCACAGACATAAATTATTCACATGTGAGAAACAACGCCAGTCATAACTCCAGCCTGTACAGCTAATTCAACTTTAAATATATTTACGATAATTAAATCTGAAGATTTAACTGCATTAAACTACTAAATAATTTCAATGTTTGAAAGGCGGAGCTTGGTGCTGACTCAATGATGAAGCCCGCGGTCTCTGACCACGACCCGGTGGGAGACCGGGTCGTGGGGCCAGTGATCCCCTGCAAGCTACACAAGATAGATAAACACAAGGTAGTTGGCCGTTAGGAGGCATCTTCTATTTATATCCATCCAGTCACTCACACATCTGTCTAACCTACGCTTGAAACAATCCATCACTACCACGTTTATAATGTTACACAGTAATTGGTGCCACATATCAACACCTGTGTTTCCCAACCAAAGTTGACCTCACTTTAAACTTATCCAATTGTTTCCATCCTATTTTGTACCGATATATTAACAATATTTGTTGTGTGTGTAAATATTATAGAGAGGTGTTGATGAGTGGTCAGACCTGTTGTGGCGCCAGCAGACGCAGTTGTGCTTCCTGTTGGTGCAGGCGGGGCACCTCCGCCAGCGTGCCGGGATGAGCCGTCCGGGGTGTAGCCAGCGTCGGAGCTTGGCCAGGGCCGTCCCAGCCCCGTCCTCGCCTCACTGATAACTAATTTCTCGTGCATCGTCGGCCACCGGTGCTGCGCCTCGTGTGTGTGTGGCCGACGGTGTGAGGAGCTAGGTGCTGCGCCCCGGGGTGAGGGGCGCCACTGCCTGTGGTGCTTGTGTGCGCCTGTGGCCCGCCTTCAGTGGCTCGTATCCCTCAAGCATTACGTCAGCTGATAAGGTAAAGCTATGATCACCAGGTAGATCACCAAGCTCCGCAACCATGCACTTTTCTTATTCACTCAACCACTACCATATTTATTATTATTATTATTACTATTATTATTATTATTATTATCATTATAATTATTATCACTCGTTATCGTTCTATGCGAATATTTTCTATATTTCTTTTAAAATTCAGTGTTCACCAGTTCGGGTCCCGAGCTAACCCGCGCACTTCTTACAGCGTTACATGGTCGAAACTTTTGTACACGCGAGGAAAAATTATCATAAATTGTTTGATAAATAACTATAGTTAAATGTGATGCAGTTACCTACGGGAGTGTGAGTAGGGAAGTTGCCGCCCGCCCCGACGCCCGCCCCGACGCCCACCGATACTCTCACTAAAACACATAGTCCAGGTGCCGTAAGCAGACGATGAGTCACAGTAACGGGGCTGAAGAAATGATGACCAAACCACTCATCAGAAACTGGAGAAGCGAAAACGTTTCGGTCCGTCCTGAACCATGACCAAGCACGCCTTGATCATGGTCCACCACGGACCGAAACGTCGTTACACACTGAAGGTCACAACCCACAGTCCGCAACGTCACCCTTCATAGGGACCGTCTGTCACCTGTCACCCGTCACGGGAACTGTCTGTCACCCGTCACGGGGACGATATCGACCAGGTCAGCACCACAAACCCGTCACTACACATACTATCAAAGGTGAGCAAACTTGAGAACACTAACTTACAGCTCCATATTTACCTGAGAGCCACCGTCCCTGGAGGAGGGTAGAAATAGCCTAAGCCACTCTTATACTTTTGAGATGTATTTTATGGTCTCAATAATCGAACTTGAACTTGAACCATCCCTAGTGACCTCGACAGTGACAGGAAGCCGGCGGCTTGCCAACGGTCTCACACACCACCATAGCTTGCAAAAAAACTTTGCAATAATATTTAGGCTACACGGAATTCTTATTTTGACATGAAAAAAACGTTAAACACCGAATGAAAACTTGTCATAAAGATATATGTATAGCTATAAAGAGTGTGTGTATGCGAGGTAGTGGGACCGCCTGACGCTAGGGGCTAGCCACACCAAACTTTGCAGGGTGATGTGTGTGTGTGTGTGTGTGGAGAGTGTCATAGGGTGGTTGGGTGTGAACGCCCCCTTGCTCTTCTTTAAAGGACTGGCTTCATTTTAGCCAGTCACTGGCACGGAGACTGGCTAAACAGTCTCCGTGGTGTAGTGGTAAGACACTCGCCTGGCGTTCCGCGAGCGCTATGTCATGGGTTCGTATCCTGGCCGGGGAGGATTTACTGGGCGCAAATGCTTAACTGTAGCCTCTGTTTAACGCAACAGTAAAATGTGTACTTGGATGAAAAAACGATTCTTCGCGGCGGGGATCGTATTCCAGGACCTGCCCGAAACGCTACGCGTACTAGTGGCTGTACAAGAATGTAACAACTCTTGTATATATCTCAAAAAAAAAAAAAAAAAAAAAAAAAAAGTGACAACCAACGAGTCCCATGAAGTCTGAAATGTGAATTTGGATGTCGATAGCATTTCTCCCCCCCCCCCCCAACATGTTTCTCGGCTTTTATGGGCGTTGAATCGACATGTTTCACCCTCCATAACCTTGAGTTAAAGTTTATTCGACATTACTCTAGCCTGTTTTGTCCAGTGGAAGAACGGCAGACACGGAGAGTGAGAAACATCACCTAACTTGAGGGAGGGGGGGGGGGTGACCTCACCTATCCTGAATGGCCTCACCTATCTTAGGGGAGGGGGGGGGGTTGGCCTCAGCCATCAGGGAAGTGACTTAATTAAAATAAATGTGGAAATTTCACCTTGTTTCATGAAAACGTTATTTGAATATATCTTCCCATTGTTCTATTCTCTCACGTGACGTCCCAGGACGGCCTGTAACCGACACGTTGTCGCAAAATTAACGTCACGTCCCGTTTTCTATTCGTGGGTCCTCGGGTAGGTTAGGTTCGGGCAATTTAGTACATCAATTTAGTGACGTTGTGAAGGGCATCAACACCCTGCGATAATTAACTGCGCAGCCGTATCAAAGAAAACGTACACAAGCGATGCACTAACTAAACAAAACCAAAATACTGAACGCTTCACACGAGGTCTCTCTTCCTCATATGGTGTAAAAAAAATTATATTGCACTTTTAGTAATATTAATGACATCTTTTATTAATTCCATATAAAATGTAATTTTTTTCATGTACATTTTCTTTTGGTGGTGGTACACAGATGGGATGTACCCGGCCTGTATATCTTTATAAAGATGTGTATATCTGTATAGCCTGAGTATACTAAAAGTTATACACTTGTGCGGATTCACCAGCCACTACCAGAGTGAATTCACCCAGCTAATGGCACATGTTCCTTCCTTCTTATCTAACCAGTCATCGCTTCTCAGAAAGATAAAGATTGCCCTATCAACCTTTTTTTTCAAAATAAACAACGGGATCAAGCAAAAGCAAATCAGAAGCGCCGTAAACTTGTCTTCCAGAATGTCCTCTAGCCTAGCACAGTCACCGAGCACAGTCAGCCTAGCACAGTCACCGAGCACAGTCAGCCTAGCGCAGTCACCGAGCACAGTCAGCCTAGCACAGTCACCGAGCACAGTCAGCCTAGCACAGTCACCGAGCACAGTCAGCCTAGCGCAGTCACCGAGCACAGTCAGCCTAGCACAGTCACCGAGCACAGTCAGCCTAGCGCAGTCACCGAACACAGTCAGCCTAGCGCAGTCACCGAGCACAGTCAGCCTAGCGCAGTCACCGAGCACAGTCAGCCTAGCACAGTCACCGAGCACAGTCAGCCTAGCACAGTCACCGAGCACAGTCAGCCTAGCGCAGTCACCGAGCACAGTCACTGAGCACAGTCACCGAGCGCAGTCACCGAGCACAGTCAGCCTAGCACAGTCACCGAGCACAGTCACCGAGCACAGTCAGCCTAGCGCAGTCACCGAGCACAGTCAGCCTAGCGCAGTCACCGAGCACAGTCACCGAGCACAGTCACCGAGCACAGTCACCGAGCACAGTCAGCCTAGTGCAGTCACCAAGCACAGTCAGCCTAGCGCAGTCACCGAGCACAGTCAGCCTAGCGCAGTCACCGAGCACAGTCAGCCTAGCGCAGTCACCGAGCACAGTCAGCCTAGCGCAGTCACCGAGCACAGTCACCGAGCACAGTCAGCCTAGCGCAGTCACCAAGCACAGTTAGCCTAGCGCAGTCACCGAGCATAGTCAGCCTAGCGCAGTCACCGAGCACAGTCAGCCTAGCGCAGTCACCGAGCACAGTCAGCCTAGCGCAGTCACCAAGCACAGTCAGCCTAGCGCAGTCACCGAGCACAGTCAGCCTAGCGCAGTCACCGAGCACAGTCAGCCTAGCGCAGTCACCGAGCACAGTCAGCCTAGCGCAGTCACCGAGCACAGTCAGCCTAGCGCAGTCACCAAGCAGTCAGCCTAGCGCAGTCACCGAGCACAGTCAGCCTAGCGCAGTCACCAAGCAGTCAGCCTAGCGCAGTCACCAAGCAGTCAGCCTAGCGCAGTCACCGAGCACAGTCAGCCTAGCGTAGTCACCGAGCACAGTCAGCCTAGTGCAGTCACCAAGCACAGTCAGCCTAGCGCAGTCACCGAGCACAGTCAGCCTAGCGCAGTCACCGAGCACAGTCAGCCTAGCGCAGTCACCGAGCACAGTCAGCCTAGCGCAGTCACCGAGCACAGTCAGCCTAGCGCAGTCACCGAGCACAGTCAGCCTAGCGCAGTCACCAAGCAGTCAGCCTAGCGCAGTCACCGAGCACAGTCAGCCTAGTGCAGTCACCGAGCACAGTCAGCCTAGCGCAGTCACCGAGCACAGTCAGCCTAGCACAGTCACCGAGCACAGTCAGCCTAGCACAGTCAGCCTAGCACAGTCAGCGAGCACAGTCAGTCTAGCACAGTCACCACGAACAATCAGCCTAATAGTCACCAAGAACAATCAGCCTAACACAGTCACCAAGAACAATTAGCCTAACACAGTCACCAAGAACAATCAGCCTAACACAGTCACCAAGAACAATCAGCCTAACAGTCACCAAGAACAATCAGCCTAACACAGTCACCAAGAACAATCAGCCTAACACAGTCACCAAGAACAATCAGCCTAACAGTCACCAAGAACAATCAGCCTAACACAGTCACCAAGAACAATCAGCCTAACACAGTCACCAAGAACAATCAGCCTAACAGTCACCAAGAACAATCAGCCTAACACAGTCACCACGAACAATCAGCCTAACACAGTCACCAAGAACAATCAGCCTAACAGTCACCAAGAACAATCAGCCTAACAGTCACCAAGAACAATCAGCCTAACAGTCACCAAGAACAATCAGCCTAACAGTCACCAAGAACAATCAGCCTAACAGTCACCAAGAACAATCAGCCTAACAGTCACCAAGAACAATCAGCCTAACAGTCACTAAGAACAATCAGCCTAACAGTCACCAAGAACAATCAGCCTAACAGTCACCAAGAACAATCAGCCTAGCCTTAACACTTTAAAATATAATTTTAAAATTCTTATAATTTTTATTCCAATTACCCTTTTTATTTTCATTTTATTTACCCGATTAATTCATCCCTCTCAAGAAGATTAATTCATCCCTCTCTTCTTCTCTCAAGAAGAAGATCCCTTATCAATAGGATTAACAGGCAGCACTAACCGTTCTGCTGCCTATCAACAGCCTTTAATAATAATCGCTAAATGTGAAGTTAACATTTTCTTGTATAAAGGAATAATTCCCTGAACTTTGTCTTGTCAAGTATAAATATGAAACCATTCTACAAATAAAGATTATGAGGCTGTAGATATGTAAGCACCTCCACTTTTATGAATACAAATATTCAATTCAATGGACTATATATAATTCTTACCAAGAAATTACTTCGACCAAGTTAAGCAAATGGTCTTGTTCCCAGAGCCAAACAAGCAAATCAGATGTAAATTTAACAAACCAACCCTCGGAGCCCAAGATAGCCTAATGTCAAGCCAAGAATACATGTATCGCGAGGAAACTTGTACACAGCCTAGTGTAGGTCAGGAGTGTTGGGAGGGAAGTTAACGCGGCGACAGTGAAGGGGTCGCTGTACGTCCTGTCCACATGTGTCAGTTGTCTGTAATTCCCCGGGCTACACACCTCGCTCAAGAAACAATTAGAAAAGTTGCTGCAAGACGTGCCGGACCAACAGGGTTGTATATATGCGGGCCTGCGACCGCGCCAAGCAACAGCTTGATGGAACATGTTATCTCAAGACAAGCCTGGCGCCAGTCTGGGCTTGGGTCTAGACGAACTCTCACAATCCAGAATTACCTCTCCAGTTCGCAGCATGTATTTGTTATATTTAGCTCTATATACTTCAAAAAACTTGTTTCAATTTCAATGTCCCCCCCCCCCCTTCCCTAGGTTCTTCAGTCTTCCAGCGACGTGAGGTACAGTTCACTCAGCCTTTCCTCCTAACTCATGCCTCTTAGTTCTAGGACTTGTCTTCAGACTTGTCTCTTCAAAAGCGTGACCGAATTGGACAAAACATGAATTACCAATAGTTTTTCCTTAATGGTTCAGGCAGTGAACATTATCAAGATGGCCCACTAACCAGTCCGTCCTCCTAAGGTTTCTCAACGTCAAGAAAACGGTCAATTTAAAGTGTCCTTCCCTTAACCTACCAGAGGACCCAAAACAGAAAACGGGACAGTACGTCACTTTCGCCAGCCGCTTCCATTTCCTTGTAGGACAATTTCTGGCCTTGTGTAACACATACGTGCGAAATGCGACGTTCTTGGTAAGAGGACAGGTTGTTGCCGGGCCGCTGAGTACAGCCGTCACCTGTACTCCGCCACACTGGAAACGAATGGTCTCAACGTCTCGAGTTTTGAGCTGTAAATGACGCCACTTACACCTGAAGTGTAAATGAGAGCACTGTGAGGGAACACGTACCCAGGTGTAAGACTCACCTGGGCCTGGTGGCGTATCCTGTGACGACATAGTGTACAAGGTCGTTAACTACAGTGATATCGTAAGACATTTATAGACATCACGTGAATACTTGCGAACACACATAATAAGAGAAGGGGGGGGGGAAGTTTAGGTGTGTGTACTCACCTAGTTGTACTTGCGGAGGGGTTGAGCTTTGACTCTCTGGTCCCGCCTCTCAACTATCAATCTACTGGTTTACAGATTCCTGAGCTTCTTGAGCTCTATCATATCTACAATTGAAACTGTGTATGGAGTCTGCCTCCATACACAGAGGAGACATGATCGAGACTTCTCAATACTTACAGGATTGATAGAAAGGAAGAGGAGGCAGTGTTCACCATGAATACCAACAGAACAAGAAGGAAGGAATGGAAGATGGAGAAATAGTTAAGCAACTTTTTTTTTGCGTATTATTAGGAAAACAAAATGAACAACAAGTATATGTTGTAAAAGCGAACGCCATTAGTACTTTTATACGTATATATGATGAAAAAATTGGCCGGGGTGTTAAGGGGAGATTCTTGAAATGGGTTGAAGACTACCTCACAGGGAGGATAGCCAAGGTCTGCTTCAATGGAGCAGTCTCCAGAACAATGAATATGGAACTCGGGACCCCCCAAGGCGGAGTCTTAAGCCCTACACTATTCAATGTACTTATGAACGCCATTGCAAATATTGATTTTCCGGAAGGAACACAACAAGTGGGGTATGCAGATGATGTCCTAATACAAGCTCCCACCTTGGGAAAAATTAAACAGTCCATTGAACTCCTCGGAAGGAAATGTATTGAGCTCGGTTTCACTCTCTCCACAAACAAGACAAAAGCATACTCTCATCACAAGAGGGGAGAAAATGAAGAACTACAAATTAATGGTGTAACACTTGAATGGGTTGATCACTATCGATACCTTGGCGTCACTGTCGGCTCTAACAAGGGGAAGAGAGAGGAGCTCAACCACTCATAGGAACATGCAAAAGTCGACTCAGGACACTGAAAGCCATGACCTGGAATGGGCATGGAGCCTCTATTGCCGTGCTTAAAATGATGTACACAGCCTATGTGCGCTCCGTCATAGACTATGCCGCACCAGTTCTGTGCACCTACTCCCAAAGCGATATGAAAAGGCTCGAGAGCATTCAGAATGAAGCCATGACGACCATTCTTGGAGTTCAAAGAACTGCCAAAACGTCTAATCTACGAGAGCAGTTGTCCCTCCCCAGTGTTAAAAGCAGAATTAAGAAACTGAATGCTAAGCTTGCAATTAGGATACACAGAGATCCCCATTACAATGGTATTGCCAAGAAAAATCTAAGTTCTGTGCTGCTAACAGGAGAAACAAAAAATGGCATCACACATCAGTCCGCTACCTCGAAGAGCTTCACCTGCTTGAGCAAGCCCGTGAGCTCCTGCCTGTAGAGAGGTTACCTCCCTGGGAGGATGACTCGTGCAGGATTATCATCAATGAAATGGCAACGAAAAAATCCATGATACCACAAGAAATGAGGCACAAGTATCTCGAGGAAATTTATAAAGAAGCCGGAAATGAACCAGATCAAATCTACACTGACGGGTCATCTAATCCTGTCAATGGCAGGGCTGGTGCAGCATACACTGTAATTAAGGATAATGCTTTTCAACGCAGAAATGAAGAAAAAGCGCGTATTGAGAACTATGCCTCTTCAATGCAAGCAGAGCGTTGTAACCCGTTCTCGCACTTGCTTATAGTCAATATTGGCTTATTTAATAAGTGCATATGTGACATACTAATTGATTGTGAATATTTTAGTTTACCTTGAAAAGCTTCATAGAAAACACCGACCTCACCTAACCTTCTTAGTATGTTAAGATAAGCATCTTATTGCTTCTTATTTACAATTATTACTTAACCTATCAACGGTACAAGTTAAGTAATAATTGTAATTAAGAAGCAATAAGATGTTTATCTTAACATACTAAGAAGGTTAGGTGAGGTCAGTGTTTTCTATGAAGCTTTTCAAGGTAAACTAAAATATTTACAATCAATTAGTATGTCACATATGCACTTATTAAATAAGCCAATATTGACTATAAGCAAGTGCGAGAACGGGTTGCATTGTTATGGCGTTAAGATTCCTTGAACGGAACACTAATGGTGCAGTGATCTGCACTGATTCAAAAGCAGCACTGAAAATCCTAAGTAATAATCGGGCAGAAAATCTTGTGATAGTCGCTGAAATTAAGAGAGCTGTGAGGGTACTAACCAACCAGGGAAGAGTCGTCACGTTTCTGTTTCTGTGCTGACTGCTGAAGGCTCAGCTGAAGGAGACCATATTGAATACTTCATACCCAAGACTCTTCTACAAATTAGAGGTATTGTCAGGCAACATCACCGTGACAAGGTAACTGAGGAAAGAAGGATAGAAGCTTAAACCAGTGAATCTGTACGATGGTACAACATGGTTGCAGCTGGCAATCCCAGTCATTATGGCCGAAGAGGAGGAGGACGCGGGAGAGAATCAGTAATAGCGAGAATCCGTCTTGGATACAAATATCCATGGAGATTCGGAATGGAAAAACAGTTGATCAGCGGAGTCGCAGAATCTGTGATGAGAGTGACGGACACTGCCTTGACCACTATCTACGTGAATGTGAACACCTTAGGGACATTAGAAATATGTGTAGAATAACAAACCCCACATTGTTTGAGTTAGGAAAACTCTATTTGTCAAATATTGATACTGTTCTTAAAAGATTCCCCCATTTTGCACTCGCAAAATAACGTAAGATTTTATGGGTTGACGAATGTTAATCTTCTAGTTTGAGAAGCTGTTTACTTAAGACAGTTAAGCAAGTTCCAGCTGTGTCTGGGTACAAGTGACAGGATGAACAACCCAGCGGGTTTTCTTCCTATTAGGGAGTGTTGTACATGCTGCTATGGCGGTGTGTCCACTCACAGGATGAGTGGCGCTGCCTAATCAACGGCCCGTCGGGACAAAATTTAAAAATTTAACGGCGAGGTCCAAGAGCTGAAACCCGATCCTATAAGTTCAAATACCTGAGTCCACACCCAAATATCATAGTACACGCTGTCGTAGACTAAGACAAGTGCAATTATGTCTCACCAGAGGTTGACCCACTACCACAAGAACGCCATCAATCCATCACACGTTCACTACACGAACCACACCGGCAGAGGGCGCATCACCCCAACTCTGTGACTGTGATCGTTCCCAACGTCACTAAAGTGGTGTATTAAATTACCGAACCTAACCTAACCGAGGACCCACGGATAGAAAACGGAACATCAGTTTCTGGCTTCAAGGGATTTAAACGTCAAAATGTGCTATACTGTTCTAGGCTAGAGGCTTGGTTGTGTTCAATGGGGAGATGTTGGTCAAGTTGGGGAGTGGTGGTGAGGTTGATGTGGGGTGGGGTGGGGGGGGGGTTGCGTGGTTGATGGGGGGGGGGGGGGTTGTTGACGGGGAGCGAGCGAAGGGGTGACCGTTATACTGGTAGTCAAACGGGCACCACAGCAAGTATAGCAAGTGGGATTTATTACTGTAAGTATGGTAGTTATCAAGCCACCAGCACCGCGCTCGCTAAAGATATCGTACCGTAGTACACATACACACGATATCCTTACAAGTAGTACCATATACCCCTAAATGAATCTATAAATAACGTCAGAACTCCAAATTTGGTTTTTGAGGCTAGTTAGTGCCTTAATATATTCCTAACTGCACATACGAATTGAAATCCTCAAGTTAATACTGTAGTGAAATGATTAAATACTGTTCCTTAATTAGCTGTTGCTATTTTGCTGTAAAAGAAGCCTCTAAGTCCTAAAACGGACTTGGTTGTGGTAGGCCTACGGCATCAATGCCCTCAAACACTAAAGTTTCAGCTGGTCATAATTGCGTTAATTGAGTTGCAGTAAAATTAATATTTTCATAAAATTTATCACAAATTTACTCCCAATGTTTGTCAAAGGGTTCAAATAACATGATCTGCATAATTACAACTCCACACAAAACAATCAACGCATTTCAGAATATTGCAAATAATGGTACAATTACACTGATTGTGTTCAGTTATTATGCAGTGACAGCCAATATTGTTACCCAACACTTGCCACCACTTTGATCGTTTGCCAAATAATAACTATCACAAGCAAATCTATTTCGTGTATTTCTTCCATTAATATTTCATCTCTAAACGTTATGTTAAAAGTACCACACAGTCTTCCTTTCTATTTCATCACTTGTATTAATTAAGGCTTCCTTGCATGGCCAAGGTTCTCGAAGGAAATATATGGGATATAATAACACAAGAACAGCTTATAACACGATCGCTCAACTGAACTTAAGACGAACAGTATAGCAAAAATGACATCGTAAGTTCGCCAGGCTAACAGAGGCGTCTAGCCTAGCCAAGCCACACAACCCACCTGGCCGGCTACCCAGTTCACCCCGCACATATATAATATGTATCACACACTGCATTCATCCAGGCGCCAGCACTGGAAAATATATACTATTATTGGGCAATTTTTTTGGGGGGTTTCCATTCACCGGAGCAGATGTATGTGAGAGTATATACAGGAGCGAGCACTGTAGAGGGACGGCCGCGCGTCACTGTAGCACGGGCTCGGCTGCCAGGGCCCCTCTCACTCCTCCAACTGATAACGTGTAATCTTGATAGTGCGATAATGACATCTTCCGGCTGATATCTGAATTGTCTCGCACCATTTAACCGGGCTACTTTATATCTATACATTAGGTGGCTATTAAGGCGAGCGCCTCAGGACACAACCTAAATATATTACGGTAGCAGAAGGACCCGAGGTTCGCCAATTGATTATCATAGTTCTGGCTGCATCACCCGCCGCTAAAACAATGATAGACTGTTCCCAGTAGACAGGAGCAGAGCCGCAGACTACTGCCAGGGACCCGTAACACAGGTAAGTGGCAGTGAGGCTAGGGAGGTGGGGAAAGAGGAGGTGACTGGCTGATGTAGTAAAGACATCACAAATTTAAACTTGAGAAAACTTGCAAAAGATACTTGGTTGTGAAAAGCCAGGTAAAAGCCCTTTTTTTTAACACACAGGTGGGTACAGGAACAGAGTAACAGACGACTGCTAACTTCTGTTGAAAGGCTGAAAACTTAAACATATATTATCTTCCTTGGAGACTTCAATCTACCCAGTTTAAAATGGAGAATAGTAAACAATAGCATTGTAGGAGGAAACCAACCTGGAAATAACCAACCACAGGTCAGAGAACTACTGAGATTCTGTGACAAATTCTCGCTCAGTCATCAGATTACAGAACCAACTAGGAACGAGAACACGCTGGACCTGATATTCATGAACAATGATGAGCTAATCAGAGACATTACTGTCTCAGACACTATGTACTCGGACCACAAGCTCATTGAAGTGAAAACTAACATTAATAACGGTAGTAGGCTCAAGAGAAACAACAAGCGAGAGGGGCTATTCAATGAATTCAATTTTAATAATAAAAGGATAGACTGGGAGAAAATAAACAGGGAACTTACAAACATTCAATGGGAAAATGTTATAAAAAATAAAAATCCTTCACAAGGAATAGAAAAACTGACTTTGAAGCATATGAAGTCTGTCTGAAACATGTTCCTTTGAGGAAAGCCAGAAAGAGGTCCAATGTAGAAAGAGAACGCAGACGACATTACAAAAGAAGGAAGAAATTAACGGAAATGCTTAAGCAGACACGACTCTCCATACAAAGAAGAAATAATTTAAACAGGGAGATTGAAGAAATCGAACAGAGACTGAAGCATTCCTATCAGACTGAAGAAAGGCAACTAGAACAGAAAGCAATTCAAGAAATAAAGAAAAATCCAAAATATTTCTTCTCATATGCTAAATCAAAAGTAAAAACCACTGCCAGTATTGGACCTATTCGTATTAGTGAAGGTTCACACACTGAGGATGACAAAGAAATTAGTGAAATCCTAAAAAAGCAGTATGACATGTTTAGCACTCCGATACTCAGCATGAAAGTGGAAGATTCGGACAATTTCTTTATGAATGATATCCAAACACCTGTAAATATAACTGATATCAACACGGGCGTAGCAGATTTTGAAAGAGAAATTGACAATATGCTCAATGCACTCAGCCCTGGGTCCAGACTCATGGAATTCAATATTTATAAAGAAATGCAAAGTGCCAGTTGCACAGGCACTCAGTACAGTGTGGAGGAAGAGCTTGGACACGGGGGAGATACCAGATGCGCTGAAAGCAGCAGACATAGCCCCTCTACACAAGGGAGGTAGCAAAGCATTGGCAAAGAATTATAGACCAGTTGCACTAACGTCCCACATAATAAAAGTATTTGAGAGAGTGATCAGGAGTCAGGTTACTAGATTCATGGAAATCAATGACCTTCACAACCCAGACCAACATGGATTTAGAGCAGGAAGATCGTGCCTCTCACAGCTACTTGCCCATTATGACAAAATCTCTGAGGCATTAGAAGAAAAAAACAATGCAGATGTTGTATTCACATATTTTGCAAAGGCATTTGACAAATGTGACCACGGAGTGATTGCACACAAAATGAGGTTAATGGGTATAACTGGTAAAGTAGGATGCTGGATACTCAATTTTCTGTCGAACAGAACACAGAGTAACAGTCAATCAAGTAAAATCGAGTCCAAGCGCAGTTAAAAGCTCTGTACCTCAAGGTACAATCCTTGCACCACTGCTGTTCCTTATTCTCATATCAGATATAGACAAAAATACAAGTCACAGCTTCGTGTCATACTTTGCAGATGATACAAAAATTAGCATGAAAATTACCTCTGCTGAAGACATTGAAAAACTACAAACAGACATTAACAAAGTTTTCGATTGGGCAGCAGAAAATATCACGATGTTTAACGGTGATGAATTCCAGGCACTCAGATACGGCAAAAATGAGGATCTGAAACATAATACAGAGTACAAAACACAATCGAATCTGCCCATAGTAGGAAAACAGCATGTCAATTATTTGGGAATAATGATGTCCGACGACCTAACGTTAAGGGAGCATAACCAAGCAAGTATTGCGTCAGCCAGAAAAATGATAGGATGGATTACGAGAACTTTCAAATCCAGAGATCCCATTACAATGGTTGTACTCTTCAAGTCACTTGTGTTGTCCCGCCTTGAGTACTGCTCAGTACTCACTTCCCCCTTCAGAGCAGGAGAGATTGCTGAAATAGAGGGAATACAGAGAACATATACGGCACGCATAGACGAGATAAAGCACCTAAATTATTGGGATCGTCTCAAAGCTCTCCAAATGTACTCACTAGAAAGGAGACGAGAGAGATACCAAATAATATACACATGGAAAATACTGGAGGGCCAGGCCCCAAATCTGCACAGTAAAATAACAACGTACTGGAGTGAACGATATGGAAGAAAATGCAGAATAGAACCAGTGAAGAGCAGAGGTGCCATAGGCACAATCAGAGAACACTGTATAAACATCAGAGGTCCGCGGTTGTTCAACGTCCTCCCAGTGAGCATCAGAAATATTGCCGGAACAACCGTGGACATCTTCAAGAGGAAACTAGATTGTTTTCTTCAAGGAGTGCTGGATCAGCCGGGCTGTGGTGGGTATGTGGCCCTGCAGGCCGCTCCAAGCAACAGCCTGATGGATCAAACTCTCACAAGTCAAGCCTGGCCTCGGGCCGGACTTGGGGAGTAAAAGAACTCCCCGAACCCCATCAACCAGGTTACCCTTCCTTTAGCTCATGGTAAGCCTTACCCCGCTACTTTCCCCGGAATACGACCTGCCAATCGTTTAACAACCAGGTACCCAATCACTGCGGGGTGAAGAGAGCGTACAGTTCAATAATAGCACCTACCTAATCCTCCAGGCAATTTGTTCTAGTTATAGCACGTCGCATTTTGACATACTTTACCTAAGGACAAACACTGATGAAAATGGTAGCGGTCCGAGAAACTGACGACGTATGTCCTGCTCGTGGGTGGTCCTTGATGGGGTTCTGGGAGTTCTTCTACTCCCCAAGCCCGGCCCGAGGTCAGGCTGGACTAGTGAGAGCTTGGTCCACCAGGCTGTTGCTTGGAGCGGCCCCAGGCCCACATACCCATCACAGCCCGGTTGAGGAAACTATCTAGTTTTCTCTTGAAGATGTCCACGGTTGTTCCGACAATATTTCTTATGCTCGCTGAGAGGGTTTTGAACAACTTCTGATGTTCATACAGTGTTCTCTGATTGTGCCTATGTCACCTCTGCTCTTCAGTGGTTCTATTCTGCATTTTCTTCCATATCGTTCACTCCAGTACGTTGTTATTTTACTGTGCAGATTTGGGGCCTGGTCCTCCAGTATTTTCCATGTGTATATTATTTGGTATCTCTCTCGTCTTCTTTCTAGAGAGTACATTTGGAGAGCTTTGAGACGATCCCCATAATTTAGGTGCTTTATCGCATTTATGTACTCTGTATTCCCTCTATTTCAGCAATCTATATTGCTCTGAAGGGGGAAGTGAGTACTGAGCAGTATTCAAGACGAGACAGCACAAGTGATTTGAAGAGTACAACCATTGTGATGGGATCTCTGGATTTGAAAGTTCTCGTAATCCATCCGATCATTTTTCTGGCTGCCCCAATATTTGCTTGGTTATGCTCCCTAAACGTTAGATCGTCAGACATCATTATTCCCAAATCTTTTACATGCTGCTTTCCTACAATGGACAAATTTAATTGCGTTTTGTACTCTGTATTATGTTTAAGGTCCTCATTTTTACCGTACCTGAGTCTCTAGAATTTATCACTGTTAAACATCATGTTATTTTCTGCTGCTTAGTCAAAGACTTCATTAATATCTGCTTGTAGTTTTCAATGTCTTCAAAAGAGGTAATTTTCATGTTGATTTTTGTGTCATCTGCAAAGGATGATACGAAGCTGTGACTTGTATTTGAGTCTATATCTGATATGAGAATAAGGAAAAGCAGTGGTGCAAGGACTGTACCTTGAGGTATCGAGCTTTTAACTGCGCTTGAACTCGATTTTATTTGATTGTCTATTACTCTTTGTGTCCTGTTCGACAGAAAATTGGGTATCCAGCGTCTTTACCAGTTATTCCATTGACATCATTTTGTGTGCTATCACTCCATGGTCACCTGTCACATTATCGATGCCTTTGCGAAGTCCGTGTATACACACATTGCATTCTGTTTTTCTTCTAATGCCTCATTGATTTTGTCATAGTGGAAAATACTGTGAGAGGCATGATCTTCCTGCTCTAAATCCATGTTGGCCTGGGTTGTGAGGTCATTAGTCTCCATGAAAGCAGTGACCTGACTCCTGATCACTCTCTCAAATACTTTTATTATGTGGGAGTTAGTGCAACTGGTCTATAATTCTTGTCCAATGCTTTGTCTCCTCCCTGTGTAGAGGGGTACCTCCCCTTCCTCTCCTTTCCACCATTCCCCGGCACCTCCCCTCCTCCCCACCATTCCCCCGGCACCTCCCTCTCCTCCCACCATTCCCCCGGCACCTCCCCTCCCTCCCCACCATTCCCCCGGCACCTCCCCTCCTCCCCACCATTCCCCCGGCACCTCCCCACCATTTCCCCGGCACCTCCCATCCTCCCCACCAATTCCCCCGGCACCTCCCCACCATTCCCCCAGCACCTCCCCACCATATTCCCCCGGCACCTCCCCACCATTCCCCCGGCACCTCCCCACCATTCCCCCGGCACCTCCCCCCATTCCCCCGGCACCATCCCTCCTCCCCACCATTCACCCCGGCACCTCCCCACCATTCCCCCGGCACTCCCCTCCTCCCCACCATTTCCCCGGCACCTCCCTCCTCCCCACCATTCCCCCGGCACCTCCCCTCCTCCCCCACCATTCCCCCGGCACCTCCCCTCCTCCCCACCATTCCCCCGGCACCCCCTCCCCACCTCCCCACCATTCCCCCGGCACCTCCCCTCCTCCCCACCATTCCCCGGCACCTCCCCACCATTTCCCCCGGCACCTCCCCACCTCCCACCATTCCCCGGCACCTCCCCTCCTCCCCACCATTCCCCCGGCACCTCCCCACCATTCCCCCGGCACCTCCCCACCTCCCCACCATTCCCCCGGCACCTCCCCACCTCCCCACCATTCCCCCGGCACCTCCCCTCCCTCCCCCACCATTCCCCCGGCACCTCCCCACCATTCCCCCGGCACCTCCCCACCATTCCCCGGCACCTCCCCACCATTCCCCCGGCACCTCCCTCCTCCCCCCCATTCCCCCGGCACCTCCCCTCCTCCCTCCCCACCATTCCCCCGCACCTCCCCTCCTCCCCACCATTCCCCCCGGCACCTCCCCTCCTCCCCACCATTCCCCCGGCACCTCCCCACCATTCCCCCGGCACCTCCCCACCATTCCCCCGGCACCTCCCCCTCTCCCCACCATTTCCCCGGCACCTCCCCACCATTTCCCCGGCACCTCCCCACCATTCCCCCGGCAGACCTCCCCACCATTCCCCCGGCACCTCCCCACCATTCCCCCGGCACCTCCCCACCATTCCCCCGGCACCTCCCCCTCCTCCCCACCATTTCCCCGGCACCTCCCCACCATTTCCCCCGGCACATCCCCACCATTCCCCGGCACCTCCCCACCATTCCCCCGGCACCTCCCCACCATTCACCCGGCACCTCCCCTCCTCCCCACCATTCCCCCGGCACTCCCCTCCTCCCCACCATTCCCCCGGCACCTCCCCTCCTCCCCACCATTCCCCCGGCACCTCCCCTCCTCCCCACCATTCCCCCGGCACCTCCCCACCTCCCCCATTCCCCCGAGAACTCCCCTCCTCCCCACCATTCCCCCGGCACCTCCCCACCATTCCCCGGCACCTCCCCACCATTCCCCCGGCACCTCCCCCCCATTCCCCCCGGCACCTCCCCTCCTCCCCACCATTCCCCCGGCACCTCCCCACCATTCCCCCCGGCACCTCCCCACCATTCCCCGGCACCTCCCCACCATTCCCCCGGCACCTCCCCACCATTCCCCCGGCACCTCCCCACCATTTCCCCGGCACCTCCCCATCATTCCCCCGGCACCTCCCCACCATTTCCCCGGCACCCATTTTACTGTCAGCCAAATTAATGTTATTTCCCGTAAATTGCGTTTGATACGAGACTCACTAACTGGGAGCCGCGCGGGGCGTCAATGTTGTTATACTCATTACTCTCGTCTGCC
>WNGS01164858.1:17094655-17135798 GCA_020271785.1 Procambarus virginalis
CGTTATGCATTCGGCAGTATGGTCTTTCTCTAGAATTTGCGGGTAGCTGACCAAGTTACTACGCCTTGTAGTCGTGATCCCTAGGTAATCAAATGCCTAGGGTACAAGGGGTTGAACTAGAGGCTGTAGCAGGAACTTTGGGGGAATTCTAGAATAGCTAACTGGGGGCGAGATAATGGAGGTAAAGAGAAGCTATTTCCCCATCCACCCCGTAACATCCATCCCCACAGCCAAAGAAGTGGAGGACGATGGTCTCTGCTCCTAAAAGACAAGACCTACATCCAGAGGACGTAGACGATGTAGGTTCTCAACCCTAACATGCCAATAGACGATGGATCGAGGGATATGTGTCTCAACCCCACAGCCAAAGCACTGTGGGGATATCCCACAGCAAGGACGAGCTCTCATCCCCACAGCCAAAGACGAGGACGAAGGATGTCTCATCCCTACAGCCAAAGACGAGGACGAGGAGTCTCAACCCACAGCCAAAGACGAGGACGAAGAGGTCTCAACCCACAGCCAAAGACGTGGACGAGGAGGTCTCATCCCACAGCCAAAGACGTGGACGAGGAGGTCTCATCCCACAGCCAAAGACGTGGACGAGGAGGTCTCATCCCACAGCCAAAGACGTGGACGAGGAGGTCTCATCCCACAGCCAAAGACGTGGACGAGGAGGTCTCATCCCACAGCCAAAGACGTGGACGAGGAGGTCTCATCCCACAGCCAAAGACGTGGACGAGGAGGTCTCATCCCACAGCCAAAGACGAGGACGAGAGGTTCTCATCCAAACAGCCAAAGAAGAGGACGAGGAAGGTCTCAATCCCACAGCCAAAGACGAGGACGAGGAGGTCTCAACCCAAATCCAAGAGCGAGACTAGAGGTCTCATCCCCACAGCCAAAGAGTGGACCGAGAGGTCTCATCCCCACCGCCAAAGACGAGGACGAGGAGGTCTCAACCCACAGCCAAAGACGTGGACGAGGAGGTCTCATCCCCACAGCCAAAGACGGAGGACGAGTGAGGTCCAAACACACAGCCAAAGACGAGGACGAGAGGTCTCATCCCCACAGCCAAAGACTAGGACGAGGAGGTCTCATCCCACAGCCAAAGACGTGGACGAGGAGGTCTCATCCCACAGCCAAAGACGTGGACGAGGAGGTCTCATCCCACAGCCAAAGACGTGGACGAGGAGGTCTCATCCCCACAGCCAAAGACGAGTACGGGTAGGTCTCATCCCCAAAGCCAAAGACTAGGCGGGGTTAGCCCTCAACCACATTCCAAAGAACTTGGAGAAGGAGGGTCGCATCCCCACAGCCAAGACGAGGACGAGGAGGTCTCATCCCCACGGCCAAAGACGAGGACGAGGAGGTCTCATCCCCACGGCCAAAGACGAGGACGAGGAGTCTCATCCCCACAGCCAAAGACGTGGACGAGGAGGTCTCACCCCACAGCCAAAGACGTGGACGAGGAGGTCTCATCCCCACGGCCAAAGACGAGGACGAGGACGAGGAGGTCTCATCCCCACGGCCAAAGACGAGGACGAGGAGGTCTCATCCCCACAGCCAAAGACAGGACCGAGGAGGTCTCAACCCACAGCCAAAGACGTGGACGAGGAGGTCTCATCCCACAGCCAAAGACGTGGACGAGGAGGTCTCATCCCACAGCCAAAGACGTGGACGAGGAGGTCTCATCCCACAGCCAAAGACGTGGACGAGGAGGTCTCATCCCACAGCCAAAGACGTGGACGAGGAGGTCTCACCCCACAGCCAAAGACGTGGACGAGGGGTCTCATCCCCACATCCAAGACGAGGACTAGGAGGTCTCATTCCCCACAGCCAAAGACGTGACGAGGAGTTCTCAACACACAGCCAAAACGAGGACGAGGAGGTTTCTCATCCCAACACCAAGACGTGGACGAGGAGTTCTCATCCCCACAGGCCAAAGAACGAGGACGAGGACGAGGATGTCTCACTACCCCCCCAGCCAAAGACGAGGACGAGGAGGTCTCATCCCACAGCCAAAGACGTGGACGAGGAGGTCTCATCCCCACGGCCAAGAATAGGAACGAGGAGGTCCTCACCCCCACAGCCAAAGACGAGGACGAGGAGTCTCAACCCACACCAAATACTTGACGAGGAGTTCTCATCCCCAAAGCCAAAGACGTGGACTAGGAGGTCTCATCCCCACAGCCAAAGACGTGGACGAGGACGAGGAGGTCTCAACCCCCAGCCAAAGACGAGGACGAGGAGGGCTCATCCCCACAGCCAAAGACGGAAGAGGAGGTCTCACCCCACCGCCAAAGACGAGGACGAGGAGGTCTCAACCCCCAGCCAAAGACGAGGACGAGAGGTCTCATCACCACAAGCCCAAAGACGAAGACGAGGAGGTCTCACCCCCACAGCCCAAAGACGAGGACGAGGAGGTCGCACCCCCACAGCCAAATAAGAAGGACGAGGATGTCTCATCCCCACAGCCCAAAACGAGGACGAGGAGGTCTCAACCCCCAGCCAAAGACGAGGACGAGGAGGTCTCATCCCACAGCCAAAGACGTGGACGAGAGGTCTCACCCCCAGCAAAGATCGAGGACGATGAGTCTCACCACAGCCAAAGACGAGACGAGAGGTCTCATCCACACAGCCAAAGACGAGAACGAGGACGAGGAGGAAGTCTCATCCCCCACAACGCAAAGAAGAGGACGGGACAGGAGGTCTCAACCCCAAGCCAAAGACGGGACGATAGGTCTTCACCCCCACAGCCAAAGACTAGGACAGGAGGTCTCCCCAACATCCAAAGACGAGGACGAGGATGTCGTCTCACCCCCACAGCAAAGACGAGGACGAGGAGGTCTCCACCCCACACCAAATCCTCTTGCGTAAACACCCCAAAAAGCTCTCTGTTTTAACTCTCATCAAGCCTTTATTGATTTACAAATAACCTCCACTTTACATTAATGTAATGGTGCATTCAGGAGGTGGCGTCTCACATGGCTGCGTAGGGCCAGACCTGCCCCCTCACACCCTACAGGCAACAGTCTTCCTCTTACATACGTAATGTATTAATTATCTTAATCATATCACTATTATTATTTGATTAATCATTATTATTATTATTATAACCAGAACTAGGCACCCTGTTCGGTATATCAATCATCATAAATTAACCTGACACCTCGTCGCAATTTCGCTGAAACACAACAAATAAAGTATATAGTCAACATGTTTTTGCAGGTGGCCCCGCCTCGGTGTTACCACACTGTTGTTTCTCAGATCCTCACCATCAACGTATTTCCGAGTCCCACCACATGACTCATTCTCTCCGGGAATCATCAAGTTGGGTGTCGGGGGTGGAGTGCCAGGTCCGTGGGTTGGGAGGGGTCTCACCCCTCGGGGGTGGAGTGCCGGGTCCGTGGGTTGGGTGGGTCTCAACCCTCGGGGGTGGAGTGCCGGGTCCGTGGGTTGGGAGGGGTCTCACCCCTCGGGGGTGGAGTGCCGGGTCCGTGGGTTGGGAGGGGTCTCAACCCTCGTGGGGTGAGTGCCGGATCCGTGGTTTTGGGCGGCGTCTCAACCCTCGGGGGTGGAGTGCCGGGTCCGTGGGTTGGGAGGGGTCTCAACCCTCGGGGGTGGAGTGCCGGATCCGTGGGTTGGGAGGGGTCTCACCCCTCGGGGGTGGAGTGCCGGGTCCGTGGGTTGGGAGGGGTCTCACCCCTCGGGGGTGGAGTGCCGGGTCCGTGGGTTGGGAGGGGGCTCAACCCTCGGTGTGGAAGTGCCGGTCCGGGGGTTGGAGGGGTCCTCAACCCTCGGGGTGGAGTGCCGGGGCCGTGGGGTTGGGAGGGTTCTCAACCCTCGTGTGAGTGCGTGGTCCGTGGGTTGGGCGGCGTCTCAACCCTCGGGGGTGGAGTGCCGGGTCCGTGGGTTGGGAGGGGTCTCACCCCTCGGGGGTGGAGTGCCGGGTCCGTGGGTTGGGAGGGGTCTCACCCCTCGGGGGTGGAGTGCCGGGTCCGTGGGTTGGGAGGGTTTCCTCAACCCTGGGGGTGGAGTGATGGTCGTGGGTTGGAGGGGTCTCAACCCTCGGGGGTGGAGTGCCGGGTCCGTGGGTTGGGAGGGGTCTCAACCCACGACCCGTCACTACAGGCTCCAGTAACAGTGGGCCCCAGCCTGACACACTGGCTGGCTCAGGCTGCCACAAGGCCCGGAAGAACCGCGCTTGGTGGAGGCTTTCCATGCACTACTGCCCACTACCACCACCACAGCTCAACTGGTGGCTCCAAGTAGTATTGGCTATGGTGAGCCCGTTAGGTGCACACGGCCCCCTCCATACACCCGCTTCTAGATTTACACCCCCCCCCCCGTTATACACAATCCCCATTTTGACCCATAATACACTTGTTATCAGCGACTATAAAAAGGCCCGGATTATCTAATATCTGCGTGGCTGTGAAGACCCTTTCGTATCATTACAGGTAGTGAAATAAGATTGTGTTTATGGCTTGACCAACTTTACCGTGCTGTAAAGTCTTATTATTATAATTGTTCCTTCCTCTATGGATGTACTTTGGGCTTATTTTCTACACGATAAATTTCTTCATACATGCTTATATCAATTATATATATAGATATAAGTATATATAATCTTTCTTGTAGACACATTTAATTTGAGGAAAAGGGTAAATCTGCAATTCTAGCGCGAATCTTCTCTTTTCCTTATCCTTGTTTTTACTTCAAGGGAAGTTGAAAAATTAGGAGATTTATTGACTCCCAAAAGTCAATTTTTACAGTTTTCAATGACTTGACGCTAAGTGTGGCGGAGAGGGAGGAGGTGACGCAAGGTGCCACACCTGCAGACGGTCACTATGGGCCCCCACCTGCAGAGGGTCACTATGGGCCCACACCTGCAGAGGGTCACTATGGCCCACTACCTGCAGGGGGTCACTATGGGCCCACACCTCCAGACGGTCACTATGGGCCCACACCGGCAGAGGGTCACTATGGGCCCACCCCTGCAGGACGGTCACTATGGGCCCACACCGGCAGAGGGTCACTATGGGCCCACACCTCCAGACGGTCACTATGGGCCCCACACCTGCAGGACGTGTCACTATGGGCCCACACCTGCAGCGGGTCACTATGGGCCCACACCTGCAGAGGGTCCACAATGGGCCCACAACTGCAGAGGTAATATGGGCCCACACCTGCAGAAGGTCACTATGGCCCACACCTGCAGACGGTCACTACTGGGCCCACACCTGCAGCCGGTCACTATGGGCCCACACCGGCAGAGGGTCACTATGGGCCCACACCTGCGGACGGTCACGATGGGCCCACACCTGCAGACGGCCACTCTGGGCCCACACCTGCAGAGGGTCACTATGGGCCCACACCTGCAGAGGGTCACTATGGGCCCACACCTGCAGAGGGTCCCTATGGGCCCACACCTGCAGCGGGTCACTATGGGCCCACACCGGCAGAGGGTCACTATGGGCCCCCACCTGCAGAGGGTCACTATTGGCCCACACCTGCAGAGGGTCACTATGGGCCCACACCTGCAGGGACGGTCACATGGGCCCACACCTGCAGACGTCCACTATGTGCCCACACCTGCAGCGGGTCACTATGGGCCCACACTTGCAGAAGGGTCACTATGGTCCCACACCTGCAGACGGTCACTATGGGCCCACACCGGCAGAGGGTCACTATGGGCCCCCACCTGCAGACGGCCACTATGCCCACACCTGCAGACGGCCACTATGCCCACACCTGCAGACGGCCACTCTGGGCCCACACCTGCAGAGGGTCACTATGGGCCCACCCCTGCAGACGGCCACTATGGGCCCCCACCTGCAGAGGGTCACTATCGGCCCACACCTGCAGACGGCCACTCTGGGCCCACACCTGCAGAGGGGCACTATGGGCCCACACCTGCAGAGGGTCACTATGGGCCCACACCTGCAGAGGGTCACTATGGGCCCACACCTGCAGATGGTCACTATGGGCCCACACCTCCAGACGGTCACTATGGGCCCCCACCTGCAGACGGTCACTATGGGCCCACACCTGCAGATGGTCACTATGGGCCCACACCTGCAGAGGGTCACTAGGGGCCCACACACTGCAGCGGGTCACTATGGGCCCACACCTGCAGCGGGTCACTATGGGCCCACACCGGCAGAGGGTCACTATGGGCCCCACACCTGCAGAGGGTCACTATGGCCCACACCTGCAGAGGGGTCACTATGGGCCCACACCTGCAAGCAGGTCCTAATGGGCCCACACCTGCAGACGGCCACTCTGGGCCCACACCTGCAGAGGGTCACGATGGGCCCACACCTGCAGAGGGTCACTATGGGCCCACCCCTGCAGACGGTCCACTATGGGCCCACACCTGCAGAAGGTCACTATGGGCCCACACCGGCAGAGGGTCACTATGGGCCCACACCTGCAGCGGGTCACTATGGGCCCACACCTGCAGAAGGTCACTATGGGCCCACACCTGCAGACCGATTCACTAGGGGCCCACACCTGCAGACGGGCACTATGAGGGCCCACACCTGCAGTGTCACTAGGCCCACACTAGTGCGGGGGGGTGGTGGGGGGGGGATACCCACTACTGGCCACCTGCACGGCCACTCTGGGCCCACCCCTGCCGAGGGTCACTATGGGCCCACACCTCCAGACGGTCACTATGGGCCCCCACCTGCAGACGGTCACTATGGGCCCCACACCTGCAGAGGGTCACGATGGGGCCCACACCGGCAGAGGGTCACTATGGGCCCACGCCTGCAGACGGCCACTATGGGCCCACACCTGCAGACTGCCACTATGGGCCCCACCTGCAGAGGGTCACTATGGGCCCCCACCTGCAGAGGGTCACTATGGGCCCACACCTGCAGAGGGTCACTATGGTCCCACACCTGCAGAGGGTCACTATGGGCCCCCACCTGCAGACGGTCACTATGAGCCCACACCTGCAGACGGCCACTCTGGGCCCACACCTGCAGAGGGTCACTATGGGCCCACACCTGCAGACGGCCACTATGGGCCCACACCTGCAGACGGCCACTATGGGCCCCCACCTGCAGACGGCCACTATGCCCACACCTGCAGACGGCCACTCTGGGCCCACACCTGCAGAGGGTCACTATGGGCCCACACCTGCAGAGGGTCACTATGGGCCCCCACCTGCAGACGGCCACTATGGGCCCCCACCTGCAGAGGGTCACTATGGGCCCACACCTGCAGAGGGTCACTATGGGCCCACACCTGCAGCGGGTCACTATGGGCCCACACCTGCAGACGGTCACTATGAGCCCACACCTGCAGACGGCCACTCTGGGCCCACACCTGCAGACGGCCACTATGCCCACACCTGCAGACGGCCACTATGGGCCCACACCATGCAGAGGGGCACTATGGGCCCACACCTGCAGAGGGTCCCTATGGGCCCACACCTGCAGATGGGTCACTATGGGGCCACACCTGCAGAGGGTCACTATGGGCCCACACCGGCAGAGGGTCACTATGGGCCCACACCTGCAGAGGGTCACTATGGGCCCACACCTGCAGATGGTCACTATGGGCCCACACCGGCAGAGGGTCACTATGGGCCCACACCTGCAGCGGGTCACTATGGGCCCACACCTGCAGACGGCCACTCTGGGCCCACACCTGCAGACGAGTCACTATGGCCCCACACCTGCAGAGGGTCCCTATGGGGCCCACACCTGCAGACGGCCACTATGGGCCCCCACCTGCAGACGGCCACTATGGGCCCACACCTCCAGACGGTCACTATGGGCCCACCCCTGCAGACGGTCACTATGGGCGCACACCCCTGCAGACGGTCACTATGGGCCCACGCCTGCAGACCGGTCACTATGGGCCCCACACCTGCAGAGGGTCACGATGGGCCCACACCTGCAGACGGTCACTATATATGGCCCCCACACCTGCAGACGGCCACTATGGGCCCACGCCTGCAGACGGTCACTATGGGCCCACACCTGCAGACGGTCACTATGGGCCCACACCTGCAGCGGGTCACTATGGGCCCACACCTGCAGAGTCACTATGGGCCCACACCTGCAGACGGTCACGTACTAGGGCCCACGCCTGCAGACGGTCACTATGGGCCCACACCTGCAGACGGTCACTATATGGCCACACACCTGCAGCGTCATGACTGACCATGTCCTCGTGATGGGTGTGGCAGCATGCTGGATATTCTGCCTTCGTGGTGAAAACTGTGGAATGAACATACGTCAGGCTGCGAGCAGCTTGTGTGACAAGACCACCAATACGAGGGGCTGCCCTTCAGTGACCGGGCCGTGTGGGATACTGATCCTAGGAAAACAAACACGTGGAGATCTGACAACTCCCAGCATGGCTTCAGAGACAAATTATTGTGTGGCGTTAACACACTATTGACTGGTGCCGATATACCAACTCATTCCTTTTATGATAAATGTCTGAGCAACAGTGCCTACAATCTCCTCAAACTGAACATGCCTTTTAAATGTAATCTAGCTGTCACTGATATTCCTCTTTATCTGTGTCCCCGCCAGCACACACACCCGCCACCAAGATAATGAGAGTCTGGCTCTTCTTAGAACTCTCAACACTTTAAACAATTGTCTCTCTACAAGTCAAGATCTGAGGGCCACTGTGGGCCGGTCGACGGCTGAGACCAGTGGCCAGCAGGACGGACTGTAGCATCCTGTCTACGCCAACGGCTGAGACCAGTGGCCAGCAGGACGGGCTGTAGCAGCCTGTCTACGCCAACGGCTGAGACCAGTGGCCAGCAGGACGGACTGTAGCAGCCTCGTCTACGCCGACCGGCTGAGACCAGTGTCCAGCAGGACGGACTGTAGACAGCCGTCTACGCCGACGGCTGAGACCAGTGGCCCGCAGGACGGACTGTAGCAGCCTGTCTACGTCGACGGCTGAGGCCAGTGGCCAGCCGGACGGACTGTAGCAGCCTGTCCTACGTCGACGGCTGAGACCAGTGGCCTGCAGGACGGACTGTAGCAGCCTGTCTACGTCGCCGGCTGAGCCCAGTCGTCACCAGGACGGACTGTAGCAGCCTGAATACGTCGACGGCTGTAGCCCAGTGGCCAGCAGGACGGACTGTAGCAGCCTGTCTACGTCGCCGGCTGAGACCAGTGGCCAGCAGGACGAACTGTAGCAGCCTGTCTACGCCAACGGCTGAGACCAGTGGCCAGCAGGACGGGCTGTAGCAGCCTGTCTACGCCAACGGCTGAGACCAGTGGCCAGCAGGACGGACTGTAGCAGCCTGTAGATATTATAAAAACACAACTTCCACACACACTATCAGTGTCAAGTTAAACAACAGGCTGACCTCTACAGAAATATAACTAGCGGCACCATAACTACCAGTACACTTAACTAGCGGCACCATAACTACCAATACACTAACTAGCGGCACTATAACTACCAGTACACTTAACTAGCGGCACTATAACTACCAGTACACTTAACTAGCGGCACCATAACTACCAGTACACTTAACTAGCGGCACTATAACTACCAGTACACTTAACTAGCGGCACCATAACTACCAGTACACTTAACTAGCGGCACTATAACTACCAGTACACTTAACTAGCGGCACTATAACTACCAGTACACTAACTAGCGGCACTATAACTACCAGTACACTTAACTAGCGGCACCATAACTACCAGTACACTAACTAGCGGCACTATAACTACCAGTACACTAACTAGCGGCACTATAACTACCAGTACACTTAACTAGCGGCACTATAACTACCAGTACACTTAACTAGCGGCACTATAACTACCAGTACACTTAACTAGCGGCACTATAACTACCAGTACACTAACTAGCGGCACTATAACTACCAATACACTAACTAGCGGCACCATAACTACCAGTACACTTAACTAGCGACACTGTAACTACCAGTACACTAACTAGCGGCACTATAACTACCAGTACACTTAACTAGCGGCACCATAACTACCAGTACACTAACTAGCGGCACCATAACTACCAGTACACTAACTAGCGGCACCATAACTACCAGTACACTTAACTAGCGGCACTATAACTACCAGTACACTTAACTAGCGGCACTATAACTACCAGTACACTTAACTAGCGGCACCATAACTACCAGTACACTTAACTAGCGGCACCATAACTACCAGTACACTTAACTAGCGGCACCATAACTACCAGTACACTAACTAGCGGCACTATAACTACCAGTACACTTAACTAGCGGCACTATAACTACCAGTACACTTAACTAGCGGCACTATAACTACCAGTACACTTAACTAGCGGCACCATAACTACCAGTACACTTAACTAGCGGCACCATAACTACCAGTACACTTAACTAGCGGCACTATAACTACCAGTACACTTAACTAGCGGCACTATAACTACCAGTACACTTAACTAGCGGCACTATAACTACCAGTACACTTAACTAGCGGCACCATAACTACCAGTACACTTAACTAGCGGCACCATAACTACCAGTACACTTAACTCGCGGCACCATAACTACCAATACACTAACTAGCGGCACTATAACTACCAGTACACTTAACTAGCGGCACCATAACTACCAGTACACTTAACTCGCGGCACTATAACTACCAGTACACTTAACTAGCGGCACCATAACTACCAGTACACTTAACTAGCGGCACTATAACTACCAGTACACTTAACTAGCGGCACCATAACTACCAGTACACTTAACTAGCGGCACCATAACTACCAGTACACTAACTAGCGGCACCATAACTACCAGTACACTTAACTAGCGGCACTATAACTACCAGTACACTTAACTAGCGGCACCATAACTACCAGTACACTAACTAGCGGCACTATAACTACCAATACACTTAACTAGCGGCACTATAACTACCAGTACACTTAACTAGCGGCACCATAACTACCAGTACACTAACTAGCGGCACTATAACTACCAATACACTTAACTAGCGGCACCATAACTACCAGTACACTAACTAGCGGCACTATAACTACCAGTACACTTAACTAGCGGCACCATAACTACCAGTACACTTAACTAGCGGCACCATAACTACCAGTACACTAACTAGCGGCACTATAACTACCAGTACACTTAACTAGCGGCACTATAACTACCAGTACACTTAACTAGCGGCACCATAACTACCAGTACACTAACTAGCGGCACTATAACTACCAGTACACTAACTAGCGGCACTATAACTACCAGTACACTAACTAGCGGCACTATAACTACCAGTACACTTAACTAGCGGCACCATAACTACCAGTACACTAACTAGCGGCACTATAACTACCAGTACACTTAACTAGCGGCACTATAACTACCAGTACACTTAACTAGCGGCACTATAACTACCAGTACACTAACTAGCGGCACTATAACTACCAGTACACTAACTAGCGGCACTATAACTACCAGTACACTAACTAGCGGCACTATAACTACCAGTACACTTAACTAGCGGCACCATAACTACCAGTACACTAACTAGCGGCACTATAACTACCAGTACACTAACTAGCGGCACTATAACTACCAGTACACTTAACTAGCGGCACTATAACTACCAGTACACTAACTAGCGGCACCATAACTACCAGTACACTTAACTAGCGGCACTATAACTACCAGTACACTTAACTAGCGGCACCATAACTACCAGTACACTTAACTAGCGGCACCATAACTACCAGTACACTTAACTAGCGGCACCATAACTACCAGTACACTTAACTAGCGGCACCATAACTACCAGTACACTTAACTAGCGGCACCATAACTACCAGTACACTAAAAACACATGCCGAATATTTTCATGTGACTTAAAGTCTGCTTTTCAGGAAGGAGAAAGCATCTCCAAGAGCGACAACAAGAGCCTCATTAAACAATTACAAATGACGTGCACGGAATAAAGGGTTTAGAATATGTTTTGTGTGGATACAATCTCACATAAAGGAAGCTCATCATGACGACACAAACATTGCAGCCAAATTAGTGTGCAACAAGGATTATGTTGAACAAGACCAAGGTATCCCCATCGCTGTTGTCAAGACTAAATGGTTCCAAACTCACAGGTTTGACAGGAGAGAAATTTCTGACTCCCAAAGGCCTGACAGCACCAGTGTAAGACGGTATAATTTATTTATATCCTAAACCTACGTACATGGACATAACAAAGCGTCCAGCAGTGATACACAGTGGTTGCCAGGATCAGGTTGGGTTATGGCAGTTGGCTACAGGTGACGGATCTCACAATCCTGAGCACTCCAGGTGCATTCTCTGTGAGCTGGAAGTGGGTCATGATCTCATGCACCACATTATTGAGTGTGTCCTGTCAATGACTTTTCAGACCTGCCAGCATGAGGTACCGGGAACTTTGTAATCACTTTATTACCTCTCGTGTCCTTGATGATATCCTCACAATGCAGCCAAAGTCTGCCAGAACAGACTAGTCATCACACGCTTCTGATTGACTAACCATCCTGAGAGATGGCCACTTTTACCATCACGTGGCTACGGAACCTGGAACCTGACAGGAACCATACTTCTTGACACTACGGAACCCTTCATACGGATCAGGGTGACTACATAACCTATGTTAAGAGAAAGTTACAAATATTACTTTTTCTGAGAGAAAAATGGGGGAGAGGAGAAGGGTGAACCGGAACACGAGACATCGAGAGAGAGAACCGGGAACCCCGTGTAGCAGGGGGCGTGACACACACGCCATAACCGCTGTGTCACGCTGGGGGAGTGACACAGTCAGGCTACCTTCAGATCGTTCTGTGGACCAGTGTCTCCCTCTGTCCGGGGCCCCCTAGAAACTAGCTGACGGCCTTAACCAACGAAACTTGTGTGTGCCGCTGCCTGCAGTCAGGCTAACCACAGGCTGACTGATCAGGTAGCCTGTGGAGCAGGTTATCAAGTGAACGTCTCTAGTTAATCTTGCTTGTCGTTCTCGAGACAGATGGAGGCATATCAGCCGCTCTCTGATTACGTTTTCCCGCCCGTAAAGTAGCCGCTTTTCTCGCTCAAATTAACTTCTTTTTTTAGTAGTGGTGGCAGTGTGGGATCCCCAGGCTGCGGCCCAGTTACTCGCAGGGGTTCGAACTTGCTCGGGTGTACTGATTCATCATATTCCTTTTTTTACTAGCCTCATTTCCGAGAGGTCATGGTTCGAGTCCCTTAATGGCAGGAAAGAGACGGTTGGGATATTTTCCTTGCATCTGATGTCTTTGTTCACCTAGCAGTTAAGTAGGTGCCTAGGAGTAAGGCAACTGTTGTGGGTTGCATCCCGGGGAAGCTCAGGGGTTGGCACAGGAGGGCCTCGATAAGCCCAACGGGTTTCCCGTCTCCGATAATACAAATACATTAATATATTTGTCCATAATTGTGGCTGTGTACTGAGACCCCGGGACAAGCCGACGTCTGCAGCTGTCGCCCTCGTGACCTGCTGCCCCTCACATGTTCCCACCATCATCAACCATGTACAGAGGTTTGGGTGTTGTCAACACATCACTTGATGTGAAGTGAACCACGTGGTGTGGAGAGTGAACCACGTGGTGTGGAGAGTGAACCACGTGGTGTGGAGAGTGAACCACGTGGTGTGGAGAGTGAACCACGTGGTGTGGAGAGTGAACCACGTGGTGTGGAGAGTGAACCACGTGATGTGGAGAGTGAACCACGTGGTGTGGAGAGTGAAGCACGTGGTGTGGAGAGTGAAGCACGTGATGTGGAGAGTGAAGCACGTGGTGTGGAGAGTGAACCACGTGGTGTGGAGAGTGAACCACGTGGTGTGGAGAGTGAAGCACGTGGTGTGGAGAGTGAACCACGTGGTGTGGAGAGTGAACCACGTGGTGTGGAGAGTGAACCACGTGATGTGGAGAGTGAAGCACGTGGTGTGGAGAGTGAACCACGTGATGTGGAGAGTGAACCACGTGGTGTGGAGAGTGAACCACGTGGTGTGGAGAGTGAACCACGTGGTGTGGAGAGTGAAGCACGTGATGTGGAGAGTGAAGCACGTGATGTGGAGAGTGAAGCACGTGATGTGGAGAGTGAACCACGTGATGTGGAGAGTGAAGCACGTGATGTGGAGAGTGAACCACGTGGTGTGGAGAGTGAACCACGTGGTGTGGAGAGTGAACCACGTGGTGTGGAGAGTGAACCACGTGGTGTGGAGAGTGAAGCACGTGATGTGGAGAGTGAACCACGTGGTGTGGAGAGTGAAGCACGTGGTGTGGAGAGTGAAGCACGTGATGTGGAGAGTGAAGCACGTGGTGTGGAGAGTGAACCACGTGGTGTGGAGAGTGAACCACGTGGTGTGGAGAGTGAAGCACGTGATGTGGAGAGTGAACCACGTGGTGTGGAGAGTGAAGCACGTGGTGTGGAGAGTGAACCACGTGATGTGGAGTGAAGCACGTGATGTGGAGTGAAGCACGTGATGTGGAGTGAAGCACGTGATGTGGAGTGAAGCACGTGATGTGGAGAGTGAACCACGTGATGTGGAGAGTGAACCACGTGATGTGGAGAGTGAAGCACGTGATGTGGAGAGTGAACCACGTGGTGTGGAGAGTGAACCACGTGGTGTGGAGAGTGAAGCACGTGCTCCAAGAGCAGAGGTGCCAACGTTGAGCGGTACACAGTGAACGTTGGCGAGGTGAGGGAGTCAGTAGGCGGGGAATATTAACACCACAACAACACACCCGAATGTATCAGGGAGCGTCGTCAACACCAACACCTGCACAGTGTTACACCCCTGCAACACCTGCCGCCAGAGCATGTAGCTCAACACCTGCACCTAGTTACCTCCACTGTTCAAGACGGTAACCTTAACACACACACCACCTGAGTGTAACCTCTACGTCCACACTCAACCCCTCCCCCTCCCCCCCTCACACACACACACACACACACACACACACACACACACACACACACACACACACACACACACACACACACACACACACACCACACACAACACACACACACACACACACACACACACACACACACACACACACACACACACACACACACTGACTCCATACACAGTTTCAAATGTAGATATGATAGAGCCCAGTAGGCTCAGGAATCTGTACACCAGTTGATTGACAGTTGAGAGACGGGACCAAAGAGCCAAAGCTCAACCCTCGCAAGCACAATTAGGTGAGTACACACGAATCTGTAAACTGTAAACAAACAATGGTTCGAAAGGCGTGACCCAAGAGTCAATCCTCGATCCTGCAGGCACAAATAGGTGATTACACNTTGTTAAATAAATGTAAACGCCGCCGCCATAAAGAGGAAAGATGTACAGGTTTCGTAAGAGAATACGTAAATGGTTGATGGCACCTGGGCTAGAAGAGTGCCAAGTCCTGCAGCAGGAAAGGGTTTACTTCACAGCGCCGCGTGGCATTTACAACAGAATTACTCCCAGCACGCCTCAAGGCGAGCAGGTGAAGCAACATGTTATCTGCTTCAACACACAAGCATGCAGGTAAGCAAGCAGCAAGCATGCAAGCAAATGTGCAAGCATGCAAGCAAATGTGCAAGCATGCAAGCAAGCGATGGTCACGTTTCCTGTCAAACTAAAATACAAATCACGGTAAACAGAGCTGCCCTTCACACACACACAGTACGAACATTACAGGCACTACACGGGAACTGTACCGACGTTCCTGTTGTCACTGAAACACAGCGAGGACGGAATTCGTGGTCTCCATGACGGGAGGTCGGCAAGGGTCGAGGGTCTATACACAGTGCACAAGTGGTCTGGACGGCCAGGGAGGAGCTGACGGGAGACTACGCTACACTCACACACACCAGCAACACTGGTCACGCTAGCGGCGCGCACACCCCTGACTCACCTCTGGTGGCGTCACACTCCTCACTGTCCACCCCCCACACCCGTCACCCCTCGCCAACCTTCACGGACATGCTCCTCTCACCCACGCACGCAACTTTTTAGTGTGAAGGAGCGCAGTGAGACATGGACTGGGGGATACGAGTATTCAGTCACGGGGGAAGACATGGCTGGGCGGAGGTTCACCTGCGGGAACTCTATGAGCTCTGAGCCTTCAACGGTGAACTAGAGACCTGTTCTTGCGCACTCCAGTGGAAAGAGTGCATGTCACGCCTGTGCACTAACGGTGGACAGGGCCAGCATGCTGGGGTGTACACCCAGGTCAAGTAGTTCACGGCTGTGACAATACAACTGTCGGGCGCTCCCAGCCATGGTCGAGCACTCCCAGCCATGGTCGGGCGCTCCCAAGCCATGGTCGAGCGTTCCCACCCGGTCGGGCGCTCCCAGCCACGGTCGGGCGCTCCCAGCCATGGTCGGGCGCTCCCAGCCACGGTCGGGCGCTCCCAGCCACGGTCGGGCGCTCCCAGCCATGGTCGGGCGCTCCAGCCATGGTCGGGCGCTCCCAGCCACGGTCGGGCGCTCCCAGCCATGGTCGGGCGCCCAGCCACGGTCGGGCGCTCCCAGCCACGGTCGGGCGCTCCCAGCCACGGTCGGGCGCTCCCAGCCACGGTCGGGCGCTCCCAGCCACGGTCGGGCGCTCCCAGCCACGGTCGGCGCTCCCAGCCACGGTCGGGCGCTCCCAGCCACGGTCGGGCGCTCCCAGCCACGGTCGGGCGCTCCCAGCCACGGTCGGGCGCTCCCAGCCACGGTCGGGCGCTCCCAGCCACGGTCGGGCGCTCCCAGCCACGGTCGGGCGCTCCCAGCCACGGTCGGGCGCTCCCAGCCACGGTCGGGCGCTCCCAGCCACGGTCGGGCGCTCCCAGCATGGTCGGGCTCTCCCAGCCACGGTCGGGCGCTCCCAGCCACGGTCGGGCGCTCCCAGCCTGGTCGGGCTCTCCCGGCCACGGTCGGGCGCTCCCAGCCACGGTCGGGCGCTCCCAGCCACGGTCGGGCGTCCCAGCCACGGTCGGGCTCTCCCAGCCACGGTCGGGCTCTCCCAGCCACGGTCGGGCGCTCCCAGCCACGGTCGGGCGCTCACCGCCACGGTAGGGGCGCCCCAGCCACGGTCGGGCGCTCCAGCACGGTTCGGCGCTCCCAGCCACGGTCGGGCGCTCCCAGCCACGGTCGGGCGTCCCAGCAACGGTCGGGCGTCCCAGCCACGGTCGGGCGCTCCCAGCCACGGTCGGGCGCTCCCAGCACGGTCGGGCGCTCCCAGCCACGGTCGGGCGCTCCCAGCCACGGTCGGGCGCTCCCAGCCACGGTCGGGCGCTCCCAGCCACGGTCGGGCGCTCCCAGCCACGGTCGGGCGCTCCCAGCCACGGTCGGGCGCTCCCAGCCACGGTCGGGCGCTCCCAGCACGGTCGGGCGCTCCCAGCCCGGTCGGGCGCTCCCAGCCACGGTCGGGCGCTCCCAGCCACGGTCGGGCGCTCCCAGCCACGGTTCGGGCGCTCCAGCCACGGTCGGGCGCTCCCAGCCACGGTCGGGCTCTCCCAGCCACGGTCGGGCTCTCCCAGCCACGGTCGGGCTCTCCCAGCCACGGTCGGGCACCACCACCAATCTGGCTGAAGGTATTGTACATTGCTTCAAGTCAAAGCATAGGTTGACATTCATTCAGTTTTCTTGGAATCCCGACCGGGATTCGAACCCGAAATTCTCGATTGTGAGTGGAGAACGAACTACCTGTACTACCAGGACCCAAGGTCTGGGGTCCCGGGGCTCATGAGTTTGGTTGCGGCTTTAATACTCTAATTTGAGGGATGATGACTTCCTATACAGAAGGGTTGGAGGGCGTCAGTGCAGTGGTTGGAGGTGGGCTACGCTATGTTGATACAAATTAAATCATTGATGCAGTGATTCGATGACCTACACATGAGATATTGAACTTCGTCATCTTTAGTAATTTAGTTGTACTGGGGGTGTCCGGGGACGATCCTCACGGCACAGTTAACCTAATATATGATAGGTAAGGTATGACATTCTGGGATTGAGCCACATCAGGGCAGTACTGGAAGGCGAGCCTCTTACTTCACTGACGACAACGCTGTTTGGCGCCAACGAGGCTGTACACCGGCTCCTCCAGGCCAACGTATTTAAGTTTGGTCATGTAATCAAGCTCTGTGTCATCACATTTCTGCAAAACTATTACACTGATGGTTCCTAATGCCAGTTGACTGGTGGTGCAGTTGTGGTGACAACCTGAGCCGGCCAGTATGTGAGTGGGGACTCCGCCTGGGCCTCCGCACGGGACGAGGAGGACGAGTCTCATTATAACTGTGGGAGTATGTCTCCCAAGATCCTCCCACAGCTGACTTGAATGGCTCATTGCAGTGCACAGTGCACTGATCTTCGTGCACAAAGCCTATTTCCCTTAATCCTGGATAGTTTTCTGGCATGTTGGGTATCTCCAGAATGCCCATTTAACCAGGAATACTTTCGTAATACGTAGGCCGCCGTATGTCCAGGCAGGAAGTAGATACAGGGAGTTAAGCATACTGTCCATCAAGGGTCAGTGAGTACATGGCTGGTGCCCGCGTGGGACCGAGGGGAGACGCCAGCAGCGTCTGACCTCTGGGGTCAACCGGCGCGATGTTGAATAACAGCTATGACGTGTTCATGACGTCACTCCTGCTACTGCTCATCGAACGAGCTAATATGATTGGTTCCCGCTCATTTGCTGCAATGCTATTGGTCAAATTGTAACTCCTTTTGTGTGTGTGCCACGAGATGCCCGGCACCCATGCAAACTCATTCACGTGAGAGAGACCATACCCAGAGGACGTGTTCTGTTCTACCGGCCAATAGACTGATCACCGTCTATCCCTCACCGTCAAGTTAACTCAGCGTCTTTGCGATATACCACACACTCGCCAGAATCACGAGTGCGAATATATGGTTTAGAAGCCTAAAGTGACAAATCTCCAGAGCGAAACAGACTGGTATCAGGTAACCCTGGTGACAAAGATCGTCGTGAGTGACTTAGAGTGAACTAAGGCAGTGCCGCCGCCTAAGTAACCTGTGTGTGTGACCTTACCACAAGTGTACCTGCATGGTGTACCACAGCAGCCGCCAGCCGCCACTCATCCTGAGCGTGTACCTCAGTACCTCGAGCGCCCGCCGCTAGCTGTCGCCAGCCGCCGCCGCCCTCACTCCTACGTGACGTCACCACCGCCAGTGCCAGTGTGTGTGCGTGTGTCTGTCTGTTAAGCATACAGCACGCCCTACTCACGAAATCATCTCAAGATACTGCGAGTACCCTCCGTGTCTACGAGCGAAACCAGCTATCAGGCCACCTACGAGTGCTTGTATAAACGAGTCTGAGTGAGTGCGTAAGGAAAGGTACCTTATCTGTAAGTACAAGATCTTGTCATTGTTTATTGTGTCTGTGTTGATCTGAGGGATCAACCACAGTTCTCACCTTCTTATACCTGTCGCAGGTTATAGGTGAATCGACGGTGAATGCGTGTTTATCTGTGTGGTATCACTGCATTTCATTCGTCTGTGAATGTGAGCTTCACATACACCACACATTTAGTATTGTGTGATTATTATTGTGCATGTTATTGCCTGTCCCATTGACAGTGCCTTTGTGTTTATTGCATATCATCATTACCGAGTATCCGGTTGGAACTCTTGTGATCCCTTTGCATACCGGCAGTTAGGTTGCCGTGTTAGTGATTGGCTGTCAACTGTGTTAAGTTAGGTGTTTCTCCACGAGTGGATACGAGTCGATTAGCCAGACGTCAAGAGTCTCGCTAATACAACCATAGCTTTGCTGACGCCAATCGAAAGTAAATCAAGCACCCTGTGTATTAGTGGTTAAGTTAGTAAATAAACTACTGTTAAGCTTTATGCGGTGTTTCCGTTGAACCACTTCTGAATACTGCCAATATTACTCAAGCCTTCAGCTCTAAGTGTCTTCAACACCGAGTTGCCTGTAAGTCACTAAACTATAAATTTGATGAGGACCCTAGGAGTCCCTTAAAGTGTTACATCATTGAGGAGATTCCAACGACCAACGTGGAGCAGGACCAGGTGAGGCTAGTCTGAGAAGAGACCCACAAGGACTCTAACTCGACCTTGCTCCCAGGCCCTGTACGGTTGCTCTCGTATTTTCTATTTTGCTAATTCCGACAGCTTCGTGAAGCGTCTGCCACATGTACATTAGCGACGTACGCATTGCAGTCGTGACAGCAAAAAAAAAAAAAGAAAAAACCCCACAATAACACTATAAATGTGTTAGAATGATATTCACAAACAACAGTCAAAAAGATCTGAGAACACCAGAAGTGCTGACCGTAGTAATTAGGGGATCTCACCTTTTAGAGTAATGACCACAGATTTACCGAGGGTCAGGTCAGGTCAGGTGACCTTGCCTTCTGCAAAGCTGATAATTGCAGACGGCTGGCTGGCGTGTGTCCTTCAGACACACCGCTGCTTAGGGTTATAGATAGAGAGCCTGAGGCTACCTTACTGGTGGGCGGGGTTTAGCTCCAAGATTCCCCATATATACTCGGGGAACTGTAGATTCGGGACGGGAGACATCTCCCGTCACGCAGGGTGCAGTCGCACCTCCACAGATCTCCAGTATCAGCTCTTGATACTGGTCATGGCTCAAAAGGGCTACCACTTACGGGCTATTCATGCTCGTGTCACCGTTTGGGAGGCTTAATCTTTATCAATCAATCAATCTGTAGATTCAGGAGGATTCGACAGCAGACATCAGAGAGAGCCCAGAGGTCGACGGTCGTGCTGGAAGCGAGCCCACAGCCGGCCCAGGCTGTGCTGGGTGGGGTACTCTTGTCTGTCTAACGAGCTCCCCCCCCCTCCCACTCTCTCTATTCAACTTAAGACACTTGATGAGTTGAACGTAAGGTGACGTATTTGTGTTTCCTCAAACTCAGGTGTGTGATTATTAGGGACAGACAGCCGTATTGTTCTCAAATTCTTGTGTGATGACTCGCATTGTATTTTAATCTGGACATTATGAACCTTAAGTTCAATTGCCTGAATTATGAGATATATCGTGTTAAATATATATTTGATTAACTTACTTGTTTAAATGGGCTTTAATTTTGTCCCCTAGAGCTTTGTGAGTTGAGGCGAGAGAGCCTCCGAGTTTACGGATTTTATGAGTACATGGTTAGAGTTGGTGTATGAACTCCTTGGTTAATTTATGATACAGACAAGTTCCATTCCTTGTCTTGTATGTACTGAATTAGAATGGATGGTGGCATCCCTTTTCTACTTCTACTTGTCTACCTCTACCACTACTTCCTACTCACTCCCCACTCCCTTCTCTTCCTCCGCCTCTCCCCACTCCCCCTTTACCCTGACCACACTTCTCCCTCCTCCAGCTAACCACATCTTACCCCCCAAACCCTCACTCATTACTTCATTATTATTTGTTTCCCTTCGTTTCTGTTATGCATTCGTGGCAGTGAAGTGGTCTAGAGTTCTCTAGAGTTTGCGGGCAGCTGACCAAGTTACTGCGCCTTGTAGTCGTGATCCCTAGGTAATCAAATGCCTAGGTTACAAGGGGTTGAACTAGAGGCTGTAGCAGGAACTTTGGGGGAATTCTAGAATAGCTAACTGGGGGCGGGATAATGGACTAAAGAGAGCTATTCCCCATCACCCCCGTAACATCATCCCACAGCCAAAGACGTGGAGGACGAGGTCTCATCCCCACAGCCAAAGACGAGGACGAGGAGGTCTCATCCCCACAGCCAAAGACGAGGAGGTCTCATCCCCACAGCCAAAGACGAGGACGAGGAGGTCTCAACCCACAGCCAAAGACGAGGACGAGGAGGTCTCAACCACAGCCAAAGACGAGGACGAGGAGGTCTCACCCCCACAGCCAAAGACGAGGACGAGGAGGTCTCATCCCCACAGCCAAAGACGAGGACGAGGAGGTCTCAACCCACAGCCAAAGACGAGGACGAGGAGGTCTCACCCCCACAGCCAAAGACGAGGACGAGGAGGTCTCACCCCCACAGCCAAAGACGAGGACGAGGAGGTCTCATCCCCACAGCCAAAGACGAGGACGAGGAGGTCTCATCCCACAGCCAAAGACGTGGACGAGGAGGTCTCATCCCCACAGCCAAAGACGTGGACGAGGAGGTCTCATCCCCACAGCCAAAGACGAGGACGAGGAGGTCTCAACCACAGCCAAAGACGAGGACGAGGAGGTCTCATCCCCACAGCCAAAGACGAGGACGAGGAGGTCTCAACCCACAGCCAAAGACGAGGACGAGGAGGTCTCATCCCCACAGCCAAAGACGAGGACGAGGACGAGGAGGTCTCACCCCCACAGCCAAAGACGAGGACGAGGAGGTCTCATCCCCACAGCCAAAGACGTGGACGAGGAGGTCTCATCCCACAGCCAAAGACGAGGACGAGGAGGTCTCAACCACAGCCAAAGACGTGGACGAGGAGGTCTCATCCCCACAGCCAAGACGAGGACGAGGAGGTCTCACCCCCACAGCAAAGACGAGGACGAGGAGGTCTCATCCCCACAGCCAAAGACGAGGACGAGGAGGTCTCATCCCCACAACCAAATCCCGTCTTGGTAAACCAGCTCTCTGTTTTAACTCTCATCAAGCCTTTAATTGTATTTACATAACCTCCCACATTTACATAATGTAATGTTGATATCAGGAAGGTGGCGTCAGTCACAGGGCTGACGTAGGGCCAGACCTGCCCCTCACACCTACAGGCAACAGTCTTCTTCTTACATGCGGTAATGTATTAATGATCTTAAGCATATGCACTATTTTATTGCGAATTAATCATTATTATTATTATTATAACCAGAACTAAGGGCACACGGGTCGTTAATATCAGCATAACCTGACACTCGTCTCAATTTCGCTTGAAAACACACAAATAAAGTAAATATAGTCAACATGCGTTGTTGCAGGGTGGCCCCGCCCCCTCGTGTTTACCACACTGTTGTTCCTCAGATCCTCACCATCAACGTATTTCCGAGTCCACCACATGCTCATTCTCTCCGGGAATCATCAAGTTGGGTGTCGGGGTGGAGTGCCGGATCCGTGGGTTGGAGGGGGTCTCAACCCACGACCCGTCACTACAGGCTCCGTAACAGTGGGCCCCAGCCTGACACACTGGCTGGCTCAGGCAGCCACAAGGACCGGAAGGAACCGCGCTGGGTGGAGGCTCCGTGCAACACTGCCCACTACCACCACCACAGCCGCAACTGGTGGCATCCAAGTAGCACGGGCTATGGTGAGCCCGTAGGTGCACACGGCCCTCCCTACACCCGCTCTATGATTTACACCCCCCCCCCAGTCTACACAACACCATTTTGACCCATATACACTTGTTATCAGCGACTATAAAAAGGGCCGGATTATCTAATATCTGCGTGGCTGTGAAGACACTGTCGTATCATGACAGGTAGTGAAATAAGATGTGTTTATGGCTTGACAACCATTTTACCGTTGCTGTAAAGTCTTATGATTATATTGTTCCTTCACTCTATGGATGTACTTGCTTATTTTCTACAAGATAATTGTCATTCAATACAATGCTCTATAGCAAATTATATATATATATAATGTCTTTCTTGTAGACACATTTAATTTGAGGAAAAGGGTTAAATCTGCAATTCTAGCGCGAATCTTCTCTTATATTCCTTATCTTGTTTACTTCAAAGGGAAGTTGAAAAATTAGGAGATTTATTGACTCCCAAAAGTCAATTTTTACAGTTTTCAATGACTTGACGCTAAGTGTGGCGGAGAGGGAGGAGGTGACGCAAGGTGCCACACCTGCAGAGGGTCACTATGGGCCCACACCTGCAGAGGGTCACTATGGGCCCACACCTGCAGAGGGTCACTATGGGCCCACACCTGCAGACGGTCACTATGGGCCCACACCTGCAGAGGGTCACTATGGGCCCACACCTGCAGAGGGTCACTATGGGCCCACACCTGCAGAGGGTCACTATGGGCCCACACCTGCAGACGGTCACTATGGGCCCACACCTGCAGAGGGTCACTATGGGCCCACACCTGCAGAGGGTCACTATGGGCCCACACCTGCAGAGGGTCACTATGGGCCCACACCTGCAGACGGTCACTATGGGCCCACACCTGCAGACGGTCACTATGGGCCCACACCTGCAGAGGGTCACTATGGGCCCACACCTGCAGAGGGTCACTATGGGCCCACACCTGCAGACGGTCACTATGGGCCCACACCTGCAGACGGTCACTATGGGCCCACACCTGCAGACGGTCACTATGGGCCCACACCTGCAGACGGCCACTATGGGCCCACACCTGCAGACGGTCACTATGGGCCCACACCTGCAGAGGGTCACTATGGGCCCACACCTGCAGACGGCCACTATGGGCCCACACCTGCAGACGGCCACTATGGGCCCACACCTGCAGACGGTCACTATGGGCCCACACCTGCAGACGGTCACTATGGGCCCACACCTGCAGACGGTCACTATGGGCCCACGCCTGCAGACGGTCACTATGGGCCCCACACCTGCAGAGGGTCACTATGGGCCCACACCTGCAGACGGTCACTATGGCCTCCACACCTGCAGACGGTCACTATGGGCCCACACCTGCAGACGGTCACTATGGGCCCACACCTGCAGACGGCCACTATGGGCCCACACCTGCAGACGGCCACTATGCCCACACCTGCAGACGGCCACTATGGGCCCACACCTGCAGACGGCCACTATGGGCCCACACCTGCAGACGGCCACTATGGGCCCACACCTGCAGACGACCACTATGGGCCCACACCTGCAGACGGTCACTATGGCCCCCACACCTGCAGCGTCATGACTGACCATGTCCTCGTGATGGGTGTGGCAGCATGCTGGATATTCTGCCTTCGTGGTGAAAACTGTGGAATGAACATACGTCAGGCTGCGAGCAGCTGTGTTGACAAGACCACCAACTACGAGGGCTGCTCAGAGACCGGGCCGTGTGGGATACTGATCCTAGGAAAACAAACACGTGGAGATCTGACAACTCCAGCATGGCTCAGAGACAAATTATTGTGTGGCGTTAACACACTATTGACTGGTGCCAACATGCCAACTGACTCCTTGTGTGATAAATGACCGAGTAAAAATGCCTACAATCTCCTCAAACTGAACATACCTTTTAAATGTAATCTACCTGTCACTGATATTCCTCTTTATCTGTCCCCAGCCATCACACACACCCGCCACCAAGATAATGAGAGTCTGGCTCTTCTTAAAACTCTCACACTTTAAACAATTGTCTCCTCTACCAGTCAAGATCTGAGGGCCACTGTGGGCCGTCGACGGCTGAGACCAGTGGCCAGCAGGACGGACTGTAGCAGCCTGCCTACGCCGACGGCTGAGACGAGTGGCCCGCAGGACGGACTGTAGCAGCCTGTCTACGTCGACGGCTGAGACCAGTGGCCAGCAGGACGGACTGTAGCAGCGTCTACGTCGACGGCTGAGACCAGTGGCCAGCAGGACGGACTGTAGCAGCCTGTCTACGTCGACGGCTGAGACCAGTGGCCAGCAGGACGGACTGTAGCAGCCTGTCTACGTCGACGGCTGAGACCAGTGGCCAGCAGGACGGACTGTAGCAGCCTGTCTACGTCGACGGCTGAGACCAGTGGCCAGCAGGACGGACTGTAGCAGCCTGTCTACGTCGACGGCTGAGCCCAGTGGCCAGCAGGACGGACTGTAGCAGCCTGAATACGTCGACGGCTGAGCCCAGTGGCCAGCAGGACGGACTGTAGCAGCCTGAATACGTCGACGGCTGAGCCCAGTGGCCAGCAGGACGGACTGTAGCAGCCTGTCTACGCCGACGGCTGAGACCAGTGGCCAGCAGGACGGACTGTAGCAGCCTGTCTACGCCGACGGCTGAGACCAGTGGCCAGCAGGACGGACTGTAGCAGCCTGTCTACGCCAACGGCTGAGACCAGTGGCCAGCAGGACGGACTGTAGCAGCCTGTCTACGCCGACGGCTGAGACCAGTGGCCAGCAGGACGGACTGTAGCAGCCTGTCTACGCCGACGGCTGAGACCAGTGGCCAGCAGGACGGACTGTAGCAGCCTGTCTATGCCGACGGCTGAGACCAGTGGCCAGCAGGACGGACTGTAGCAGCCTGTCTACGCCGACGGCTGAGACCAGTGGCCAGCAGGACGGACTGTAGCAGCCTGTCTACGCCGACGGCTGAGACCAGTGGCCAGCAGGACGGACTGTAGCAGCCTGTCTATGCCGACGGCTGAGACCAGTGGCCAGCAGGACGGACTGTAGCAGCCTGTCTACGTCGACGGCTGAGACCAGTGGCCAGCAGGACGGACTGTAGCAGCCTGTCTACGTCGACGGCTGAGACCAGTGGCCAGCAGGACGGACTGTAGCAGCCTGTCTACGTCGACGGCTGAGACCAGTGGCCAGCAGGACGGACTGTAGCAGCCTGTCTACGTCGACGGCTGAGACCAGTGGCCAGCAGGACGGTCTGCAGCAGCCTGTCTACGTCGACGGCTGAGACCAGTGGCCAGCAGGACGGTCAGTAGCAGCCTGTCTACGTCGACGGCTGAGACCAGTGGCCAGCAGGACGGTCTGTAGAAGCCTGTCTACGTCGACGGCTGAGACCAGTGGCCAGCAGGACGGTCTGTAGCAGCCTGTCTACGTCGACGGCTGAGACCAGTGGCCAGCAGGACGGACTGTAGCAGCCTGTCTACGCCGACGGCTGAGACCAGTGGCCAGCAGGACGGACTGTAGCAGCCTGTCTACGTCGACGGCTGAGACCAGTGGCCAGCAGGACGGACTGTAGAAGCCTGTCTACGTCGACGGCTGAGACCAGTGGCCAGCAGGACGGACTGTAGCAGCCTGTCTACGTCGACGGCTGAGACCAGTGGCCAGCAGGACGGACTGTAGCAGCCTGTCTACGTCGGCGGCTGAGACCAGTGGCCAGCAGGACGGTCTGTAGCAGCCTGTCTACGTCGACGGCTGAGACCAGTGGCCAGCAGGACGGACTGTAGCAGCCTGTAGATATTATAAAAACACAACTTCCACACACACTATCAGTGTCAAGTTAAACAACAGGCTGACCTCTACAGAAATATAACTAGCGGCAACATAACTACCAGTACACTTAACTAGCGGCACCATAACTACCAGTACACTTAACTAGCGGCACCATAACTACCAGTACACTTAACTAGCGGCACTATAACTACCAATAAACTAGCGGCACTATAACTACCAGTACACTTAACTAGCGGCACTATAACTACCAGTACACTTAACTAGCGGCACCATAACTACCAGTACACTTAACTAGCGGCACCATAACTACCAATACACTTAACTAGCGGCACCATAACTACCAGTACACTTAACTAGCGGCACCATAACTACCAGTACACTTAACTAGCGGCACCATAACTACCAGTACACTAAAAAACACATACCGAATATTTCATTTGACTTAAAGTCTGCTTTTCAGGAAGGAGAAAGCATCTCCAAGAGCGACAACAAGAGCCTCATTAAACAATTACAAATGACGTGCACAGAATAAAGGGTTTAGAATATGTTTTGTGTGGATACAATCTCACATAAAGGAAGCTCATCATGACGACACAAACATTGCAGCCAAATTAGTGTGCACAGGATTATGTTGAACAAGACCAAGGTATCCCCATCGCTGTTGTCAAGACTAAATGGTTCCAAACTCACAGGTTTGACAGGAGAGAAATTTCTGACTCCCAAAGGCCTGAAAGCACCAGTGTAAGACGTTTATAATTTATTTATATCCTAAACCTACGTACATGGACATAACAAAGCGTCCAGCAGTGATACACAGTGGTTGCCAGGATCAGGTTGGGTTATGGCAGTTGGCTACAGGTGACGGATCTCACAATCCTGAGCACTCCAGGTGCATACTCTGTGAGCTGGAAGTGGGTCATGATCTCATGCACCACATTATTGAGTGTGTCCTGTCAATGACTTTTCAGACCTGCCAGCATGAGGTACCGGAACTTTGTAATCACTTTATACCTCTCGTGTCCTTGATGATATCCTCACAATGCAGCCAAAGTCTGCCAGAACAGATAGTCATCACACGCTCCTGAGTGACTAACCATCCTGAGAGATGGCCACTTTTACCATCACGTGGCTACGGAACCTGGAACCTGACAGGAACCATACTTCTTGACACTACGGAACCCTTCATACGGATCAGGGTGACTACATAACTATGTTAAGAGAAAGTTACTAATATTACTTTTTCTGAGAGAAAAATGGGGGAGAGGAGAAGGGTGAACCGGAACACGAGACATCGAGAGAGAGAACGGGAACCCCGTGTAGCAGGGGGCGTGACACACACGCCATAACCGCTGTGTCACGCTGGGGGAGTGACACAGTCAGGCTACCTTCAGATCGTTCTGTGGACCAGTGTCTCCCTCTGTCCGGGGCCCCTAGAAACTAGCTGACGGCCTTAACCAACGAAACTTGTGTGTGCCGCTGCCTGCAGTCAGGCTAACCACAGGCTGACTGATCAGGTAGCCTGTGGAGCAGGTTATCAAGTGAACGTCTCTAGTTAATCTTGCTTGTCGTTCTCGAGCAGATGGAGGCATATCAGCCGCTCTCTGATTACGTTTTCCCGCCCGTAAAGTAGCCGCTTTTCTCGCTCAAATTAACTTCTTTTTTTAGTAGTGGTGGCAGTGTGGGATCCCCAGGCTGCGGCCCAGTTACTCGCAGGGGTTCGAACTTGCTCGGGTGTACTGATTCATCATATTCCTTTTTTACTAGCCTCATTTCCGAGAGGTCATGGTTCGAGTCCCTTATGGCAGGAAAGAGACGGTTGGGATATTTTCCTTGCATCTGATGTCTTTGTTCACCTAGCAGTTAAGTAGGTGCCTAGGAGTAGGGCAACTGTTGTGGGTTGCATCCCGGGAAGCTCAGGGGTTGGCACAGGAGGGCCTCGATAAGCCCAACGGGTTTCCCGTCTCCGATAATACAAATACATTAATATATTTGTCCATAATTGTGGCTGTGTACTGAGACCGCGGGACAAGCCGACGTCTGCAGCTGTCGCCCTCGTGACCTGCTGCCCCTCACATGTTCCCACCATCATGAACCATGTACAGAGGTTTGGGTGTTGTCAACACATCATTTGATGTGAAGTGAACCACGTGGTGTGGAGAGTGAACCACGTGGTGTGGAGAGTGAACCACGTGGTGTGGAGAGTGAACCACGTGATGTGGAGAGTGAACCACGTGATGTGGAGAGGAACCACGTGGTGTGGAGAGTGAACCACGTGGTGTGGAGAGTGAACCACGTGGTGTGGAGAGTGAACCACGTGGTGTGGAGAGTGAACACGTGGTGTGGGAGAGTGAAGCACGTGATGTGGAGAGTGAACCACGTGGTGTGGAGAGTGAACCACGTGGTGTGGTGGAGAGTGAAGCACGTGATGTGGAGAGTGAAGCACGTGATGTGGAGAGTGAAGCACGTGATGTGGAGAGTGAACCACGTGGTGTGGAGAGTGAACCACGTGATGTGGAGAGTGAACCACGTGGTGTGGAGAGTGAAGCACGTGAAGGTGAAGCACGTGTGTGGAGAGTGAACCACGTGGTGTGGTGGAGAGTGAAGCACGTGATGTGGAGAGTGAACCACGTGGTGTGGAGAGTGAAGCACGTGAAGTGAAGCACGTGGTGTGGAGAGTGAACCACGTGGTGTGGAGAGTGAAGCACGTGAAGTGAAGCACGTGGTGTGGAGAGTGAACCACGTGGTGTGGAGAGTGAAGCACGTGAAGTGAAGCACGTGGNACACCCACCAACCTTACAACAACACCACACTCACCAACCTTACAACAACACCACACTCACCAACCTTACAACAACACACACCCACCAACCTTACAACAACACACACCCACCAACCTTACAACAACAACACACCCACCAACCTTACAACACCACACTCACCAACCTTACAACACCACACACCCACCAACCTTACAACACCACACTCACCAACCTTACAACAACACACTCACCAACCTTACAACACCACACCCACCAACCTTACCATAACACACCTGTAGCGTGTTGATAATAACCCCCTTACAACACTAAACACACCCGCCATTACGGCACAACTTGTGGCCACTTTTACAACCAGTCTAATCTCTCTCTCCCTAAACAACCGCGACCTAACCGACCAACCTCGCTAAATCATAAATTTAAATTATAAAAAAACATGATTTTTGTTTACTAAACAACGCCACACATTAGTGTTTATGCCTTAAATTTGCTTAGTGTCACTCTCTGAGGAGCTGGCACTGAGGAATATATCAACAGCGCTGCAGAGCGGCACCAAAACAGCTGATGGAGGTTGATTGTAGACATTGGGTGTGGAACTAAACTTATCGTACGGCAGGCAGCGATGTGAGACCAGCACCAGTCAGGTATCGTACGGCAGGCAGCGATGTGAGACCAGCGTCAGTCAGGTATTGTACGGCAGGCAGCGATGTGAGACCAGCACCAGTCAGGTATTGTACGGCAGGCAGCGATGTGAGACCAGCACCAGTCAGGTATCGTACGGCAGGCAGCGATGTGAGACCAGCACCAGTCAGGTATCGTACGGCAGGCAGCGATGTGAGACCAGCACCAGTCAGGTATTGTACGGCAGGCAGCGATGTGAGACCAGCACCAGTCAGGTATTGTACGGCAGGCAGCGATGTGAGACCAGCACCAGTCAGGTATCGTACGGCAGGCAGCGATGTGAGACCAGCACCAGTCAGGTATTGTACGGCAGGCAGCGATGTGAGACCAGCACCAGTCAGGTATCGTACGGCAGGCAGCGATGTGAGACCAGCACCAGTCAGGTATTGTACGGCAGGCAGCGATGTGAGACCAGCACCAGTCAGGTATCGTACGGCAGGCAGCGATGTGAGACCAGCACCAGTCAGGTATTGTACGGCAGGCAGCGATGTGAGACCAGCACCAGTCAGGTATCGTACGGCAGGCAGCGATGTGAGACCAGCACCAGTCAGGTATTGTACGGCAGGCAGCGATGTGAGACCAGCACCAGTCAGGTATCGTACGGCAGGCAGCGATGTGAGACCAGTACCAGTCAGGTATCGTACGGCAGGCAGCGATTTGAGACCAGCACCAGTCAGGTATCGTACGGCAGGCAGCGATGTGAGACCAGCACCAGTCAGGTGTCGTACGCAGGAGATGAGGGCCGCCATGACCAATATCAGGATGATAATAGTTTGTCTGTCATGATCAACAATAAAGTAAAGGAACGATATTCACATACGACAATTATGTACACTTACAATTCAACACTGGCTTCTGTTCTCATAGTCCAGAACGGTTTCTAGCTCTGCAGCCCTGAGCCAGGAACTACCAAGCATTTACTTGTCCATTTACGAAACCTCTACATCTTTCCTCAATGATGGCAGCTTTGATTACATGAAGTAAACAAGTTATGGGCTCCGAAATACTACGAGGTTGTTTATGACAATAATAACTTTGGGTTGTGAAGTTTCCGAGCTCATAACTTGTTAAATAAATGTAAACGCCGCCGCCATAAATGAGGAAAGATGTACAGGTTTCGTAAGAGAATACGTAAATGGTTGATGGCACCTGGGCTAGAAGAGTGCCTAGTCCTGCAGCAGGAACGGGTTCTACATTCACAGCGCCGCGTGGCATTTACAACAGAATTACTCCCAGCACGCCTCAAGGCGAGCAGGTGAAGCCAACATGTTTATCTGCTTCAACACACAAGCATGCAAGTAAGCAAGCAAGCAAGCATGCAAGCAAATGTGCAAGCATGCAAGCAAATGTGCAAGCATGCAAGCAAGCGATGGTCACGTTTCCTGTCAAACTAAAATACAAATCACGGTAAACAGAGCTGCCCTTCACACACACACAGTACGAACATTACAGGCACTACACGGGAACTGTACCGACGTTCCTGTTGTCACTGAAACACAGCGAGGACGGAATTCGTGGTCTCCATGACGGGAGGTCGGCAAGGGTCGAGGGTCTATACACAGTGCACAAGTGGTCTGGACCGGCCAGGGAGGAGCTGACGGGAGACTACGCTACACTCACACACACCAGCAACACTGGTCACGCTAGCGGCGCGCACACCCCTGACTCACCTCTGGTGGCGTCACACTCCTCACTGTCCACCCCCCACACCCGTCACCCCTCGCCAACCTTCACGGACATGCTCCTCTCACCCACGCACGCAACTTTTTAGTGTGAAGGAGCGCAGTGAGACATGGACTGGGGGATACGAGTATTCAGTCACGGGGGAAGATATGGCTGGGCGGAGGTTCACCTGCGGGAACTCTATGAGCTCTGAGCCTTCAACGGTGAACTAGAGACCTGTTCTTGCGCACTCCAGTGGAAAGAGTGCATGTCACGCCTGTGCACTAACGGTGGACAGGGCCAGCATGCTGGGGTGTACACCCAGGTCAAGTAGTTCACGGCTGTGACAATACAACTGTCGGGCGCTCCCAGCCATGGTCGGGCGTTCCCAGCCATGGTCGGGCGCTCCCAACCATGGTCGGGCGCTCCCAACCATGGTCGGGCGCTCCCAGCCATGGTCGGGCGCTCCCAGCCATGGTCGGGCGCTCCCAGCCATGGTCGGGCGCTCCCAGCCATGGTCGGGCGCTCCCAGCCATGGTCGGGCGCTCCCAGCCATGGTCGGGCGCTCCCAGCCATGGTCGGGCGCTCCCAGCCATGGTCGGGCGCTCCCAGCCACGGTCGGGCGCTCCCAGCCACGGTCGGGCGCTTCCAGCCACGGTCGGGCGCTCCCAGCCACGGTCGGGCGCTCCCAGCCACGGTCGGGCGCTCCCAGCCACGGTCGGGCGCTCCCAGCTACGGTCGGGCGCTCCCAGCCACGGTCGGGCGCTCCCAGCCACGGTCGGGCGCTCCCAGCCATGGTCGGGCGCTCCCAGCCATGGTCGGGCGTTCCCAGCCATGGTCGGGCGCTCCCAGCCACGGTCGGGCGCTCCCAGCCATGGTCGGGCGCTCCCAGCCACGGTCGGGCTCTCCCGGCCATGGTCGGGCTCTCCCGGCCATGGTCGGGCTCTCCCAGCCACGGTCGGGCGCTCCCAGCCATGGTCGGGCGCTCCCAGCCATGGTCGGGCTCTCCCGGCCATGGTCGGGCTCTCCCAGCCACGGTCGGGCGCTCCCAGCCATGGTCGGGCTCTCCCGGCCATGGTCGGGCTCTCCCAGCCATGGTCGGGCTCTCCCAGCCACGGTCGGGCACCACCACCAATCTGGCTGAAGGTATTGTACATTGCTTCAAGTCAAAGCATAGGTTGACATTCATTCAGTTTTCTTGGAATCCCGACCGGGATTCGAACCCGAAATTCTCGATTGTGAGTGGAGAACGAACTACCTGTACTACCAGGACCCCAAGGTCTGGGGTCCCGGGGCTCATAAGTTTAGTTGCGGCTTTAATACTCTAATTTGAGGATGATGACTTCCTATACAGAAGGGTTGGAGGGCGTCAGTGCAGCGGTTGGAGGTGGGCTAACGCTATGTTGATACAAATTAAATCATTGATGCAGTGATTCGATGACCTACACATGAGATATTGAACTTCGTCATCTTTAGTAATTTAGTTGTACTGGGGTGTCCGGGGACGATCCTCACGGCACAGTTAACCTAATATATGATAGGTAAGGTATGACATTCTGGGATTGAGCCACATCAGGCAGTACTGGAAGGCGAGCCTCTTGCTTCACTGACGACAACGCTGTTGGCGCCAACGAGGCTGTACACCGGTCCTCCAGGCCAACGTATTTAAGTTTGGTCATGTAATCAAGCTCTGTGTCATCACATTTCTGCAAAACTATTACACTGGTGGTTCCTAATGCCAGCTGACTGGTGGTGCAGTTGTGGTGACAACCTGAGCCGGCCAGTATTGTGAGTGGGGACTCCGCCTGGACCTCCGCACGGGCGAGGAGGACGAGGTCTCATTATAACACTATAAATGTGTTAGAATGATATTCACAAACAACAGTCAAAAAGATCTGAGAACACAGAAGTGCTGACGTAGTAATTAAGGGGATCTACCTTTTAGAGTAATGACCACAGATTTACCGAGGGTCAGGTCGGTCAGGTGACCTGCCTTCTGCAAAGCCGATAATTGCAGACGGGCTGGGGGGTGTCCTTCAGACACACCGCTGCTTAGGGTTATAGATAGAGAGCCTGAGGCTACCTTACTGGTGGGGGGGGGTTAGCTCCAAGATTCCCCTATATACTCGGGGAACTGTAGATTCGGGACGGGAGACATCTCCCGTCACGCAGGGTGCAGTCGCACCTCCACAGATCTCCAGTATCAGCTCTTGATACGGGTCATGATTCAAAAGGGCTACCACTTACGGGCTATTCATGCCCGTGTCACCGTTGGGAGGCTTAATCTTTATCAATCAATCAATCTGTAGATTCAGGAGGATTCGACAGCAGACATCAGAGAGAGCCCAGAGGTCGACGGTCGTGTTGGAAGCGAGCCCACAGCCGGCCCAGGCTGTGGCTGGGTGGGGTACTCTGTCTGTCTAACGAGCTCCCCCCCCCCTCCCACTCTCTCTATTCAACTTAAGACACTTGATGAGTTGAACGTAAGGTGACGTATTTGTGTTTCCTGAAACTCAGGTGTGTGATTATTAGGGACAGACAGCCGTATTGTTCTCAAATTCTTGTGTGATGACTCGCATTGTATTTTAATCTGGACATTATGAACCTTAAGTTCAATTGCCTGAATTATGAGATATATCGTGTTAAATATATATTTGATTAACTTACTTGTTTAAATGGGTTTTAATTTTGTCCCCTAGAGCTTTGTGAGTTGAGGCGAGAGAGCCTCCGAGTTTACGGATTTTATGAGTACATGGTTAGAGTTGGTGTATGAACTCCTTGGTTAATTTTATGATACAGACAAGTTCCATTCCTTGTCTTGTATGTACTGAATTAGAATGGATGGTGGCAGCCCTTTTCTACTTCTACTTGTCTACCTCTACCACTACTTCCTACTCACTCCCCACTCCCTTCTCTTCTCTTCCTCTCCCCCACTCCCCCTTTACCCTGACCACACTCCTCCCTCCTACCACCTAACCCACCTCTTACCCCCAAACCCTCACTCATTACTTCATTATTCATTTGTTTCCCTTCGTTTCTGTTATACATTCGTGGCAGTGAAATGGTCTAGAGTTCTCTAGAGTTTGCGGGCAGCTGACCAAGTTACTGCGCCTTGTAGTCGTGATCCCTAGGTAATCAAATGCCTAGGTTACAAGGGGTTGAACTAGAGGCTGTAGCAGGAACTTTGGGAGAATTCTAGAATAGCTAACTGGGGGCGGGATAATGGACTAAAGAGAGCTATTCCCCATCACCCCCGTAACATCATCCCCACAGCCAAAGACGTGGAGGACGAGGTCTCATCCCCACAGCCAAAGACGAGGTGGACGAGGTCTCATCCCCACAGCCAAAGACGAGGTGGACGAGGTCTCATCCCTACAGCCAAAGACGTGGAGGACGAGGTCTCATCCCCACAGCCAAAGACGAGGTGGACGAGGTCTCATCCCCACAGCCAAAGACGTGGAGGACGAGGTCTCATCCCCACAGCCAAAGACGTGGAGGACGAGGTCTCATCCCCACAGCCAAAGACGTGGAGGACGAGGTCTCATCCCTACAGCCAAAGACGTGGAGGACGAGGTCTCATCCCCACAGCCAAAGACGTGGAGGACGAGGTCTCATCCCCACAGCCAAAGACGTGGAGGACGAGGTCTCATCCCCACAGCCAAAGACGTGGAGGACGAGGTCTCATCCCCACAGCCAAAGACGTGGAGGACGAGGTCTCATCCCTACAGCCAAAGACGTGGAGGACGAGCTCTCATCCCCACAGCCAAAGACGTGGAGGACGAGGTCTCATCCACACAGCCAAAGACGTGGAGGACAAGGTCTCATCCCCACAGCCAAAGACGTGGAGGACGAGGTCTCATCCCCACAGCCAAAGACGTGGAGGACGAGGTCTCATCCCCACAGCCAAAGACGTGGAGGACGAGGTCTCATCCCCACAGCCAAAGACGAGGACGAGGAGGTCTCATCCCCACAGCCAAAGACGAGGACGAGGAGGTCTCATCCCCACAGCCAAAGACGAGGACGAGGAGGTCTCATCCCCACAGCCAAAGACGAGGACGAAGAGGTCTCAACCCACAGCCAAAGACGAGGAGGTCTCACCCCCACAGCCAAAGACGAGGACGAGGAGGTCTCATCCCCACAGCCAAAGACGAGGACGAGGAGGTCTCAACCCACAGCCAAAGACGAGGAGGACGAGGTCTCATCCCTACAGCCAAAGACGAGGTGGACGAGGTCTCATCCCCACAGCCAAAGACGAGGTGGACGAGGTCTCATCCCCACAGCCAAAGACGTGGAGGACGAGCTCTCATCCCCACAGCCAAAGACGTGGAGGACGAGGTCTCATCCCCACAGCCAAAGACGTGGACGAGGAGGTCTCATCCCCACAGCCAAAGACGAGGACGAGGAGGTCTCACCCCCACAGCCAAATCCCGTCTTGGTAAACACCAGCTCTCTGTTTTAACTCTCATCAAGCCTTTAATTGTATTTACATAACCTCCCACATTTACATAATGTAATGTTGATATCAGGAAGGTGGCGTCAGTCACAGGGCTGACGTAGGGCCAGACCTGCCCCCTCACACCCTACAGGCAACAGTCTTCCTCTTACATACGGTAATGTATTAATGATCTTAAGCATATGCACTATTTTATTGCGAATTAATCATTATTATTATTATTATAACCAGAACTAAGGGCACACGGGTCGTTAATATCAGCATAAACCTGACACTCGTCTCAATTTCGCTTGAAAACACACAAATAAAGTAAATATAGTCAACATGTGTTGTTGCAGGGTGGCCCCGCCGCCTCGTGTTTACCACACTGTTGTTTCCTCAGATCCTCACCATCAACGTATTTCCGAGTCCCACCACATGACTCATTCTCTCCGGGAATCATCAAGTTGGGTGTCGGGGGGGAGTGCCAGGTCCGTGGGTTGGGAGGGGTCTCAACCCTCGGGGGTGGAGTGCCAGGTCCGTGGGTTGGGAGGCGTCTCAACCCTCGGGGGTGGAGTGCCAGGTCCGTGGGTTGGGAGGGGTCTCAACCCTCGGGGGTGGAGTGCCAGGTCCGTGGGTTGGGAGGGGTCTCAACCCTCGGGGGTGGAGTGCCGGGTCCGTGGGTTGGGAGGCGTCTCAACCCTCGGGGGTGGAGTGCCAGGTCCGTGGGTTGGGAGGGGTCTCAACCCTCGGGGGTGGAGTGCCGGGTCCGTGGGTTGGGAGGCGTCTCAACCCTCGGGGGTGGAGTGCCGGGTCCGTGGGTTGGGAGGGGTCTCAACCCTCGGGGGTGGAGTGCCAGGTCCGTGGGTTGGGAGGGGTCTCAACCCTCGGGGGTAGAGTGCCGGGTCCGTGGGTTGGGAGGGGTCTCAACCCTCGGGGGTGGAGTGCCTGGTCCGTGGGTTGGGAGGGGTCTCAACCTCGGGGGTAGAGTGCCGGGTCCGTGGGTTGGGAGGGGTCTCAACCCTCGGGGGGAGTGCCGGGTCCGTGGGTTGGGAGGGGTCTCAACCCTCGGGGGTGGAGTGCCGGGTCCGTGGGTTGGGAGGGGTCTCAACCCTCGGGGGTAGAGTGCCGGGTCCGTGGGTTGGGAGGCGTCTCAACCCTCGGGGGTGGAGTGCCGGATCCGTGGGTTGGGAGGCGTCTCAACCCTCGGGGTGGAGTGCCGGATCCGTGGGTTGGGAGGCGTCTCAACCCTCGGGGGTGGAGTGCCGGGTCCGTGGGTTGGGAGGGGTCTCAACCCTCGGGGGTAGAGTGCCGGGTCCGTGGGTTGGGAGGCGTCTCAACCCACGACCCGTCACTACAGGCTCCAGTAACAGTGGGCCCCAGCCTGACACACTGGCTGGCTCAGGCAGCCACAAGGACCGGAAGGAACCGCGCTGGGTGGAGGCTTCCGTGCAACACTGCCACTACCACCACCACAGCCGCAACTGGTGGCATCCAAGTAGCACGGGCTATGGTGAGCCCGTAGGTGCACACGGCCCCCCTCCCTACACCCGCTCTATGATTTACACCCCCCCCCCCCAGTCTACACAACACCATTTTGACCCATAATACACTTGTTATCAGCGACTATAAAAAGGCCCGGATTATCTAATATCTGCGTGGCTGTGAAGACACTGTCGTATCGTGACAGGTAGTGAAATAAGATTGTGTTTATGGCTTGACAACCATTTTACCGCTGCTGTAAAGTCTTATGATTATATTGTTCCTTCACTCTATGGATGTACTTGCTTATTTCTACAAGATAAATTGTCATTCAATACAATGCTCTATAGCAAATTATAATATATATATATATTATATATATATATTATATATATATATATATATATATATATATAATGTCTTTCTTGTAGACACATTTAATTGAGGAAAAGGGTTAAATCTGCAATTCTAGCGCGAATCTTCTCTTATATTCCTTATCTTGTTTACTTCAAAGGGAAGTTGAAAAATTAGGAGATTTATTGACTCCCAAAAGTCAATTTTTACAGTTTCAATGACTTGACGCTAAGTGTGGCGGAGAGGGAGGAGGTGACGCAAGGTGCCACACCTGCAGAGGGTCACTATGGGCCCACGCCTGCAGACGGTCACTATGGGCCCACACCTGCAGACGGTCACTATGGGCCCACACCTGCAGAGGGTCACTATGGGCCCACACCTGCAAAGGGTCACTATGGGCCCACACCTGCAGAGGGTCACTATGGGCCCACACCTGCAGACGGTCACTATGGGCCCACACCTGCAGACGGTCACTATGGGCCCACACCTGCAGACGGTCACTATGGGCCCACACCTGCAGACGGTCACTATGGGCCCACACCTGCAGAGGGTCACTATGGGCCCACACCTGCAGAGGGTCACTATGGGCCCACACCTGCAGACGGTCACTATGGGCCCACACCTGCAGACGGTCACTATGGGCCCACACCTGCAGACGGTCACTATGGGCCCACACCTGCAAAGGGTCACTATGGGCCCACACCTGCAGAGGGTCACTATGGGCCCACACCTGCAGACGGTCACTATGGGCCCACACCTGCAGACGGTCACTATGGGCCCACACCTGCAGAGGGTCACTATGGGCCCACACCTGCAGAGGGTCACTATGGGCCACACCTGCAGAGGGTCACTATGGGCCCACACCTGCAGAGGGTCACTATGGGCCCACACCTGCAGACGGTCACTATGGGCCCACACCTGCAGAGGGTCACTATGGGCCCACACCTGCAGAGGGTCACTATGGGCCCACACCTGCAGAGGGTCACTATGGGCCCACACCTGCAGAGGGTCACTATGGGCCCACACCTGCAGAGGGTCACTATGGGCCCACACCTGCAGACGGTCACTATGGGCCCACACCTGCAGAGGTCACTATGGGCCCACACCTGCAGAGGGTCACTATGGGCCCACACCTGCAGAGGGTCACTATGGGCCCACACCTGCAGACGGTCACTATGGGCCCACACCTGCAGACGGTCACTATGGGCCCACACCTGCAGACGGTCACTATGGGCCCACACCTGCAGACGGCCACTATGGGCCCACACCTGCAGACGGCCACTATGGGCCCACACCTGCAGACGGTCACTATGGGCCCACACCTGCAGAGGGCCACTATGGGCCCACACCTGCAGACGGCCACTATGGGCCCACACCTGCAGACGGCCACTATGGGCCCACCTGCAGACGGTCACTATGGGCCCACACCTGCAGACGGTCACTATGGGCCCACACCTGCAGACGGTCACTATGGGCCCACGCCTGCAGACGGTCACTATGGGCCCCACACTGCAGAGGGTCACTATGGGCCACACCTGCAGACGGTCACTATATATGGCCCCCACACCTGCAGACGGCCACTATGGGCCCACGCCTGCAGACGGTCACTATGGGCCCACACCTGCAGAGGGTCACTATGGGCCCACACCTGCAGACGGTCACTATGGGCCCACACTTGCAGAGAGTCACTATGGGCCCACACCTGCAGAGTCACTATGGGCCCACACCTGCAGACGGTCACTATGGGCCCACACCCTGCAGACGGTCACTATGGGCCCACACCTGCAGACGGTCACTATGGGCCCACACCTGCAGACGGCCACTATGGGCCCACACCTGCAGACGGCCACTATGGGCCCCACCTGCAGACGGTCACTATGGGCCCACACCTGCAGCGGCCACTATGGGCCCCACCTGCAGACGGCCACTATGGGCCCACACCTGCAGACGGCCACTATGGGCCCACACCTGCAGACGGCCACTATGGGCCCACACCTGCAGACGGTCACTATGGCCCCCACACCTGCAGACGGTCACTATGGGCCACACCTGCAGACGGCCACTATGGGCCCACACTGCAGACGGTCACTATGGGCCCACACCTGCAGACGGCCACTATGGGCCACACCTGCAGACGGCCACTATGGGCCCCCACTGCAGACGGTCACTATGGGCCCACACCTGCAGACGGTCACTATGGGCCCACACCTGCAGAGAGTCACTATGGGCCCACACCTGCAGAGTCACTATGGGCCCACACCTGCAGACGGTCACTATGGGCCCCACCTGCAGACGGTCACTATGGGCCCACACCTGCAGACGGTCACTATGGGCCCACACTGCAGACGGCCACTATGGGCCCACACCTGCAGACGGCCACTATGGGCCCACACCTGCAGACGGTCACTATGGGCCCACACCTGCAGACGGCCACTATGGGCCCACACCTGCAGACGGCCACTATGGGCCACACCTGCAGACGGCCACTATGGGCCCACACCTGCAGACGGCCACTATGGGCCACACCTGCAGACGGTCACTATGGCCCCACACCTGCAGCGTCATGACTGACCATGTCCTCGTGATGGGTGTGCAGCATGCTGGATATTCTGCCTTCGTGGTGAAAACTGTGGAATGAACATACGTCAGGCTGCGAGCAGCTGTGTTGACAAGACCACCAACTACGAGGGCTGATCAGAGACCGGGCCGTGTGGGATAC
>WNGS01164858.1:17161652-17175143 GCA_020271785.1 Procambarus virginalis
TCTTTGTGAATTTGTTAGGTCGGTGAGATCTTCATTAGATATTTGTTTAAGTATTCTCTTGTCACTGCTAATGAAACACATATCAATTTCTACTACTGGTTTTCTACAGGCTGTCTTTGCAAGCATATCAACAGGTCATGCCTTGAGATGCCAACATGTGATGGTATCCATAGGAATTTAATTTCAAATCTGTTTTCTTTAGCAGCTAAAACATTCATTCGAATATCACTGACTATTTTATGGGTGTCACTACTATGTGCGTTCATGCCAGGAGTGCACTCTGCGAGTCACAGTATATAAGTCCACTGCCTTTGTCTTAAAAATTCAGTGGCAAGGTATATGCCTGCAAGTTCGGTTTGAGTTGTACTTGCCCAGTCATTGACGCGCTTCATTGCTGTATGTACGAGAGAAGATTGTTCAAATATATTACATGCACATCCGGTACATCGTCCACCTTCTTCTACAGAGCCGTCGGTATAGCACTGATACACATCGTTACCCACTCTGAGTACTTTCAGTGATGCTGCACAGTGTTACTGTTTTAATAATGTTAGAGTGCACACTATCTTTCTTGGGCGCATTTACAAATCAACTGATAGATCCAGTATCCCATGGAGTAATTGGTTGATTAATCATTAATTGAGTTGGGTACATATTAATATTTTGATGGAGTTGGCTACCTTGTAGAACCAAAATACATAATCAGATTTCGTTCTTCTTCTATAGACCTCAGGTGAGTGCAGCATATTAGAAAGTTTAGCTTGAAACTTCATGTGTTGTCTAGATCTACTCAATGCCTTCAATGGCACCTTCGATGGCACGCCGAAAACTGTGCTATAGACAAAATTCTCTCACTTATGGTAGGTAATTTTAACTCTGCTCTCATATTAACTATTCTCGTGGACTTTGGAGCCCCAAGGATGAGACGCATAGCTTCATTTTGCAAGGTTTCAAGAGATTTCAGCTCTTTGTCAGTATACAGTGTGAGATGTAGAGCATTGTAGTCAATCACAGAGCGTATAAATGATACATAAAACATTCTAGCAAGTTTCACGTTGATTCCATGATTGACACCAACAAGGACCCGCAAGGGCTTTAATCTCTCCCACAGTCTCCTCTTGAGAGAAGAAAGGTACCCAGGGTCGTTAATGGGGACACAAGGTATCTGTAAGACTCGCAGTTCTCAAGTGCTCGCCCATCTATATGATAATTGGGTGGTGGAATACCACATGGAATGAGGGCACGAGTTTTCTGTACAGAGATAAGGAGGCCACATTCCTCAGCTCTAGTAGCAAAAGCATCGAGCAGAACTTGCATTCTAGGCTCGGAGGCAGCCTGTAAACATATATCATCAGCATAACAAATGACAGTGTCTTCATTATTAGTTGGAAGATCTTTAATAAGTTTTGCATCAGAACGTTGAACAACAGGGGCTGAGGACCCCTCCTTGTGGAGTTCCCAGTTCAAAGTGTTTGCTCTCTGTGCTTTTAACACCATTAAACAAAACATATGCTGTTCGATTAGACAAATAGCCCTTTATCCATTTCAGTAATTTTCCTTGTATTCCCAGCTCGGCAAGCTGTTCCAGTATGATTTCTCTGTTTGCTGTATCAAAAGCTGCTGCTAGGTCGATGAAGACTGTTTGAGGGGAAGCTTCAATATGTGCGAAGTATTCAGCAAAACAGTGTTGTGTACTGAGCCCAGGCATAAATCCAAACAGTTGAGGTGACAGGTGCCCCTGTATACGATACATGAGTCTGTTAAGAACAATACGTTCAAGCACTTTACAGACACACGATGTTAGAGATATGAGTATAATTATCTGAGTGTGGTTTGGGGATGGGAACAATGACACTCTTTGTCCAAGCATCAGGTAATACTCCTTCACGTAAACTCATTCTGTACAGCACTAACAGTGGATTACCTGGTACTTGTGAGACTAATCTCAGTAGACTGTAAGTAATACCGTCCTCTCCAGGAGCAGTTGATTTTTCCTTCTTTAGTGCATGATTTAATTCCCATTCAGTTACATCATTAAGGTCCGACACGTCGATAGCTGTACAGGCAAGATTGATGGTTCGTTGTCTGTTGGGGCGTGTGTCATTAAGATTGTGCTGTATGTTAATTGGGAGCGAGTTGTAGCTTGATGTTAGTACCCATTGATCAAGGAGAATGTTTGCTTGTTCTAGTGGGCTGTGGTGCAGTGGTTTGGTTGGGTTGCTTCTAGAGATTTTTCGTATCTTTTCCCAAACTTCAACAAGTGTTGTTTGCCCATTTATACTTTGTAGGAACTCTTCCCAATGTTTATTACGTATAACGTTGCTCCTGTCTCTCACGTCTCTATTTGCAACTAGAAATGCATGCAAGTCACCTTGTGCTTTGGTTCGTTTGTACGTATCTCCAAGTTGCTTTACTCGTTCATGTTCTTTAACAAATACGGGGTCAAGGACACACTTGGGTGGTGGCAGGTGTTACCCACTTCTGCTAGGCTTACGACCTGTTCCCCAACACACCCATGTGTCGTAGTAGGTAGTAATTGTATCAACGAGATCTCTGGAGAAGGCTTATGTCACGGGCTGTGTCTTACTGATGTTATCAGTAGTGATACGATTTGTTGTCTTAGAGAACCTTCGATAATTTGGTGGTGGTGGTCCTTAAAACGTTGTCTAGGGAGAAAGGAGTAAGGAAAACAGCCTAGTACACAGGTAACAAGTTTATACGTATAAGATACACATGAATACATTTAAAAGGCGTTTTCCTCATAACATAAGATCACTATGTATTATAACTTCAAGTGGCTCTGACCACCCCATGGCTCACTGTCCCATACCTGGAACCTTGCACCCAGCCACCACAGCTGTCATCCAATGACACATATATTTTAGCCTCTAGGAAACCTGGACTCTTATAAAACCTCTCCAACTTCTGTAATATTACTCTACCCAATCTTGCAACCCTGGTTATATACAAGGATAGGCTTATCTGACTGTACGGCCGGAGAAAACCCCTCAAATAGCAGGAACGGTCGGCAGCGATGCATCTCCCCCACCAGCCAAGATGGCGTCCACCTCTCTTGCATCATCGCCCCTTAATACTCTATTCTTTACCTATGCAATCAAACGCATTAATGATTTTATTCACTATATTCCCCATGTATACTTTTTGATAGTCCATTTTTTCCTTACATAGTTAGGCTTTTCCAGTTCACATTATTTCTGATGATCTCCAGCTGAGAAGGCACTACTTTACTGAGCGGAGTATTAATGGTGACTCGCGGCCTCTCTGATCTCAGCTGGGGATTTATACTAATAAACACTCTCCACTGAGTCCACCAACATTTTACAACCGAAACCAACCTCCACAGGAGGTAAGGTTCGTAACAGCTTCCACATTCGTTATTGTGTAATCTTGATACCAGTTTGACATACAAATAAAAAAGTGGTTATGCAAACCATATGGAATATTCATTTTCCGTCTCTGATGTCTATTAGGTACATCACACTGTACCTCATAGGAAGCAGAAACTGCATAGTGATCACTAACTAAGTGATTTACCAACGAACATTCCATCCTATCTTGCACAAGGTTTCTACCCATTACATAATCAAGTCTGCCTCCCAATAAATGAGTTGGGTATCCGTAGTATACACGGTTAATCTGTTGTCATAAACATATTTGATAAATTTGCATCCATTATTGTTGTTAGTAATGTCTCCCAGCGTAATATGTCTAGCATTAAAATCTCCCATGTATATTGTCCCATGATTGTCTAGATCTGGGAGCAATGTTACATTGAGTTTCTGGCTTCTGGCATATACGTTGAGGAATGAGAAGTGGCCTGCTGCAGTTTGTACATGAATGTGATGGTACTGTGTGTGTACATTGTGTGATGTGCTCACAAGAATGTGCGGTAAATCACTTCTGATGTATGCTAATAGGCCTGTGGCTTTACTGTTGTTATAGGATGCATACCCTCTGATCTTTGGTGGGGTTTTGTTCATCATGTTGGACGTGTCGGACGTTGGACGCTCCTGTAAAGCAATTATATCTATGTTGTTACTGGTAACATATGCAATTAGTTCATTCAGTCTTTTGTTGATGCTACAAATGTTCCAACTGAGAAACTTAATGGTTCTTGTGTCAACAGCAGCCATCGTCTGGGTGTTGTTCCTCCCTGGGACTGGTGGTCCCACTGTTGTCCTCGTCCCACTTCCACATTGTGTTAATAAGTGACTCGACTATTATGCTAGTCTTACAGATACCTTGGTGTCCCCATTAACGACCCTAGGTACCTTTCTTCTCTCCAGTCCCCGACCAGGCCTCCTCGTTGCTGGACGGGTCAACAAGGCTGTTGAACGCGGCTGCTCGCAACCTGACGTATGAATCACAGCCTGGTTAATCAGGTAGGCTTTGGAGGTGCTTATCCAGTTCTCTCATGAACACTGTGAGGGGTCGGTCAGTTATGCCCCTTATGTGTAGTGGAAGCGTGTTGAACAGTCTCGGGCCTCTGATGTTGATAGAGTTCTCTCTCAGAATACCTGTTGCACCTCTGCTCTTCAACGGGGGTATTCTGCACATCCTGCCATGTCTTCTGGTCTCATGTGATGTTATTTCTGTGTGCAGGTTTGGGACCAGCCCCTCTATTATTTTCTACGAGTAAATTATTATGTATCTCTCCCCCCTGTGCTCAAGAGAATACGGATTTAGGCTCTTTAGGTCCCAATAGTTTAGATGTTTTACTGAGTGGATTCTAGCAGTAAAGGATCTCTGCACGCTCTCCAGGTCAGCAATTTCTCCAGCTTTGAAAGAGGCTGTCATTGTGCAGCAGTATTCCACTCTATTATAATAATAATAATAATAATAATTTATTTATAAAAAGTACATATATAGATGCAGAGTTACAAACATTGATTGATTTATAGATAGAGGTAGTACATACATTACCTAAAGCCACTAGTCTACATAGCCTTTCGGGCCAAAATAACACTGACACTCTAGAGAGCACTAGCGTCTTGAAGAGTGTCATCATTGGCATAACATCTCTAGTGGGAAAAGTTCTTGTCCTCGGAATCATTGAAAGTTAAACTCACTGTAAAAGTAAACAACAACTCCCCCCCCCCCCTTCCGTCATTATTAATATTCCACATTCTACCCACAAATACAAGATACACCGCTGCTACCGGTTGAGGAAATTGAGAAGATCCAACATTAAGGTAAGGAAAGTATCAGATGAAAGCCTTAAGTAAATATGACCATGAATACAGGACCGAAGGAGTTGGGATATGAGGACTGATTTGAAGAAACTTTATCCAACAACATTAAGTTCTTGACGAGCTTCATTGTAATGTGACTGGAGGCCTTGTGGTCCGCGGCCAGCAACAGCCTTATTTACCAGGCCGCCTCCTCACTGGGCATAGTATGGTGGAAACGAGGAAATTGTAGGAAACGCAGGGTGGTACAGGACACAATCAGACCTACTCATAGAAGGAAAGCAACATGTAAAATATCTGGGAATTATGATGTCTGACGACATGACATTTAGTGAACATAACCGAGCAAATATAGCGGCGGTCAGGACAATGATAGGATGGATTATGAGAACGTTCAAAACCAGAAGTATATTTGAATGAATTAAGTAAATTTAAAAGTGAATCTTGTGTAGACATGAGTGTTTAAGTCGCCCTCCACCACGAGGGGCAAGAGAAAAAAGGAAGACGTCCAAGGGACTTGGGTTAGACCTGATGACCACCTGGACACCAGCGGCCGCTCCCACTCTACGGTCACTCGTCTCCCTGAGTAATGGGGATTTTACTTGTATTTAAATCTCCAGCTTTGCTTTCTTGGTGATCAGAGAGTAATTATGTGGATAAGTATGCGTGTGGCATTACGTAAATGTAATTAACTAAGTGTAGTTAATTACACATATTAAGTTGAGAGCTGTGCTGGTGGTGTCCCGTCCACCCAGTGCTCTTTGTCATATGACACTTTGAAACTATTGAGAGTTTTGCCTCCACCATTTTCTCACATAAAGAAGGTGGTGGAGGTAAAAATGTAATACTAATACTATTTAAATCACTGGTGCTGTCCCGTCTTGAGTATTGCTCGGTACTCACTTCCCCTTTCAGAGCGGGACAGATCTCTGAATTAGAGGGAATACAGAGAACATATACGGCACGCATAGACACGATAAAACATCTAAATTATTGTGACCGTCTCAAAGCTCTCAAAATGTACTCTTTGGAAAGGAGACGAGAAAGGTATCAAATAATATATACACGGAAGATACTTCAAGGCCGGTCCCAAATTTGTACAGTAGAATAACAACGAAAGGTACAGAAGGAAATGCTGAATAGAACCAGTGAAGGGTAGAGGTGCTATAGGCACAGAGAACACTGTCTGAACATCAGAAGTCCACGGCTGTTCAACACCCTCCCAGCAAGCATTAGAAATATTGCCGGAATACAGGTGGATGTATTCAAGAGGCACTTGGACAGGTTCTTGCAAGAAGTGCCGGACCAAGCAGCTGTAGTGGATATGCTCCAGGTATACAGAGGATTATAGACAAGGAAGGCAAGATCACAAAAAATAAGCACAGGACAAAAACACACTGGAGCCAAGGTTATGGTAGGAAATACAGGTAGAGCCAGTAAAGAATGGAGGTTCCACAGGCACGATCAGAGAGCACTGAACATCAGAGGACGACGGCTCTTCAGTACCATCCCAGCAAATATAAGAAATATTGCTGCTTAGAAGTGGACATATTCCGGTAAACCACCTATAAGATGTGTTGGACCAACCGGTTTATAAGATACGTGGGCCTTAGCCCGTTCCAGGCAACAATCTATTTGACGAGGTCTATTTGAGGAAAAAACCCAGAATCCCATTCCAGGTGGGATTCTGGGTTTTCTGTCAAGAGTAAAACAGCATCGCGTCATCCAGTATCAGCAAAGGTAGTGTCACTAAAAACAAATGTAATCAAATTCTGTTCCACTTGACAGAAAATTCATCAGAAATGCCACCTATTGTCTTGATTGAAGGTCTCGTTCTTCCACGCTCTTGCCTTAAGACACTAGACATTGATTTATCTTGCGAATATTTTGGTCTTACTGAAATCGGTTACAAACCAAGGTTGAAGGTCTTGTAAAATGTTTGACGTAAGTTCACATCACCATTTGATGATGGCTTGGAAAAGGTTGAGTGCGTTGAGTGCGTGCGTGCGTGCTTGTGTGCTTGTAGCGAACATCATGCACGGTAATCATCATGAAGTGGACCGCTTCAGGACACTTTACGACGCAGCTGACGAGCTGTTGCCTGCAGCGTGGTACAATAGTAGTCCATTAGCTATGCCTCTGTTCCTATTTTCATATTATTTTGATATAGATGTTAATTCGTGTTCTGACATTTGTGTTTATATTCTCCCAGGTAAGACTTGGTGAATGGGAGCCCACGGTGAGCGCGCCAGCTAGTAAGTACACAGTACTAATGTTATCTGAATTGTTCGAAATTGGTAGCTCCTCTTGGGCTGGACGGTAGAGCGACGGTCTCGCCTCATGCACGTCGGCGTTCAATCTCCGACTGTCGAAGTAATTGGGCACCGTTCCTTTCCCCCTTCCAATCCCTAATCCTTATCGCTTCCAAGTGCTATATAGTCGTAATGGTTTGACACTTCCTCCTGATAGTTCTGTTCCCCCTCCCAGTCTTAGACAGGCTTATTACTGTGACGGGCGACAGTGATTGTAATACTGTGCGTACATTAGTGTTTTTCCCCACTTGCCGTGTTGATAGTTAACTTTGTGCTCTATTACATTCAAGTTTATAACTGTAGGAAAGGGAGCCCAGAGGAACAGTACAGCCAGCGAGGTAACCATGGTAGAGGTAACTAAGGAGAGGTACCTTGGTTACTCAAGGTAACCACAAGGTAAGGCGGGAAGCCCAGAGGAACAGTACAGCCAGAGTGTAGTGTTAAGATAGGTCAAGTGTATACTGTGTATATTATCTCCAGGATTGAGGAAGTGGGCCGCGGTGCCTTCAGGACAGTGGAGGAGCGCCGTGGTGCCCGCTTCTTGTGTGGGGTTATTATTATTAACATCTTTATTGACAAAATTAATTACAATTTTGCCTAATCTGAGGATTTTGATAGTCTGATTAAAGTGAGGATAATGCTAGTATTCACTGTCACGCAGGACAGAGGGTCATACATAAGACAATAGGTCTAAACTGTAGGCTGAAGCACATATATATCACGGTTACAATCAATGTTTTAATATATGGATATGTGAAAACAACTTTCTATTGTGCACTGCCACACCAGGGCAGGGATGGGTTCATAAGTGATGCAGCTTAGAAGTAATATAGATAAAAATTGTTCTTCATTCTTTAAAATGGACAAGCAAATTTTGGGTAAATTGTTAGGATGTCGTCCAGAACACCTGAGTCAATAAAATAGTTACACAGTTGGTGGTACAAGAGGCCAGGAGGTCTAAAGTCCTTTACGGTTTCACATTCATCAATGTAGTGTTCTAGTGAATGCATTAAAGGTTTATCACAGAGTTTACAATCTGAGTATTCTGGTAGTGGCTCAGCCTCACTAACCTGCCAGATGTGTCTATAGCCAAGGCGAATTCGCGCAATGACTACATCACATTGCCTGGTTCGGTTACTGTGCTGACCATACAAATACCTATTATTACAAAACTTGTCATAACTTTTAATACTGCAGCTTTCAGGTCTCTGGGCATTTCTTAGTTCTTCTAAATCTGAATTAATTTCTTTAATTTGTATATTTCTAATAACTGCATTAGATAGTCCAAAGTCATAATCAATGTTTTCTTTCCTGCAAGCCTCATTGGCCAATCGATCTACGAAGTCATGTTTTCCAACTCCAACATGGGATGGGATCCACACAAATTTTATACAAGAGTTATTATCATTGGCAAAAATTACATTCCATTTAATATTACAAGCTACTTCCGACATACATTGTGATGGGTTATTTAAGGACTGCAGAGCACTTTTAGAGTCACAGAAAATAACTCCACCACCATTGAGCTTAAGGTATTCAGTGGCTAGATAAATGCCCAATAGCTCGGTCTGTGTCGTGCTAGCCCAGTTGTTCAATCTCTGTGTAGTAGACATGATCATTTCATTCCCTTTATACACTGCACATGCACAACCTGTTCTACCAGTGCCTAACTGCACAGAGCCATCAGTAAAGGCATAGGATTCAGTTGGTTTGAGAATTTGAAGATGACTGTCAATAGCTTCTAATGTTATACATCTCAAAATGTCAGTGTTATACATTTGTTTTACACTGATGGGGGTATAATGCAGAGAGATCTCCACATCTTTCCAAGGGGGAATATAGTGAACAGTTTTATCAGGGTTAATAGACACATTCAGTATCTGAAGATTATAGGCACAACTACTGAGCCACACACTGTAGGGAGCTTTTTGCGGCGGATTGAGAGAACAGTCAGAATTGTTTAGAATGGATCTCAATTTAATTTGAATAGAGCTGGGGGGACCATTATTTTTCAAAGTTTTGGCGCAAAACATAGTACTAAGTAGAACTATTCTTTCGTAAATGGAAGGTAAGTTTAGTTCCTTTCTCATGTTAACAATTCTGACAGTTCTAGGACAACCCAGGATGATGCGCATGGCATCATTCTGTACTACATCTAGGCCTTGTAATTGTTTAGGTGAAAAATTAAGAAGATGCAAGGCATAATAATCAACAACAGATCGTACAAAGGCAATATAAAAACTACGGGCATATTTTATGTTAATGCCAAATCCTTTGCCAACCAGAGTTTTGAGAGGTTTAAGACGCTCAACTAGTTTTTTGCGCAGGTTGCTGACGAGATTTGCATCATTAACCTCGACTCCAAGATTTTTATAAGACTCGCAAGTCTCCACGGGCACTCCATTAATAGTATAGTTAACATGAAGAGAATGGGGAATGAGAACCCTTGTTTTATCAACAGATATTATGAGGCCACATTCTACTACTTTCTTGGAGAATGCATCAAGTAACACTTGTAGTCTTGGTTTACTGTGTGCCATAATACAAATATCATCAGCATAGCATATAACAGTTTCCGTAGGTTGTACAGGTATGTCATGGATAAGTTTGTGCATAAGTATATTGAAGAGCATAGGGCTTAGGACACCACCTTGAGGTGTGCCTAGTTCGAATGCATCTGTCCTTGTACTTTTAACTCCTTTAAATAGGACACTAGCACGCCTGTTGGATAGGTAACTCTTTATCCAACTCAGAAGATTACCTTTGATTCCAAATTCAGCAAGTTGCTCTAATATTATTTCGCCATTCGCTACATCGAAAGCTGACTTTAGGTCAATAAAGGCTGCCTGTGTCCCATCCTGGGAGTTTACAAAATATTCAGCTGTGGTGAAGGCTTAGAGTACGGCATGAAGGAGCGTGGGTGATGCGGGCGAGGGGATGCTAGTGGTGGTAATGGCGTGATTGGTGGGTGGGTACACGGCCACCAACACGGTGTCACATTTCTACCACCGTACCCAACCTACCCACTGAGTACCTTAGGTTAGGGGGGGTGTGTGTGTATAAAATATGTCTGCCTCGAGGTTTTTTACGGGCTATTCATGCCCGTGCCATCTAAGGCGTAATCACGTCATCAATCAATCGAGTTTGTTCGTACGGGTATTGAAGTGCACCGGAGCGAAAGATATGGTGGTAAATACGGAGCAGAGTCAGTGAAGACTAGACGAGCGCCGCGTGCACAGAGGACGCTGTATGACCTGAAGACATCCACGGCTCCTTAGTCGCTCTCCTGAAAATACAAGAATTATTGACGAAACCAAAGTGGACGTGTTCGCGCAGGAAGTACCCCACCAGCCGGGCTGTGATGGTGCTTTTTTTTTGGGGGGGGGGAGTAAAGAGGAAGGAGAGGCATAGGTGAAGGGAAGTATAGAAGTGGGAAGTACAGTGAGAGGTATGAAAGCAGGCGGGCTGTCCGCCTTGCTGACACGATGTGTGGGTGTTGGCAGCTAAGCTAAGCTGGCTCCCTCTTGTCAGGGAGCTGTGAGTTGTTCTTACATACATACATATTATTTATCGAGTTGCTCATCCATACACATATATACATACATATACTTACACATATACATATATATATATAATATATATATATATATATATATATATATATATATATATATATATGTCGTACCTAGTAGCCAGAACTCACTTTTTGGCCTACTATGCAAGGCCAGATTTGCCTAATAAGCCAAGTTTTCCTGAAATAATATATTTTCTCTAATTTTTTCTTATGACATGATAAAGCTACCCATTTCATTATGTATGAGGTCAATTATTTTTTATTGGAGTTAAAATTAACGTAGATATATGACCGAACCTAACCAACCCTACCTAACCTAACCTAACCTATCTTTATAGGTTAGGTTAGGTTAGGTAGCCGAAAAAGTTAGGTTAGGTTAGGTAGGTTAGGTAGTCGAAAAACAATTAATTCGTGAAAACTTGGCCTATTAGGCAAATTGGGCCTTGCATAGTAGGCTGAGAAGTGCGTTCTGGCTACTAGGTACGACATATATATATATCTATACACATACACATATATGCATACATACATGCATACACTATATACATATACATACAACACGTACACATGTATATACCACTATACATATGCATATACATAACTATACACATACATACTCAATTTTTCATTTATGGGGGAAGGATATCTGGTTAGTATATCATCTGGGAATTATGTACTGTGGGGCTGGGTTATCATCTAGTGAATCGAGGCTCTTGGGCCACCAGCTGTGGGAGCGGGGCGTCTCATCTTGGAGTAATCTTCTAACATTGGGTCCTCTAACATTTCGATGGTGTTCCACACACTGATGGCTTGGTGCTGCAGTCTGATGTTTAGTGGCTGTATGTTCAGGAGTTCATGGAGCTCCTGGATTGTCTAATCATATGGTGGACGATGTTTTGCTGCTCTCCTTAGCGCCTTATTTTGTACTGCTTGTAGTTTCTGCAAGTTAGTTTTCTTTAAGGTGTGTAGTGGTACTCCAGATGTAGTGGATACTCCAGATGCGGCCGAACTAGAGCCTTATATAGGTGGATCTGAATGTTAGTACTGAGGCTTTGGAATCTCCTCAATTTTCCTAAGGCTGCTTTGGCTTTGTTTAGTCGGTCCCTTACATGAATTTGTATCCCTGTTCTATTTATCATAAGTCCCAGTATTCTGCCTACCTCCGCATATTGGATCGGATGGTGTCAAGGATGATGGGGTCCGGGTTTCTTTTCGCAATGTGTATTATCTGAAGCTTTTGTTTGTTGGTGCTAATTTTCCATTGCTTCTCAAAGTTGTTTATGAGTTCAATTGCTGCCTTGGTCTTGTCGGCTAGTAGCGGCTTTGATGGTCCCGGTTGGCATATTATTTGGGTGACATCGTCCGCGTATGTGATGTATTCTCCATGTTGAGGTTGGGGTAGGTCCGCTGTATATATGTTGAATAGAGTGGGGGAGAGGCAGCTTCCTTGTGGTACTCCACTTTTCAGTTCTATTACGTCCCCCAAGTAGCTGCCGATATTAAGCCTACCAGTTCTGTTGTCTATAAAGCTGCAGAGTAGCAGTAAATCTCTCAGGAAGTCCTAGTTCAGATATCTTATATTTTAGGCCCGTGTGCCACGCTTTGTCGAAGGCTTTCGAAACGTCTCTGAGCACTATATTACACTGATCTTTTTTCGACACTACGTTGGCTATATGCTCGTAGATCAGGGCTATAGCTGTATGGGCCCCTCTGCGGTTTCTAAACCCATGCTGCCTGGTGTTATACTTCCCTTCCTCTTCCATGTACTTTACAAGTCTCTGGTTGATAATTTTGTCGAATATTTTACCTGGTACTTCGAGGAAGGAAATTGGCCTGTAGTTTTCAGTTTGGGTTGGGGGTTTACCTGGCTTGGGGATTAATCTTATTGTGGCATTCTTGAAGTATGTGGGGAATAGTCCAGATGCAAGAGCTGCATTTATTATACATGTGTATTGATGGAGTGCAATCACTGGTAGGTTGGATAATACCATCTTATTTATTTTCTGTTGCCCGGCACCTTGTTCTTGAAACCCATAATTGTTTTATGGACCTCTGCAATGGTTGTGTGTTTCATAAGGTGGCAGTCATCGCGTATGTTGTTAAGGTCTATTGTTTGCGTCGGGAGTAGTGCTGCAGCTCTGTTATCGACTTGAGTTGTAATTTCTCTTTCATTAATTGGGCAAAAATTTTAATTTTCTTCCGGGTTTATCCTGAATATTTTTTTCCCAGAACTTCCTGAATTCCTGTTCTTGTTCTCTCTCCTCATAGTTTATTTCCTGAGGCGTCTATGATGTAGGGTGTTTCCTCAGAAGAGCTTCCCATCAGGCTCTTTACTTTTTTCCAGAACTTTCCTGGGTTTCTGTAGTCGACTTGGATTTTGCTTATTAGGTCATCC
>WNGS01164858.1:17191589-17227898 GCA_020271785.1 Procambarus virginalis
CCTCCCACTCCACCAGTCCTGCCCCCTCCCACTCCACCAGTCCTGCCCCCTCCCACTCCACCAGTCCTGCCCCCTCCCACTCCACCAGGTCCGAGACTGGATGAAGGAGGAGGGCGGAGAGGCAGGAAGCCGTGTCGAGAATCAATAATCTCTCGCTGGCTAGATCCTGATTCCTGGCTTGTGCAACCCTCTCACCGCGGGCGACCACCGCCTCACCCATTCAGCGCCCGCTGATTCCCCACTGCCCGCCCCTCACCCTGGCACCGCCCATGGACCTCCAGCCTCAGACTACTGTCACGGAGATCGACCTCAGACCAAGGTCCCGATCCACTTGCTGCCTATCTGGTTCCTCCCGCGTGTCACCCCCACTACTGTTCCTCCCTACTACACGCCAGGATAACAGCCAAAATAATGCACTCTGATATGTCATATTTTCAATATTTCAATATAGCAAATTCAGAATCTGCGTAAAATCTTCTTGAATTCAATATTTATTATGAATACTAAAAAACAACTGGTGGTACTGGTGTCACCCCAACACACTTAACCTGGATTTACCTGGATGGGGTTCTGGGAGTGGTTCTAATTCCCAAGCTCGGCCAGGGGCCAGGCTTGACGTGTGAGAGCTTGCACCAACAGGCTGTTGCTTGGAGGCAGCCCGCAGCTCTGCCCAGGTCCCTTCCCTCATTATCGACCAAACCGATATACAGTAATTGAAATCGCAAAAAAATCATCGGGAATCAGAGAACAAAACACAAAGCCCCAGCTCCTGTAGTGTGGCAAAAACCAAGACATCAAACCGGAGTCTACACAAAACTCACTCAAGCTAAACTATGAAAAGAACAAGTAGTTGTGTGAGGAGAAATCATGTCGGAAGATCTTACTCTCCAAGAACACAAGTCGCAGTCAGGACTGGAAGGGAAAATGACAGGTTGGCTAACAAGAACCTTCCAAACAAGAGATGCTATACCAATTATGATGATGCCTTTAATACACTAGCGCTCTATAGGGTCAGCGATTTCTCCAGCTTTTTCTCTCTCAGGGTGAAAGAAACTCTGCCCATTGTTTCTGCCTCCACCGGGGATCGAACCCGGACATTCAAGACAACGAATCCGAAGCGCTGTCCACTCAGGGTTAGGCCCCATCAGATCACCTGACACTCAGACAAGCACAGCCTGCTTGAACAGATATCCTTCGTGGTGTTTATGAAGTTCTCTTTTGAACATCGCGAGAGGTCGGTGTTCGTGTCTTTAACGTATCATAATTGGCTTGACTCACTCCTTGAAAGGTTTCTTGTTATCCATTTTGTATCTTTCTTCCACTTGTGGCAGCTGCTTTCGTTGTCTTCCACTTGTGGCAGCTGCTTTCTTGTCTTCCACTTGTGGCAGCTGCTTTCTTGTCTTCCACTTGTGGCAACTGCTTTATTGTCTTCCACTTGTGGCAGCTGCTTTTCTTGTCTTCCACTTGTGGCAGCTGCTTTCTCTGTCTTCCACTTGTGGCAGCTGCTTTATTGTCTTCCACTTGTGGCAGCTGCTTTATTGTCTTCCACTTGTGGCACCTACTGTATTGTCTTCCACTTGTGGCACTCCTGTATGTCTTCCACTTGTGGCACCTACTTATTGTCTTCCACTTGTGGCACCTACTTTATTGTCTTCCACTTGTGGCAGCTGCTGTATTGTCTTCCACTTGTGGCACCTACTTTATTGTCTTCCACTTGTGGCAGCTACTTTATTGTCTTCCACTTGTGGCAGCTGCTTTATTGTCTTCCACTTGTGGCAGCTGCTTTATTGTCTTCCACTTGTGGCAGCTGCTTTATTGTCTTCCACTTGTGGCAGCTGCTTTATTGTCTTCCACTTGTGGCAGCTACTTTATTGTCTTCCACTTGTGGCAGCTGCTTTATTGTCTTCCACTTGTGGCAACTACTGTATTGTCTTCCACTTGTGGCAGCTACTGTATTGTCTTCCACTTGTGGCAACTACTGTATTGTCTTCCACTTGTGGCAGCTACTGTATTGTCTTCCACTTGTGGCAACTACTGTATTGTCTTCCACTTGTGGCAGCTACTGTATTGTCTTCCACTTGTGGCAGCTACTGTATTGTCTTCCACTTGTGGCAGCTACTGTATTGTCTTCCACTTGTGGCAACTACTGTATTGTCTTCCACTTGTGGCAACTACTGTATTGTCTTCCACTTGTGGCAGCATAAAAGTTACAAAGTCTTCACAAAAATTAACGTCTTCCGACATGATAACTCAAATCTTTTATATTTTTGTCCTTCTATAGTGTGATTTAACCCTTTTATATATTTTTCCCTTTTTGATATTTTCATTTTTTCCATAGTGGAGGACCTTACCTGCTTACCTACTTCATACCTGGTTGATGGGGTTCTGGGAGTTCTACTCCCCAAGCCCGGCCCGAGGCCAGGCTTGACTTGTGAGAGTTTGGTCCACCAGGCTGTTGCTTGGAGCGGCCCGCAGGCCCACATACCCACCACAGCCCGGCTGATCCTTGTTCTGAGTGAGGCTAATGGTGGTTGGTGCCCCTGGACGACCTGGTTAACATCAGACTGGAAGTTTGTTGTGTCCTCTATGTTGACTACGCTCGTGGAAGTGAACCAGGAGTTCATTTTGGAACTGACCAGTTCAGACCTGATCAGAGTCCAGGCCTCCTGGTTGGTCGTCTGGTCAACCAGGCTGTTGGACGCCGCTGCTCGCTGCAATGAGGCAACATTCTGAATGGCATTGCATGAATTTTTATTTAATTTTGCTCTTTTCACTCAAGACAGTGTACAATCAGACACATACAAGCTACAAACCTCGACACGTTTTTGTTTAGAAACCTTACGAAAAGTGCGTTGCGAGGCAGTTTCAGAGACTGTTAATGGTTACAACAAAGAGAGGACAACAAAGAGATTAGTGAAATTCTAAGAAGCCAGTATGAGGCTATGTTTAGCACACCAATTAACAACATGAAAGTTGATGACCCAGACAGCTTCTTTATGAATGACATTCAAGCTGCAGATAATATAACGGATATTAACACAAACTCGGAAGACTTTGAAAGAGAAATTGACAATATGCCCATGCACTCAGCCCCTGGGCCTGACTCATGGAATTCAATATTCATAAAGAAATGTAAAGTACCAGTAGCGAGAGCACTCAGCGTAATATGGAGAAAGAGCCTGGATACAGGGGAGATACCAGCAGCACTTAAATCTGCAGATATAGCTCCGTTGCACAAGGGGGGAGTAAAGCCTTGGCAAAAAATTATAGGCCAGTTGCACTAACATCACACATAATAAAAGTGTTTGAAAGAGTGATTAGGAATCAAATTTCTAGTTTTATGGAAAACAATGAATTGCACAATCCAGGACAACATGGATTTAGAGCGGGAAGATCCTGTCTGTCACAGTTACTCAACCACTATGACAAAATCACAGAAGCCCTAGTAGAAAAGCAAAATGCAGATGTTGTATACACAGACTTTGCAAAGGCGTTCGACAAATGTGACCATGGGGTGATAGCTCACAAAATGAGGTCAATGGGAATAAACTGGAAAAGTAGGACGCTGGATACTCAATTTCCTGTCGAACAGAACACAAAGAGTAACAGTCAATCAGATAAAATCGAGTCCAAGCGATGTTAAAAGCTCTGTACCTCAAGGTACAGTCCTTGCACCGCTACTGTTCCTTATTCTCATATCTGATATAGACAAAAATACACGTCACAGCTTCGTGTCATCCTTCGCAGATGACACAAAAATCAGCATGAAAATTACCTCTGCTGAAGACATTGAAAAACTACAAACAGATGTCAACAAAGTTTTCGATTGGGCAGCAGAAAATAATATGATGTTTAACAGTGATAAATTTCAGGTACTCAGGTACGGCAAAAATGAGGATCTGAAACATAATACAGGGTACAAAACACAATCAAATCTTCCCATAGTAGAAAAACAGCATGTCAAGGATTTGGGAATAATGATGTCCGACGATCTAACGTTTAGGGAGCATAACCAAGCAAATATCGCATCAGCCAGAAAAATGATCGGATGGATTACGAGAACTTTCAAATCCAGGGATCCCATCACAATGGTTGTACTCTTCAAGTCACTTGTGTTGTCCCGTCTCGAATACTGCTCAGTACTCACTTCCCCCTTCAGAGCAGGAGAGATTGCTGAAATAGAGGGAATACAGAGAACATATACGGCACGCATAGACGAGATAAAACACCTTAATTATTGGGATCGTCTCAAAGCTCTCCAAATGTACTCTCTAGAAAGGAGACGAGAGAGATACCAAATAATATACACGTGGAAAATACTGGAGGGCCAGGTCCCAAATCTACACAGTAAAATAACAACGTACTGGAGTGAACGATATGGAAGAAAATGCAAGATTGAACCAGTGAAGAGCAGAGGTGCCATAGGCACAATCAGAGAGCACTGTATAAACATCAGAGGTCCGCGGTTGTTCAACGTCCTCCCAGCGACTATAAGAAATATTGCCGGAACAACCGTGGACATCTTCAAGAGAAAACTGGACTGTTTCCTAAGAGAAGTCCCGGATCAGCCGGGCTGTGGTGGGTATGTGGCTCTGCGGGCCGCTCCAAGCAACAGCCTGGTGGATCAAACTCTCACAAGTCGAGCCTGGCCTCGGGCCGGGCTTGGGGAGTAGAAGAACTCCCAGAACCCCATCAACCAGGTACCTCTTTCTCTACAACACTAAACTATCACCGCGTTCCATGTTGTACTCTGAGAAATATCTCCCATTAACGCTTTCTTTTACATGTCGCCAGAGGTCGCCAGGGGTCTGGAAAATTTAAATTAAAATTTTCGTCACAGTTGTAATATTCATAACATAACACCTGTGGTCTAGGTGGCAGAGTAGAACCATACCTGGTTGATACCTGGTTGATGGGGTTCTGGGAGTTCTTCTACTCCCCAAGCCCGGCCCGAGGCCAGGCTTGACTTGTGAGAGTTTGGTCCACCAGGGGCGGCCCGCAGGCCCACATACCCACCACAGCCCGGCTGATCCGGAATTTCTCTTAGAAAACAGTCCAGTTTTCTCTTGAAGATGTCCACGGTTGTTCCGGCAATATTTCTTATAGTCGTTGAAAGGACGTTGAACAACCGCGGACCTCTGATGTTTATACAGTGTTCTCTGATTGTGCCTATGGCACCTCTGCTCTTCATTGGTTCTATTCTGCATTTTCTTCCATATCGTTCACTCCAGTACGTTATTTTACTGTGTAGATTTGGGACCTGGCCTTCCAGTATCTTCCACGTATATATTATTTGGTATCTCTCTCGTCTCCTTTCTAGTGAGTACATTTGGAGAGCTTTGAGGTGCCTTAGTGAGAACACCTGTAGGAGCCGTGATGAGGATTCGAATTTATGCGCTGGATATTCCCAGTGCACAAGTTCGTCCCATCACGGCTCCTAAGGATTTTCTCATTGATACATCACGATAGTGTGATTTTTGTGTGAGGTGCCCTAGTGCCTGTGACCACCACCAGCAGCAGCAGGAGCTCCACACAACCTGATCAAGGCCCTGTCGGCGGAGTAGCGACGGCTGTTTAATCCAGCCAGGCACCGGTCCTGAGCTCTGCCGACCAATGAGAGGAGCGTCGCAGAAGGGAGTGAGCCGGGGTCTCTCGGCAGGAGATGAGGTGAAGGGCATCACCCTAGCAACAGCCTCCAACGGTCCAGCCGCCGGGTGACCCGTTGCTTAAGCTGCCGCAGCGGAAATTAACACTGCGCCACCACGACAAACTGGGAGAGCAGCACCCCAGGGCGGCGTCAAGTACCCCCCAGGGCGGCGTCCTCCCTACAGCGGCGGCATCTTGCAACGCCGGAAGTTGCCACTGACACACTGCCCCCCTCCACCATCCCCCAACACTGCACACTCCTGGAGTGTCTGGTAGAGCTGGTGGCGGCCCCACTCGCCTCATACCACACCTCATACCTCGGCATGCGTACCGTCGACGGCATCAAGATCCGACTCTTCATAGATAATGAATAATGCCTCTGAGCTAATGATTCAAGGCCAGACGCTGGTCCTGTGCGCACAACTTCACCAAGTGCCTACCATTATTGCTGTTTAGTATTATAACTTCCTCCATCCAACACAATAGATGTGTCGTGTCGGTGTGAAGCAGTTATGAAGAAGCTGTATGTCGCAAACTTGTACTTAACTGCGACCCTCAGTGAGTCTCACCTTCCCTACTTCTCTCACACCCCCCTCCCTCCCCCTCTCCCTCCCCCTCTCCCTCCCTCCCAACACTCTTCCTCCCACCACTCTCTCTCCCTCCCTCTCCTTTCTATGCCCAACCACTTGGGCTGCACGGTAGAGCAATGGTCTCGCTTCATGCAGTTCGGGGTTCAATCTCCGACCGTCCAAGTGGTTGGGCACCATTCCTTGCCCCACCCCCCCCCTCCGTCCTAACCAAGATCCTTATCCTGATCCCTTCCCAGTGCTATATAGTCGTAATGCCTAGCCGCTTTTTCCTCATAGTTCCCTTCCCTTCTGTCTGTCTGTCTCATAAACAGAGACGGGGGAGGGGGGGGGGAGGGGTGAGACACACACACTACGAGCACCCGGGCCAGGAAGGGGGCCGGACCGGGCATGGGGAGAACAACAACTCTGCAGGAGTGTACAACTGCAGGAGTGTAATAAATAATACCAATGCGAGAATTTTACAACATTAAGGATCCAACAAGCTCATCTGTCCTATCCTAAATCCTTATCCTCATTCCTTCCAAGTGATACTTATACTGTAGTCGTAAGGGCTTAGCGCTTTCTCCTGATAATTATCTTCCCAACAAGCTTCACCATCCTCCCATTAAATATAAGAAGCATTATTAACAGACATCTGTGTTAAAAAGTGAAATTGATAAATACCTTCAAAGGATAGTTGGTCAACCAGGCTGTGATATATACGTCAGGTTGCGAGCAGCCGCGTCCAACAGCCTGGATGACCAGAACACCAATTAGAGGCCTAGTCAGAGACTGAACCGTGGGAACGTTGATCCTCATTGAAGTTACCATGAGGTGTTTTCGGGGCTTAGCGTCCCCGCGGCCCTGTCCCCGACCAGGCCTCCTCGTTGCTGGACTGGTCAACAAGGCTGTTGGACGCGGCTGCTCGCAGCCTGACGTATGAATCACAGCCTGGTTGATCAGGTCGGCTTTGGAGGTGCTTATCCAGTTCTTTCTTGCACACTGTGAGGAGTCTGCCAGTTATGCCCCTTATGTGTAGTGGAAGCGTGATGAACAGTCTCGGGCCTCTGATGTTGATAGTTCTCTCTTGAACACTGTGAGGGGTCGGCCAGTTATGCCCCTTATGTGTAGTGGAAGCGTGTTGAACAGTTTCGGGCCTCTGATGTTGATAGTTCTATCTTGAACACTGTGAGGGGTCGGCCAGTTATGCCCCTTATGTGTAGTGGAAGCGTGTTGAACAGTTTCGGGGCTCTGATGTTGATAGTTCTATCTTGAACACTGTGAGGGGTCGGCCAGTTATGTCCCTTATGTGTAGTGGAAGCGTGTTGAACAGTCTCGGGCCTCTGATGTTGATAGTTCTCGCTCTGAGTACCTGTTGCACCTCTGCTCTTCAACGGGGGTATTCTGCACATCCTGCCATGCCTTCTGGTCTTATGTGATGTTATTTCTGTGTGCAGGTTTGGGACCAGCCCCTCTAATATTTTCCATGTGTAATTTATTATGTATCTCCCGCCTGCGCTCAAGAGAATACGGATTTAGGCTCTTTAGTCGGTCCCAATAGTTTAGATGTTTTATTGAGTGGATTCTAGCAGTAAAGGATCTCTGCACGCTCTCCAGGTCAGCAATTTCTCCAGCTTTGAAAGGGGCTGTCATTGTGCAGCAGTACTCCACTCTAGAGAGCACTTGCATCTTGAGGGGCAAGAGAAAAAAGAAAGACGTCCAGTGAGACTTGGGTTGGACCTGATGACCTGGGTTGGACCTGTTGATACTTGAATGGTGGGGTACAGATAAAGAGGAATATCAGAGACAGTTAGATTGCACTTAAAAGGAATGTTAAGTTTAATGAGATTGTAAGCATTGTTGCTCAGTCAATTATCATAAAAGGAGTGAGTTGGTATGTCGGCACCAGTCAAAAGGGTGTTAACAGCACTAAATAATTTGTCTCTGAGCAATGCAGGAGATGTAGGGTCTCTCATGACTTTAAGGCAAAATGTGGTGTTGACTTGCATTATTCTCTCTAGTATGGTTGGAAGCTTCAGTTCTTCCCGCATGTTGATGATTCTTGATTGTAATGTGAACGCGGGGCTTGTGGTCCGCGGCCAGCAACAGCCTTATTTACCAGGCCGCCTCCTCACTGGAGGTGGAGGTATGGTGGAAACGAGGACATTGTACGAAACACAGGGTGGTACAGGACACAATCAGACCTACTCATAGAAGGAAAGCAACATGTAAAATATCTGGGAATTATGATGTCTGACAACCTGACATTTAGTTAACATAACCGAGCAAATATAGCGGCGGCTCGGACAATAATAGGATGGATTATGAGAACGTTCAAATCCAGAAGTATATTTGAATGAATTAAGTAAATTTAAAAGTGAATCTTGTGTAGACATGAGTGTTAAAGTCGCCCTCCACCACGAGGGGCAAGAGAAAAAAGGAAGACGTCCGGTAAGACTTGGGTTAGACCTGATGACCACCTGGACACCAGCGGCCGCTCGCACTCTACGGTCACTCGTCTCCCTGAGTAATGGGGATTTTTACTTGTATTTAAATCTCCAGCTTTGCTTTCTTGGTGATCAGAGAGTAATTATGTGGATAAGTATGCGTGTGGCATTACGTAAATGTAATTAACTAAGTGTAGTTAATTACATTTATTAATTGGATCCCCTCCCATGTTGGAATATGTGGGAATGAACGAGCAGATGTGCTGGCTGCTGAAGGCGCTGAAGGAGACCATATTGAATATTTTATACCCAAGATTCTTCTACAATTTAGAGGTATTGTCAGGCAACATCACCGTGACAAGGTAACTGAGGAAAGGAGGATAGAAGCACAAACCAGTGAATCTATACGATGGTACAACATGGTTGCAGCTGGCAATCCCAATCATTATGGCCGAAGAGGAGGAGGACGAGGGAGAGAATCAGTAATAGCGAGAATCCGTCTTGGATACAAATATTCTTGGAGATATGGAATGGAAACAACAGTTAATCAGCGAAGTTGCAGAAACTGTGGTGAGAGTGATGGACACCGCCTTGACCACTATCTACGTGAATGTGAACACCTGAGAGACATCAGAAGTATGTGTAGAATAATAAACCCCACATTGTTTGAGTTAGGAAAACACTATTTGTCAAATATCGATACTGTTCTTAAAAGATTTCCCCATTTTGCATCCGCAAGATAACGTAAGCTTTTAAGGGTTGATAGATGATAATCTTCTTGTTTGAGGAGCTGTTCACTTGAGACAGTTAAGCAAGTCCCAGCTGTGTCTGGGTACAAGTGACAGGATGAACAACCCAGCGGGTTTTCTTCCTATTGGGGAGTGTTGTACATGCCGCTATGGCGTTATGTCCACTCACAGGATGAGTGGCGCTGCCCAATAAACTCGCCCCTCGGGGCAAAATTTAAATTTTTAACCTAAGGCACTCGGTGGGTAGGTTGGGTACGGTGGTAGAAATGTGACACCGTGTTGGTGGCCGTGTACCCACCCACCAATCACGCCATTACCACCACTACCATCCCCTCGCCCGCATCACCCACGCTCCTTCATGCCGTACTCTAAGCCTTCACCACACACAAGAAGCGGGCACCACGGCGCTCCTCGACTGTCCTGAAGGCACCGCGGCCCATTTCCTCAATCCTGGAGATAATATACACAGTATACACTTGACCTAACTCTATCTTAACACTACACTCTGGCTGTACTGTTCCTCTGGGCTTCCCGCCTTACCTTGAGGTTACCTTGAGTAACCAAGGTACCTCTCCTTAGTTACCTCTACCATGGTTACCTCGCTGGCTGTACTGTTCCTCTGGGCTCCCTTTCCTACAGTTATAAACTTGAATGTAATAGAGCACAAAGTTAACTATCAACACGGCAAGTGGGGAAAAACACTAATGTACGCACAGTATTACAATCACTGTCGCCCGTCACAGTAATAAGCCTGTCTAAGACTGGGTGCGGGAACGGAACTATCAGGAGAAAGCGTCAAACCATCACGACTATATAGCATTTGGAAGGGATAAGGATTAGGGATTGGAAGGGGGAAAGGAATGGTGCCCAATTACTTCGACAGTCGGAGATTGAACGCCGACGTGCATGAGGCGAGACCGTCGCTCTACAGTCCAGCCCAAGAGGAGCTACCAATTTAGAACAATTCAGATAACATTAGTACTGTGTACTTACTAGCTGGCGCGCTCACCGTGGGCTCCCATTCACCAAGTCTTACCTGGGAGAATATAAACACAAATGTTAGAACACGAATTAACATCTATATCAAAATAATATGAAAATAGGAACAGAGGCATAGCTAATGGACTACTATTGTACCACGCTGCAGGCAACAGCTCGTCAGCTGCGTCGTAAAGTGTCCTGAAGCGGTCCACTTCATGATGATTACCGTGCATGATGTTCGCTACAAGCACACAAGCACGCACGCACTCAACGCACACAACCTTTTCCAAGCCATCATCAAATGGTGATGTGAACTTACGTCAAACATTTTACAAGACCTTCAGCCTTGGTTTGTAACCGATTTCGGTAAGACCAAAATATTCGCAAGATAAATCAATGTCTAGTGTCTTAAGGCAAGTCTTACCTGGGTGGCATTTCTGATGAATTTTATGACAAGTGGAACAGAATTTGATTACATTTGTTTTTAGTGACACTACTAAACACCTTTGCTAATACTGGATGACGCGATGCTGTTTTACTCTTGACAGAAAACCCAGAATCCCACCTGGAATGGGATTCTGGGTTTTCTCCTCAAGCCTGACCGGGTGCCAGGCTTGACCTCGTCAAATAGATTGTTGCATGCAACGGGCAAAGGCCCACGTATCTTATAACCCGGTTGGTCCAACACATCTTATAGGTGGTTTACCGGGATAGGTCCACTTCTAAGCCAGCAATATTTCTTATTCTTATATTTGCTGAGATGGTACTGAAGAGCCGTCGTGGAACCTGCCTGTGGAACCTCCATTCTTTACTGGCTCTACCTGCATTTCCTACCATAACCTTGGCTCCAGTGTGTTTTTGTCCTGTGCTTATTTTTTGTGATATTGCCTTCCTTGTCTATAATCCTCTGTATACCTGGAGCATATCCACTACAGCTGCTTGGTCCAGCACTTCTTGCAAGAACCTGTCCAAGGGCCTCTTGAATACATCCACCTGTATTCCGGCAATATTTCTAATGCTTGCTGGGAGGGTGTTGAACAGCCGTGGACTTCTGATGTTCAGACAGTGTTCTCTGTGCCTATAGCACCTCTACCCTTCAATGGTTTTATTCAGCATTTCCTTCTGTACCTTTCGTTGTTATTCTACTGTACAAATTTGGGACTGGCCTTAAAGTATCTTCCATGTATATATTATTTGATGCCTTTCTCGTCTCCTTTCCAAAGAGAAATTTTTAAGAGCTTTGAGACGGTCCCAATAATTCAGATGTTTTATCGTGTCTATGCGTGCCGTATATGTTCTCTGTATTCCCTCTAATTCAGAGATCTCTCCAGCTCTGAAAGGGGAAGTGAGTACCGAGCAATACTCAAGACGGGACAGCACCAGTGATTTAAATAGTATTAGTATTACATTTTTACCTCCACCACCTTCTTTATGTGAGAAGATGGTGGAGGCAAAACTCTCAATAGTTTCAAAGTGTCATATGACAAAGAGCACTGGGTGGACGGGACACCACCAGCACAACTCTCAACTTAATAAATGTAAAATGTAATTAACTACACTTAGTTAATTACACTTACGTAATGCCCCACGCGCACACACACTCATCCACATAATTACTCTCTGATCACCAAGAAAGCAAAGCTGGAGATTTAAATACAAGTAAAAATCCCCATTACTCAGGGAGACGAGTGACCGTAGAGTGGGAGCGGCCGCTGGTGTCCAGGTGGTCATCAGGTCCAACCCCACCCAGTCTTACCGGACGTCTTCCTTTTTTCTCTTGCCCCTCGTGGTGGAGGGCGACTTTAACACTCATGTCTACACAAGATTCACTTTTAAATTTACTTAATTCATTCAAATATACTTCTGGTTTTGAACGTTCTCATAATCCATCCTATCATTGTCCTGACCGCCGCTATATTTGCTCGGTTATGTTCACTAAATGTCATGTCGTCAGACATCATAATTCCCAGATCTTTTACATGTTGCTTTCCTTCTATGAGTAGTTATGATTGTGTCCTGTACCACCCTGCGTTTCGTACAATTTCCTCGTTTCCACCATACTATGCCCAGTGAGGAGGTGGCCTGGTAAATAAGGCTGTTGCTGGCCGCGGACCACAAGGCCTCCAGTCACATTACAATCAAGCTCGTCAAGAACTTAATGTTGTTGGATAAAGTTTCTTCAAATTAGTCCTTATATCCCAACTCCTTCAGTCCTGTATTCATGGTCATATTTACTTAAGGCTCTCATCTGATACTTTCCTTACCTTAATGTTGGATCTTCTCAATTTCCTCAACCGGTAACAGCGGTGTATCTTGTATTTGTGGGTAGAATGTGGCATATTAATAATGACGGAAGGGGGGGGGGGGGAGCTGTTGTTTACTTTTACAGTGAGTTTAACTTTCAATGATTCCGAGGACAAGAACTTTTCACACTAGAGATGTTATGTCAATGATGACACTCTTCAAGACGCTAGTGCTCTCTAGAGTGTCAGTGTTATTTTGGCCCGAAAGGCTATGCGGACTAGTGGCTTTAGGTATTGTATGTACAACCTCTATCTATAAATCAATGTTTGTAACTCTGCATCTATATATGTACTTTTTCTAAATAAATTATTATTATTATTATTATTATTATTACTATTGAGTGGAATACTGCTGCACAATGACAGCCCCTTTCAAAGCTGGAGAAATTGCTGACCTGGAGAGCGTGCAGAGATCCTTTACTGCTAGAATCCACTCAGTAAAACATCTAAACTACTGGGACCGACTAAAGAGCCTAAATCCGTATTCTCTTGAGCACAGGCGGGAGAGATACATATTAATTTACACATGGAAAATAGTAGAGGGGCTGGTCCCAAACCTGCACACAGAAATAACATCACATGAGACCAGAAGACATGGCAGGATGTGCAGAATACCCCCGTTGAAGAGCAGAGGTGCAACAGGTACTCTGAGAGAGAACTCTATCAACATCAGAGGCCCGAGACTGTTCAACACGCTTCCGCTACACATAAGGGACATAACTGGCCGACCCCTCACAGTGTTCAAGAGAGAACTATCAACATCAGAGGCCCGAGACTGTTCAACACCCTTCCACTACACATAAGGGACATAACTGGCCGACCCCTCTCAGTGTTCAAGAGAGAACTGGATAAGCACCTCCAAAGCCTCCCTGATCAACCAGGCTGTGATTCATACGTCAGGCTGCGAGCAGCCGCGTCCAATAGCCTAGTTGACCAGTCCAGCAACGAGGAGGCCTGGTCGGGAACAGGGCCGCGGGGACGCTAAGCCCCGAAAACACCTCAAGGTAACTTCAATGAGGATCAACGTTCCCACGGTTCAGTCTCTGACTAGGCCTCTAATTGGTGTTCTGGTCATCCAGGCTGTTGGACGCGGCTGCTCGCAGCCTGACGTATATATCACAGCCTGGTTGATCAACTATCCTTTGAAGGTATTTATCAATTTCACTTTTTAACACTGAGGTCTGTTAATAATGCTTCTTATATTTAATGGGAGGATGGTGAAGCTTGTTGGGAAGATAATTGTCAGGAGAAAGCGCTAAGCCCTTACGACTACAGTATAAGTATCACTTGGAAGGAATGAGTATAAGGATTTAGGATAGGACAGATGAGCTTGTTGGATCCTTAATGTTGTAAAATTCTCGCAGTGGTATTATTTATTACACTCCTGCAGATGAATGGGACAGTTATGTACATTATACACAACTCTTGATCTCCTAAGATATTATTTTAGTAAACAGGTCTAGAACCAGTTCCCCTCGTGTAGTTTATGTCCTCTCCCACGCCCACCTCCACCCCGAGGCTGGAGGTGGGCGTGGGTGACGACAAGGCTGGAGGTGGGCGTGGGCGTCACACAGATAATGAGTGACTGTGCACAGTCTGCAGGTGGTATGGACGCCTAACAGGAAGCAGCGCGGACACCCAGGCAACACAGGAAGCCAAAAGCCACACACTCAACCCGAGCAAAACACTCCAGCCAACGACCCACAATGCTGGCAGGTAGAACAAGAAGCCACGAAGCTCGCTTCATTACACAATAGTTCTGTGTAACCTGTACAATAAACATCACCATTATTGAGGACCAGTGTCGCAAGCATGACTGAATATCAACAAATAAATCAGGTGATAAAACTAGGCTCTCGGCAAGATCAGAGGAGCGAGGGGTACGTACTTGGGTACGGTAAAAATGAGGACCTTAAACATAATACAGGGTACAAAACACAATCAAATCTGCCCATAGTAGGAAAACAGCATGTAAAGGATTTGAGAATAATGATGTACGACGACCTAACGTTTAGGGAGCATAACCAAGCAAATATTATTTCAGCAAGAAAAATGATAGGAGGGATTACGAGAACTTTCAAATCCAGGGATCCCATCACAATGTTTGTACTCTTCAAGTCACTTGTGTTGTCCCGTCTTGAGTACTGCTCAGTACTCACTTCCCCCTTCAGAGCAGGAGAGATTGCTGAAATAGAGGGAATACAGAGAACATATACGGCACGCATAGACGAGATAAAGCACCTAAATTATTGGGATCGTCTCAAAGCTCTCCGAATGTACTCTCTAGAGAGACGACGAGAGAGATACCAAATAATATACACGTGGAAAATACTGGAGGGCCAGGTCCCAAATCTACACAGTAAAATAACAACGTACTGGAGTGAACGATATGGAAGAAAATGCAGAATAGAACCAATGAAGAGCAGAGGTGCCATAGGCACAATCAGAGAACACTGTATAAACATCAGAGGTCCGCGGTTGTTCAACATCCTCCCAGCGAGCATTAGAAATATTGCCGGAACAACAGTGGACATCTTCAAGAGGAAACTAGATAGTTTCCTCCAAGGAGTGCCAGACCAACCGGGCTGTGGTGGGTATGTGGGCCTGCGGGCCGCTGGAAGCAACAGCCTAGTGGACCAAACTCTCAGACGTCAAGCCTGACCTCGGGCCGGGCTTGTGGAGTAGAAGAACTCCCAGAACCCCATCAACCAGGTATCAACCAGATAACCAGGTGGCGAGGCACCAGTGGTCATGCGCACGGGATAGCGAGGCACCAGTGGTCATGTGCACGGGATAGCGAGGCAGCAGTGATCATGCGCATGGGGTGGCGAGGCAGCAGTGGCCATGCGCATGGGGTGGCGAGGCAGCAGTGATCATGCGCATGGGGTGGCGAGGCAGCAGTGGCCATGCGCATGGGGTGGCGAGGCAGCAGTGATCATGCACATGGGGTGGCGAGGCAGCAGTGGCCATGCGCATGGGGTGGCGAGGCAGCAGTGGCCATGCGTATGGGGTGGCGAGGCAGCAGTGGCCATGCGCATGGTGTGGCGAGGCAGCAGTGGCCATGCGCATGGTGTGGCGAGGCAGCAGTGGTTATGCGCACGGGATAGCGAGGCAGCAGTGGTCATGCGCACGGGATAGCGAGGCAGCAGTGGCCATGCGCATGGGGTGGCGAGGCAGCAGTGGCCATGCGCATGGGGTGACGAGGCAGCAGTAGTCATGCGCATGGGGTGACGAGGCAGCAGAGGCCATGCGCATGGGGTGGCGAGGCAGCAGTGGTCATGCGCATGGGGTGACGAGGCAGCAGAGGCCATGCGCATGGGGTGGCGAGGCAGCAGTGGTCATGCGCATGGGGTGGCGAGGCAGCAGTGGTCATGCGCATGGGGTGGCGAGGCAGCAGTGGTTATGCAGGCCAGAAAGATGCCGCTGCTACTGACGCTACTCGCTCAATACTGCACTGCGACAATAGGCCCGCGCGCCTGCCCCACTGCCACCCGACTTTTCCGCGCCCTCACTTTCCCGCGCCTCCCGCCAATAGCCTAACTTGCCGCGCCCGCCACGACACGGTCCTCCCACGCCTGCTACGATTTGAATTCCCGCGCCCAACAAATTCCGGAGTTCCTGCGGCCATGATAATGCCCAAAACGAGAATCTGGATATCTTCCAATTTCCTTCCCGCAGGAATATTAATAACTGCGTTCTCTCGTTTACCCTTGCTCGAGTTTATCCTTACCTGGAGGATACCCAGCTCCTATTCTGCTCCAGCTACCAACCTGGCCGCAGGCTATGCTCGTCCAAGCTGCCGACGTTTCAAAATAAGCATTCATGAATTTTAACGTTCAATTTTATCGTAATTTGAATTTTAACGTGTAACTAGACACGGTACTGTATGGAACGTATATTAATCGCAAATAGTAACATTTTTGAAAGTTATGAGGAATCAAATCAGTGTTATGGAAAAAAAATGAGCTTCTCAACCAAGGTAACATGAATTTAGAGCGGGAGATCCTGTCTGTCAGTTACTCAAACTGCTTGATGGGGTTCTGGTAGTTGTTCTACTCCCCAAGCCCGGCCCGAGGCCCACATATCCACCACAGCCCAGCACTACTTGGAGAAAATGATTTAGTTTTCTCTTGAAGATGTCCACGGTTGTTCCGGCAATATTTCTTATACTCGCTGGGAGGACCACAGTGACCACAACCACTGTGACATTAACGGAAGCATTGGAAAAAACTACAAAATGCAGATGTTATATACAAAGACTTCGCAAAGACATTTATTTGGTAAATGTGACCATAGAGAATCACAGCATCTCCATAACCCCGGACAACATGGTTTCAGAACAGGAGGCTCTTGCCTGTCACAGTTGCTGGACCACTATGACATGGCATTAGATGCTATGGAAGACAAAACGTTGATGTAATTTGCACAGTTTTCGCATACGCCTTCAACAATGTGACCATGGTGCTATTGCACATAAAATGCGTTCAAGAGGAATTACTGAAAAAATAGGCAGATGGATCTACAATTTCCTGACTAACAGAACCCAATGTTACCTGGTTGATACCTGGTTGATGGGGTTCTGGCAGTTCTTCTACTCCCCAAGCCCGGCCCGAGGCCAGGCTTGACTTGTGAGAGTTTGGTCCACTAGGCTGTTGCTTGGAGCGGCCCGCAGGCCCACATACCCACCACAGCCCGGCTGGTCCGGAACTCCTTGTAGGAATAAATCTAGTTTCCTCTTGAAGATGTCCACGGTTGTTCCGGCAATATTTCTTATGCTTGCTGGGAGGACGTTGAACAACCGCGGACCTCTGATGTTTATACAGTGTTCTCTGATTGTGCCTATGGCACCCCTGCTCTTCACTGGTTCTATTCTGCATTTTCTTCCATATCGTTCACTCCAGTACGTTGTTATTTTACTGTGTACATTTGGGACCTGGCCCTCCAGTATCTTCCAGGTGTATATTATTTGATCTCTCTCGTCTTCTTTCTAGTGAGTACATTTGGAGAGCTTTGAGACGATCCCAATAATTTAGGTGCTTTATCGCGTCTATACGTGCTGTATATGTTCTCTGTATTCCCTCTATTTCAGCAATCTCTCCTGCTCTGAGGGGGAAGTGAGTACTGAACAGTACTCAAGACGGGACAGCACAAGTGACTTGAAGAGTACAAGCATTGTGATGGGATCCCTGGATTTGAAAGTTCTCGTAATCCATCCTATCATTTTTCTGGCTGTCACAATATTTGCTTGGTTATGCTCCCTAAACGTTAGGTCGTCAGACATCATTATTCCCAAATCCTTTACATGCTGTTTTCCTACTATGGGCACATTTGATTGTGTTTTGTACCCTGTATTATGTTTAAGGTCCTCATTTTTACCGTACCTGAGTACCTGGAATTTGTCACTGTTAAACATCATATTATTTTCTGATGCCCAGTCGAAAACTTTATTAATATCAGCTTGAAGTTTTTCAATGTCTTCAGCCGAGGTAATTTTCATACTGATTTTTGTGTCGTCTGCAAAGGATGATACGAAGCTGTGACTTGTATTTTTGTCTATATCTGATATGAGAATAAGGAAAAGCAGCGGTGCAAGGACTGTACCCTGAGGTACAGAGCTTTTAACTGCACTTGGACTAGATTTTATATGGTTGACCGTTACTCGCTGAGTCCTGTTTGACAGAAAACTGAGTATCCAGCGTCCTACTTTACCGGTTATTCCATTGACTTCATTTTGTGTGCTATCACGCCATGGTCACATTTATCGAAAGCCTTTGCGAAGTCCGTGTATATCACATCAGCATTGTTTTTCTTCTAATGCCTCAGTGACTTTATCGTAGTGCTCAAGTAGCTGTGAGAGGCACGATCTTCCCGCTCGAAATCCATGTTGGCCTGGGTTGTGAAGGTCATTGGTCTCCATGAAATTGGTGACCTGACTCCTAATCACTCTCTCAAATACTTTTATTATGTGCGATGTTAGTGCAACTGGTCTATAATTCTTTGCCAATGCTTTGCTCCCTCCCTTGTGTAGAGGGGCTATGTCTGCTACTTTAAGTGCATCTGGTATCTCCCCCGTGTCCAAGCTCTTCCTCCACACTATACTGAGTGCCTGTGCTACCGGCACTTTGCATTTCTTTATAAATATTGAATTCCATGAGTCTGGACCTGGGGCCGAGTGCATGGGCATGTTTTCAATTTCTCTTTCAAAGTTTAGTGCGCTCGTGTTGATATCAGTTATATTTACAGGGGTTTGGATATCCCGCATAAAGAAATTGTCTGGATCTTCTACTTTCATGTTGTTTATTGGAGTGCTAAACATGTCCTCATACTGCTTTTTTAGGATTTCACTAATTTCTTTGTCATCCTCCGTGTATGAACCTTCACTTGTACGAATAGGTCCAATACTGGCAGTAGTTTTTGCTTTTGATTTCGCATATGTGAAGAAGTATTTTGGATTTTTCTTTATTTCCTGAATTGCTTTCTGTTCTAACTGCCTTTCTTCAGTTTCATATGAGTGTTTCAATTTCCGCTCGATTTCTTCAATCTCCCTATTTAAATTATTCCTTCTTTGACGGAAAATTCGTGTCTGCATAAGCAGTTCCGTTATTCTTTTCCTGCGTTTATAGTGTCTTCTGCGTTCTCTTTCTACGTTGGATCTCTTTCTGGCTTTCCTCAAAGGAACATGTTTCAGACAGACTTGATACGCTTCCGAAGTCAGTTTTTCTATTCCTTCTGTAGGACTTTTATTACTTAAACAGTTTCCCCATGGAATGTTTTTAAGTTCCCTGTTTATTATCTCCCAGTCTATCCTTTTATTATTAAATTGAATTTACTGAATAGCCCCTCTCGCTTTATCAACGTTTTAGGTCTATTCTGAGTATTGATGTAGTTTGCACTTCAATGAGCTTGTGATCTGAATATGTGGTATCTGATATCGTAATGTCTCTGATAATGTCTTCATTGTTCGTAAAGACCAGATCTAGAATATTTTCATTTCTCGTTGGGTAATTTGTCATTTTGATCGTTGGAATATTTCATTTCTCAATGTGTAATAGTCCACAAAATAAAATCCATCATCAACCGTGAAGAGCTCAGTCCCCCAGGGTACTGTGCTTGCTCCAGTCTTTCTCTCATCCTCATATTGGACATAGACCGGACATAATCTATAGCACTGTATCATCCTTTGCCAGATGACACTAGGATCTTCATGAGAGTAGGCAACATAGAGGACACGGCAAACCTCCAATAGATATAGGTATGGGCCAGATTCACGAAAGTACTTATGTAAGCACTTACGAACGTGTGCATCTTTCCTCAATCTTTGACGGCTTCGGTTACATTTATTAAATTGTTTACGAGCATAAAACTTCCCATTCAACTGTTGTTATTGTTTATAACAGCCTCCTGGTGCTTCGGAGCTCATTAACTGTTTAATAATTGGAAACAAAGCCACCAAAGATGAGAAAGATATACAGGTTCGTAAGTGTTTGCGTAAGTGCTTTCGTAAATCTGGCCCCCAGGTCTTTCAATGGGCTTATACATGGTATTTTATGAAGATAAGTTCCAGCTCATGCGCTACGGAGAAATGAAATATATACAAACGAAAACCACGTACAAAACCCAGGCAAATCATAACATAGAACGAAAAGGCAATGTAAAGGATTTGGGTGTACTCATGAGCACGCTGGACTTGTGATCCTGTGGTCCTGGGTTCGATCCCAGGTGCCGGCGAGAAACAATGGGCAAGATTTCTTTCACCCTATGCCCCTGTTACCTAGCAGTAAAATAGGTACCTGGGTGTTAGTCAGCTGTCACGGCTGCTTCCTGGGGTGGAGGCCTGGTCGAGGACCGGGCCGCGGGGACACTAAAGCCCCGAAATCATCTCAAGATAACCTCAAGATGTCGGAAGACCTTACATTTAAAGAACACAATAAAGGAGCCGTCACAACTGTAAGAAAAATGACAGGTTGGATAACAAGAACCTTTCACACTAGAGATGCTATACCGATGATGATACTCTTCAAGACGCTAGTGCTCTCTAGAGTGGAGTACTGCTGCACACATGACAGCCCCTTTCAGAGCTGGAGAAATTGCTGACCTGGAGAGCGTGCAGAGATCCTTTACTGCTAGAATCCGCTCAGTAAAACTCTAACCAATTGGGACCGACTAAAGAGCCTAAATCTGTACTTCCTTCAGCGCAGGCGGGAAAGATGCATAATAATTTACACGTGGAAAATATTAGAGGGGCTGGTCCCAAACCTGCACACAGAAATAACATCACAGGAGACCAGAAGACATGGCAGGATGTGCAGAATACCCCCGTTGAAAGCAGAGGTGCAACTGGTACTCTGAGAGAGACTCTATCAACATCAGAGGCCCGAGACTGTTCAACACGCTTCCACTACACATAAGGGGCATAACTGGCCGACCCCTCACAGTGTTCAAGAGAGAACTATCAACATCAGAGGCCCGAGACTGTTCAACACGCTTCCACTACACATAAGGGGCATAACTGGCCGACCCCTCACAGTGTTCAAGAGAGAACTATCAACATTAGAGGCCCGAGACTGTTCAACACGCTTCCACTACACATAAGGGACATAACTGACCGACCCCTCACACAGTGTTCAAGAGAACTATCACATCAGAGGCCCGAGACTGTTCAACACGCTTCCACTACACATAAGGGACATAACTGGCCGACCCCTCACAGTGTTCAAGAGAGAACTATCAACATCAGAGGCCCGAGACTGTTCAACACGCTTCCACTACACATAAGGGACATAACTGGCCGACCCCTCACAGTGTTCAAGAGAGAACTTGACATGCACCTCCAAAGAATTCATGATCAACCAGGCTTTGAGTCATATGTCAGGCTGCGAGCAGCCACGTCCAACAGCCTGGTTGACCAGACCATCAACCGGGAGGCCTGGTCGAGGAGCGGGCTGCGAGGACCTTGAACCCCGAAATCATCGCAAGGCAACCGTCTTCCCTCTCTCGTCTTACCCTCAATTCCAAAATCCACGCTTCAACACTTGTGCCAAACACAAACCCCATTCCAGACCCTTCCCTCCCAAGACCCATTAAACACATCCACATTCCAGATCCTTCTAACGTTACATTCCTCAACCCGTTCACGCTAGCAGTCCATCACATTTTGACGTATAAATCTCCTATAGCCAAAAACTTCTAAAACTCACGGCGGCTCGCAAAATGTACGTGATGTCCCGTTTTCTATTCGTGGGTCTTCAGTTTGGTTCGGGGCAACTCAGTACATTAGTTTAGCGACGATGTGAACGTTGGAAAGAACGGGCTGACATTTTCAGCGCTGGATGACTCTGGCAGACGTTCCTGGAGCCTCACATTGACTGGAAACCTGTCTTGATTTTTCCTTCTCCGTAATTACATTTCTATTTTTATTCTCTGCTTTAATGATGTCGTTCAGCCGGCCGTCACTGGAATACCAACACAAGGAGACGGGTTGCTTGGTGTGGAGACACAAGATGAGAGCAATCATCATGTAGGTAACGCTTCACCTGTGAAGGCTTACCCAGATCTACCTGGGATGAGGACCGGCAAACAGCAGCTGTGATCCAGCATAGCTATATGCTATGATTCAATTGATTAAAAACATTATTGAATATATAATCATCAATATGGGTATCATAAAAATATGACATTATTAATTTCCAATGTCTGAGACTTTTAAACTTTATACCAGATTATATATAAGAAACATTACCTGCAGCAAACCTGGAGAGGGTTCTGAGAGTTCTAATTCCCGACCCCGGCAACAGGCCAGGCTCAACTTGTGATAACTTGGTCCAACAGGTTGTTGCTTGGAGCGGCCCGCAGGCCCACATACCCACCACAGCCTGGTTGGTCCGGCACTTCTTGCAAGAACTTTTCTAAGTGCCTCTTGAATACATCCACCTTTGTTCCGGCAATATTTCTAATGCTTCCTGGGAGGGTGTTGAACAGCTGTGGACCTCTGATGTTCAGACAGTGTTCTCTGATTTGTGCCTATGGCACCTCTACTCTTCACTGGTTCTATTCTGCATTTCTTTCCGTACTTTTCGCTCCAGTATATTGTTATTCTACTGTGTAAATTTGGGACCTGGCCTTGAGGTATGTTCCATATATATATTATTTGATACCGTTCTCGTCTCCTTTCCATAGAGTACATTTTGAGAGCTTTGAGACGGTCCCAATAATTTAGTGGTAGGACCGTCTTAATTACTGTTGTTGGTATTGAAACCCTCTTAAGCCATAAGAATATTAGGAAGCACTAGTTTAAGACAACTTAGCAAGTGGGCTGATGAACAAGGGAAGGACAATGGTAACTCCACGAACAAATCGTTCCAATAATATGTATGATAAGCATGAGGGATGGCGACGGCTGGTCACCGCAGTATGGCCAGTGTCTGAAAAGCACAGTTCTATAAGTAGTTTTGAAGGAACCCGCACATCCCAGTCAACACACACACACACGTGCGACCAGAAAATCTCACAAGTTACCCCTTGCACTTCACAGTAATCAAGACGATGAACGCTTTATCTTCCCGCGATAACGATACCTGAAAATCCGTCTTGTATGCGACAAAGGCCAAAGCCGCACTCCAACTCTGCCGCAGCATGACGCTAAGAATAGGCTTCGGGACGCCTGCCTGTAGGCCTACGGCCAGGTACCCTCAACCGGACCCATACCCTTCAGATACTTATCACTAGCATTCTTCAGCAGCTAATGTCGATGTTGTGTCTGGCCTCGGACTCTGCCCTCACCCCTGTCTGCCCCAGGAGCCACACTCCCCCTCACCACTGTCTGCCTCAGGAGCCACACTCTGCCCTCACCCCTGTCTGCCCCAAGAGCCACACTCTCCCCTCACCACTGTCTGCCTCAGGAGCCACACTCTGCCCTCACCCCTATCTGCCCCAAGACCCACACTCTCCCCTCACCCCTGTCTGCCCCAAGAGCCACACTCTCCCCTCACCCGTCTGCCCCAAGAGCCACACTCTGCCCTCACCCCTGTCTGCCCCAAGAGCCACACTCTGCCCTCACCCCTGTCTGCCCCAGGAGCCACACTCTGCCCTCACCCTGTCTGCCTCAGGAGCCACACTCTGCCCTCACCCCTGTCTGCCCAGGAGTCACACTCTCCCCTCACCCCTGTCTGCCCAAGAGCCACACTCTCCCCTCACCCGTCTGCCCCAAGAGCCACACTCTGCCCTCACCCCTGTCTGCCCCAAGAGCCACACTCTGCCCTCACCCCTGCCTGCCCAAGAGACACACTCTCCCCTCACCCGTCTGCCCCAAGAGCCACACTCTCCCCTCACCCCTGTCTGCCCCAAGAGCCACACTCTGCCCTCACCCCTGTCTGCCCCAAGAGCCACACTCTGCCCTCACCCCTGTCTGCCCCAAGAGCCACACTCTGCCCTCACCACTGTCTGCCTCAGGAGCCACACTCTGCCCTCACCCTATCTGCCCCAAGAGCCACACTCTGCCCTCACCCCTGTCTGCCCCAAGAGCCACACTCTGCCCTCACCCCTGTCTGCCCAAGAGCCACACTCTCTCCTCACCCCTGTCTGCCCCAAGAGCCACACTCTCCCCTCACCCCTGTCTGCCCCAAGAGCCACTCTCCCCTCACCCCTGTCTGCCCCAGGAGCCATACTCTGCCCTCACCACTGTCTGTCCAAGAGCCACACTCTGCCCCAAGAGCCACACTCTGAACACAACCTCAGCAGTTCTGAAAAGCTTTTAATAGACAAAATATTTGTTAAACTAAGAAAGAATTATGCTTCATGAACTGGCATAAATACTACTCCCCCCTCCTCGAAATATTCTTCTGGCAGCCATTAACGTCACTTTACCGCGCGGGTGACGACACACAGACCAGCTGAGTTACTGGTGAGGAGTGTACCGCCACACACATGGGTCAGAGCAGTACACTAAGAAACTGTCTTGTAGCCCCGTCCAAGTTTTGACCCAAGACTACCTCACTGTTAGGGGGTGGGGGTCAATATCAGACGGTCAGAGTGCGAGGGAGCTCAGAGCATCAAGATGTTACCAGCGAGGTCCCAATTGGGTAGGCACCTATCTTATTTCTGATCTACGTAAATGAAATGCTCTCTTGAACACTGTGAGGGGTCGGCCAGTTATGTCCCTTATGTGTAGTGGAAGCGTGTTGAACAGTCTCGGGCCTCTGATGTTGATAGAGTTCTCTCTCAGAGTACCTGTTGCACCTCTGCTATTCAACCGGGGTATTCTGTACATCCTGCCATGCCTTCTGGTCTCATGAGGTGTTATGTCTGTGTGCAGGTTTGGGACCAGTCCCTCTACGATCTTTCCATGTGTAAATTATTATGTATCTCTCCCGCCTGCGCTCAAGAGAATACAGATTTAGGTTCTTTAGTCAGTCCCAGTAGTTTAGATGTTTTACCGAGTCCAGGTCAGCAATTTCTCCAGCTTTGAAAGGGGCTGTCATTGTGCAGCAGTACTCCACTCTAGAGAGCACTACCGTCATGAAGAGTATCATCATCGGTATAGCATCTCTAGTGTGAAAAGTTCTTGTTATCCAACCTATCATTTTTCTTGCAGTTGTGACCTCTACTTTACTGTTGATACCTGGTTGATACCTGGTTGATGGGGTTCTGGGAGTTTTTCTACTCCCCAAGCCCGGCCCGAGGCCAGGCTTGACTTGAGAGAGTTCGGTCCACCAGGCTGTTGCTAGGAGCGGCCTGCAGGCCTACATACCCACCACAGCCCGGCTGGTCCAGCACTCCTTGGAGGAAACAATCTAGTTTCCTCTTCAAGGAGTGCTGGACCAGCCGGGCTGTGGTGGGTATGTAGGCCTGCAGGCCGCCTAGCAACAGCTGGTGGACCGAACTCTCTCAAGTCAAGCCTGGCCTCGGGCGGGCTTGGGGAGTAGAAAAAACTCCCAGAACCCCATCAACCAGGTATCAACCAGGTATCAACAGTAAAGTAGAGGTCACAACTGCAAGAAAAATGATAGGTTGGATAAACAAGAACTTTTCACACTAGAGATGCTATACCGATGATGATATCTTCATGACGGTAGTGCTCTCTAGAGTGGAGACTGCTGCACAATGACAGCCCCTTTAAAGCTGGAGAAATTGCTGACCTGGACTCGGTAAAAACATCTAAACTACTGGGACTGACATAAAGAACCTAAATCTGTATTCTCTTGAGCGCAGGCGGGAGAGATACATAATAATTTACACATGGAAAGATCGTAGAGGGACTGGTCCCAAACCTGCACACAGACATAACACCTCATGAGACCAGAAGGCATGGCAGGATGTACAGAATAACCCGGTTGAATAGCAGAGGTGCAACAGGTACTCTGAGAGAGAACTCTATCAACATCAGAGGCCCGAGACTGTTCAACACGCTTCCACTACACATAAGGGACATAACTGGCCGACCCCTCACAGTGTTCAAGAGAGCATTCATTTACGTAGATCAGAAATAAGATAGGTGCCTACCCAATTGGGACCTCGCTGGTAACATCTTGATGCTCTGAGCTCCTCGCACTCTGACCGTCTGATATTGACCCCCACCCCCTAACAGTGAGGTAGTCTTGGGTCAAAACTTGGACGGGGCTACAAGACAGTTCTTAGTGTACTGCTCTGACCCATGTGTGTGGCGGTACAATCTCACCAGTAACTCAGCTGGTCTGGTGTCGTCACCCGCGCGGTAAAGTGACGTTAATGGCTGCCAGAAGAATATTTCGAGGAGGGGGGAGTAGTATTTATGCCAAGTTCATGAAGCATAATTCTTTCTTAGTTTAACAAATATTTGTATTATTAAAAGCTTTTCAGAACTGCTGAGGTTGTGTTCAGAGTGTGGCTCTTGGGGCAGAGTGTGGCTCTTGGGACAGGACAGTGGTGAGGGCAGAGTATGCTCCTGGGGCAGACAGGGGTGAGGGGAGAGTGGCTCTTGGGGCAGACAGGGGTGAGGGGAGAGTGTGGCTCTTGGGGCAGGACAGGGGTGAGGAGAGAGTGTGGCTCTTGGGGCAGACAGGGGTGAGGGCAGAGTGTGGCTCTTGGGGCAGACAGGGGTGAGGGCAGAGTGTGGCTCTTGGGCAGATAGGGGTGAGGGCAGAGTGTGGCTCCTGAGGCAGACAGTGGTGAGGGCAGAGTGTGGCTCTTGGGGCAGACAGGGGTGAGGGCAGAGTGTGCTCTTGGGGCAGACAGGGGTGAGGGCAGAGTGTGGCTCTTGGGGCAGACAGGGGTGAGGGGAGAGTGTGGCTCTTGGGCAGACGGGTGAGGGGAGAGTGTGTCTCTTGGGGCAGGCAGGGGTGAGGGCAGAGTGTGGCTCTTGGGGCAGACAGGGGTGAGGGCAGAGTGTGGCTCTTGGGGCAGACGGGTGAGGGGAGAGTGTGGCTCTTGGGGCAGACAGGGGTGAGGGGAGAGTGTGACTCCTGGGGCAGACAGGGGTGAGGGCAGAGTGTGGCTCCTGAGGCAGACAGGGGTGAGGGCAGAGTGTGGCTCCTGGGGCAGACAGGGGTGAGGGCAGAGTGTGGCTCTTGGGGCAGACAGGGGTGAGGGCAGAGTGTGGCTCTTGGGGCAGACGGGTGGAGGGGAGAGTGTGGCTCTTGGGGCAGACAGGGGTGAGGGGAGAGTGTGGGTCTTGGGGCGATAGGGGTGAGGGCAGAGTGTGGCTCCTGAGGCAGACAGTGGTGAGGGGAGAGTGTGGCTCTTGGGGCAGACAGGGGTGAGGGCAGAGTGTGGCTCTGAGGCAGACAGTGGTGAGGGGGAGAGTGTGGCTCCTGGGGCAGACAGGGGTGAGGGCAGAGTCCGAGGCCAGACACAACATCGACATTAGCTGCTGAAGAATGCTAGTGATAAGTATCTGAAGGGTATGGGTCGGTTGAGGGTACCTGGCCGTAGGCCTACAGGCAGGCGTCCCGAAGCCTATTCTTAGCGTCATGCTGCGGCAGAGTTGGAGTGCGGCTTTGGCCTTTGTCGCATACAAGACGGATTTTCAGGTATCGTTATCGCGGGAAGATAAAGCGTTCATCGTCTGATTACTGTGAAGTGCAAGGGGTAACTTGTGAGATTTTCTGGTCGCACGTGTGTGTGTGTTGACTGGGATGTGCGGGTTCCTTCAAAACTACTTATAGAACTGTGCTTTTCAGACACTGGCCATACTGCGGTGACCAGCCGTCGCCATCCCTCATGCTTATCATACATATTATTGGAACGATTTGTTCGTGGAGTTACCATTGTCCTTCCTTGTTCATCAGCCCACTTGCTAAGTTGTCTTAAATAGTGCTTCCTAATATTCTTATGGCTTAAGAGGGTTTCAATACCAACAACAGTAATTAAGACGGTCCTACCACTAAATATTGGGACCGTCTCAAAGCTCTCAAAAGTACTCTATGGAAAGGAGACGAGAACGGTATCAAATAATATATATATGGAACATACCTCAAGGCCAGGTCCCAAATTTACACAGTAGAATAACAATATACTGGAGCGAAAAGTACGGAAAGAAATGCAGAATAGAACCAGTGAAGAGTAGAGGTGCCATAGGCACAAATCAGAGAACACTGTCTGAACATCAGAGGTCCACAGCTGTTCAACACCCTCCCAGGAAGCATTAGAAATATTGCCGGAACAAAGGTGGATGTATTCAAGAGGCACTTAGAAAAGTTCTTGCAAGAAGTGCCGGACCAACCAGGCTGTGGTGGGTATGTGGGCCTGCGGGCCGCTCCAAGCAACAACTGTTGGACCAAGTTATCACAAGTTGAGCCTGGCCTGTTGCCGGGGTCGGGAATTAGAACTCTCAGAACCCTCTCCAGGTTGCTGCAGGTAATGTTTCTTATATATAATCTGGTATAAAGTTTAAAAGTCTCAGACATTGGAAATTAATAATGTCATATTTTTATGATACCCATATTGATGATTATATATTCAATAATGTTTTTAATCAATTGAATCATAGCATATAGCTATGCTGGATCACAGCTGCTGTTTGCCGGTCCTCATCCCAGGTAGATCTGGGTAAGCCTTCACAGGTGAAGCGTTACCTACATGATGATTGCTCTCATCTTGTGTCTCCACACCAAGCAACCGTCTCCTGTTGGTATTCCAGTGACGGCCGGCTGAACGACATCATTAAAGCAGAGAATAAAAATAGAAATGTAATTACGGAGAAGGAAAAATCAAGACAGGTTTCCAGTCAATGTGAGGCTCCAGGAACGTCTGCCAGAGTCATCCAGCGCTGAAAATGTCAGCCCGTTCTTTCCAACGTTCACATCGTCGCTAAACTAATGTACTGAGTTGCCCCGAACCAAACTGAAGACCCACGAATAGAAAACGGGACATCACGTACATTTGCGAGCCGCCGTGTTTTAGAAGTTTTTGGCTATAGGAGATTATACGTCAAAATGTGATGGACTGCTAGCGTGAACGGGTTGAGGAATGTAACGTTAGAAGGATCTGGAATGTGGATGTGTTAATGGGTCTTGGGAGGGAAGGGTCTGGAATGGGGTTTGTGTTTGGCACAAGTGTTGAAGCGTGGATTTGGAATTGAGGGTAAGACGAGAGAGGGAAGACGGTTGCCTTGCGATGATTTCGGGGTTCAAGGTCCTCGCAGCCCGCTCCTCGACCAGGCCTCCCGGTTGATGGTCTGGTCAACCAGGCTGTTGGACGTGGCTGCTCGCAGCCTGACATATGACTCAAAGCCTGGTTGATCATGAATTCTTTGGAGGTGCATGTCAAGTTCTCTCTTGAACACTGTGAGGGTCGGCCAGTTATGTCCCTTATGTGTAGTGGAAGCGTGTTGAACAGTCTCGGGCCTCTGATGTNCCCCACACTATGATCTGTATATATACTACCGAAAAGCATGAATCATACACCACGCCCCCCAGAACATACACTATACACCCTCTCATAAAACACCGCCTTACACAGACCCCCCCCTGACAGAAGCAGTGCGGCAGGGGGGGGGGCGTGTGGCGTGGCGTGGAGGCACTGCAGTACAGCCGCTAACAGCAGCAGGGGCGGAGCTGGCGACGGGCCCTGGGGGCGTCCTGGTGGGGCCCGGGAAGGGGCGGGGAGAAGGGTTATACCGCGCACCAGAGAAAGGGCTGATCGGGTTCTGGAGCAGACCCGTCTAACCCCGGGGGCCCGGTGGGCACCAGCCCGGGGGCCCGGTGGGCACCTGCCCGCGGGGCCCTGTGGGCACCAGCCCGGGGGCCCTGTGGGCACCTGCCCGCGGGGCCCTGTGGGCACCTGCCCGCGGGGCCCTGTGGGCACCTGCCCAGGGCCATGAGCACATACATGTTCATTATGGAAGCAGAATGTTTAAATATTTAGGTGTTGTTGGAAGCACACCTATATAATATAACCATACATCCTGACGTGGGACGAAATTTTACAGATAAATAATCCTTTCAGCAGAAATAAGACGTAATGTTTTGAGTGGAGCACAGAAGAGGAAGAGAGCTGCAGAGGAAGAATAACAAAACATCCAAAATTAACATGGTGGCTCAACACAGGTGCAACCGACAGCCACTTATACCATTCCTTTATATACAGCATCCACATCAGCATCCACTCCTGCAATGTCAGCCACTAGTACTGTTCCTTCAGCTATACACCTCACATCAGCATCCACTCCTACAATGTCAGCCACTAGTACTGTTCCTTCAGCTATAACATCCACATCAGCATCCACTCTACAATGTCAGACACTAGTACTGTTCTTCAGCTATAACATCCCACAGCATCCACTCCTACAATGTCAGCCACTAGTATTGTTCCTTCAGCTATAACATCCACATCAGCATCCACTCCTGCAATGTCAGCCACTAGTACTGTTCCTTCAGCTATAACATCCACATCAGCATCCACTCCTGCAATGTCAGCCACTAGTACTGTTCCTTCAGCTATAACATCCACATCAGCATCCACTCCTGCAATGTCAGCCACTAGTACTGTTCCTTCAGCTATAACATCCACAACAACATCCACTCCCGCTACCAATCCTCCAGTTTCAGCAAACATACCATCTGTTGCTGCTGCTGGTGACATTTTACAAGAAATACCAAAATCTGTAATAATAAAGGCATTTACAATCCGGGGCTATGGAACATTAATGATACTAACAACAGACTACTGGATTCGTAGATTCATCATGCCAGAATCATGATAGCAATCTTTCACGCTCACGCAGTGTGTGTAACACAGTTGGAGTAGAGAAGGCAAGGTATTTATCTGACTGTGTATTCAAACGTGAACAGCGGAATGGCGAGTATGTGAAACGTACTCCCTATCTCTCCCTTTGGTTCAGCCTCTGTAACCCTTTCCACTACCGCCACGAGATGGGTACAGGGTGCATAATAAATGAACTAAACTAAACTAACCTTTGCTACATTGGGGTTCAGTCACTGGAAGCACAGCAATGTTTTTGTAGACATGAAAATGGAGATCATCACCGAAGGTGCATGACAGTATATTTAATAAGGCATAAAGAAACTGTTAGTGTAGATTCTTTACTACTTGAGCAACATGGCTCAGAGCAGCAATATTGACAAAGTGTTGACACGTGCGGTGTCTGTAATTAACCTTCTTGCCTCTAGAGGTTTGCCATTTTCTGTGGAAAATCAGATTATTGGGTTAGCAAAAAATAGCAACTATTCAGTTATACGAGAGCTGCTGAGAGCATTTGACCCTTTCTTTGAAAAATCTTCAAATGTATGGAAAGGGAATCAGTCATATTTATCTGCAAATATTTGTGAGGAATTTATTGAATTGATGAGACAACAGGTTTTTTGTACTATTCTTGAAGAAAAGGGGAGGGAAAAAACAGTCAAAGTATTACTCCAGACATCTCACACACAGATCAACTGACATTTACTGTTCGATGCATTAAAGGCTGTGAGCCAGGGGAACGTAATGGATGTTCACACCTTCTCTCATGGAGCAAAGGATCTAACCGTCCTCTTACAAATTACGTCGCTTTTCCCTCGTCAACAAATATCGAAGTAATTCAAAATCAAAATGTAAATATTTTTACAAAAATATATTATTTTTTTCCAAAACAGTAAGTTAAAGAGTCCTCTGGTAGGTTAGGAAGGCAGCAACCTGCTTGATGGGGTTCTGGGAGTTCTTCTTCTCGCCAAGCCCGGCCAGACAAGAACTCCTAAAATTTCAAAACGTCATGAAAAAGGTAAATTGAAAGTTTCCTCTCATAACCTAACAGCCTAAGCCTGAGGACCCACAACAGAAAACGGGACAGTACGTCACTTTTTGTGAGCCGATTTCATTTTTAAATAATTAGGTCGATTTTTAGCCCGAGTCCGCATAAGGGAGAAAAGCGACGTAATTTTTATAAGGATGGGTTGAAGAGACACTGTCGTGGATTTTCTTAATGAGAACAAAATTCCACTATCAAACTGCCGTGGTCAGTCATACGATAATGCCTCAAATATGTCGGGAGACATACTGGACTGCAAGCACAGAATCATCAACTAAATGAGTTTGCCATCAATGTCCACTGTGCTGGACACAGCCTGAACTTGGCGGGGTTAAAAGCAGCAGTGTTTTGTCTACAGACTGTCTAATTCTTTGACTTTGTTCAGCATCTGTATTCATTTTGTGCTGGTTCTACTCATCGCTGGAATGTATTGGCATCTTTAGGAAAAGATTTTGTGGTCAAGCGTCTGTGTGACACACGATGGTCAGCACATTTTGATGCTGTTCATGTTCTGTATGGGGGGGGGGGGGTCGAGAGAATAAAACATGCACTGGATTCTCTCAGCTAACAATGAACAGCAAATGAATAAAGGTAACAGGCAGAAGGATTGAGCAAAAAAAAAAAATGGAAAACCTGGAAAGATGCTTAATCAATTGTTTGGAATGACATGCTAGAAATAATGAACAAAACAAACAAGGTCCTGCAATCAAAGGATGTGAACATCCTTGTTGCCACAAATCTCTTGAGTCTATGAAAACCTATCTTCAGGAAACTAGAGAAAAAAGTGAATGAAAATGAATTCAAAGCCAGGAGTATGTGTCCAGATACAGATTATAGTGATGGAAGAAAGTGAACGAAAACGAAGTGTGCGTCTTAGGATATGATGGATCACCAGAAGAGGTACTCATAAAACCAAAAAAATTCAAGGTGGAAAGTTTCCTCCATTCTGGACACACTAAACTTTTAACTGACAACATGCAGAGGCTTATTCACAGATGGAAATGTTTTCTTCAGTGAATTGAAAACCATTTCTTCTGATGCACTAAAGGAAAAGTGTGAACATCTGCTTAATATGTATCACAAAGACCTGAATTATGATTACCTTTTAAATGACTGTGAGCATCTCAAGCACTACACGGCTCTTGATGAAAATTGAGACTCCCAGCACTGTACCTTACCTTGAGGTGCTTCCGGGGCTTAGCATTCCCGCGGCCCGGTCCTTGATCAGGCCTCTTGGTTGCTGGACTGGTCAACCAGGTTGTTGGACGCGGCTGCTCGCAGCCTGACGTATGAGTCACAGCCTGGTTGATCAGGTATCCTTTGGAGGTGTTTGTCAAGTTCTCTCTTGAACACTGTGAGGGGTCGATCAGTTATGCCCCTTATGTGTAGTGGAAGCGTGTTGAACAGTCTCGGGCCTCTGATGTTGATAGTTCTCTCTTGAACACTGTGAGGGGTCGGCCAGTTATGTCCCTTATGTGTAGTGGAAGCGTGTTAAACAGTCTCGGGCCTCTGATGTTGATAGTTCTCTCTTGAACACTGTGAGGGGTCAGCCAGTTATGCCCCTTATGTGTAGCGGAAGCGTGTTGAACAGTCTCGGGCCTCTGATGTTGATAGTTCTCTCTCAGAGTACCTGTTGCACCTCTGCACTTCAACGGGGGTATTCTGCACATCCTGCCATGCCTCCTGGTCTCATGTGGTGTTATATCTGTGTGCAGGTTTGGGACCAGCCCCTCTACTATTTTCTAAGTGTAAATTATTATGTATCTCTCCGCCTGCGCTCAAGAGAATACAGATTTAGGCATTTTAGTCGGTCCCAATAATTTAGATGTTTTACTGAGTGGATTCTAGCAGTAAAGGATCTCTGCACGCTCTCCAGGTTCAGCAATTTCTCCAGCTTTGAAAGGGGCTGTCATTGTGCAGCAGTACTCCACTCTAGAGAGCACAATATTCCCCAAAAAGCAAATATAGCGTCTGCTATAAAAGTGATACGATAGATACCTTGAAGTTACTTTGAAGTGTTTCCGGGGCTTAGCGTCCCCGCGGTCCGGTCGTCGACCAGGCCTCCTAGTTGGTGGACTGGTCAACCAGGCTGTTTGACGCGGCTGCTCGCAGCCTGACGTATGAATCACAGGTTACCTTACCTTACCTTGAGGTTACCTTGAGGTTTACGACAGATTTTAACTCCAGGGATCACATCGCAATGCACATGATATTCAAACCAATGGTGCTGTCCCGCCATGAGTACTGTTCGATATTCCCTTTTCCTTTCAGAATGGGAGAAATTGCTGAAATAGAGGGAATACACAGAATATATACGGCACGCATGGACGCGATAAAGTACCAAAATTATTGGGAACATCTGAAAGCTCTCAAAATATACCCTCTTGAAAGGAATCAATAATATATACATGGAAGATACTGGAGGGCCAGGTCACAAATTTGCACAGTAGAATAGCAACATACTGGAGTGAACTATATGAAAAACAAATGTACAGCTTTCTTCAGGAAGTGCCGGACCAACCGGACTGTAGTTGATATGTGGGCCTGCGGGTCGCTCCAAGCGGTGAACCAAACTCTCACAAGTCAAGCTGGTCTCGGGCCGGGCTTGGGGAGTAGAACAACTCCCAGAATCCCACCAAGGCAACATGTACAGTTGTTAGAGGGTAGTAATGACAGTTGAGAGGCGGCCCAAAGAACCGAAACTCAACCCCCGCAAGGACAACTAGGCGAGTACAATGCCCTCCTCCACTCCCTCAGCGTAGCCACCCAACTCCTCTTCCCCCTCCCTCCATACTTGAGTGAGCGATAAGGAAGGAAATGTAAAATAGAACCAGTGAGTAGTAGAGGTGCCATAGGCACAATCAGAGAACACTGTCTGAACATTAAGGTCCACAGCTGTTCAACACCTCCCAGCGTGTATAAGAAATATTCCGGAACAAAAGAAGGTCTTCAAGAAAAAATTTGATAGTTTTCTGCAAGAAGGCACAACCTGTTGGACCAGTTCATCACCAGTCAAGCCTGGCCTCAGGCCGGGCTGGGGCTCCCAGTAGACTCACAGAACCTCTCCAGGTACATTAGATGCGGCCTGCAGACTGCTCCAGCAACGCCTGTTGGACCAGTTTATCAAAAGTCGACTCGGGAATAGGAATTCTCGAAACCTCTCCAGAAGATTCCGCACTTGAGATGTCTGCGTTTGTTTCTTCGCCCGTAGAGGGGACGCCGTTCTCACTCCCAATTTGCATCTTATTTTTTTTTTTTAAAAAAAACTGCTAGAATCACTCGTAAAACTCTAAAATATTGGACCCGACTAAAGAGCCTAAATCTGAATCTCGTTGAGCCGCAGGCGGAGAGATACTAATAATTAACTGAATATTAGGGGGCTGGTCCCAAACCTGCACACAGAAATAACACTACATGAGACCAGGGCATGCAGGATGTGCAGAATACCCCGTGAAGAACAGAGGTGCAACAGGTACTCTGAGAGATCAACATCAGAGGCCCGAGACTGTTCAACAGCTTCCACTACACATAAGGACATAACTGGCCGACCCCTCACAGTGTTCAAGAGAGAACTGGATAAACACCTCCGAAGGTTACCTGATCAACCAGGCTGTGATTCATACGTCAGGCTGAGAGCAGCCGCCTGGTTACCAGTCCAGCAACAGGAGGCTGTCAGAAACGCGGGCCGCGGGATGGTGATCCCCATAACACAACAGGTAGGGAGGTCAGACTGTTTTGACCCGGTCGATTCCTGGCCCATGGGCAAGGGTGTTATTAAATAAATTAAACTTTCATGCTAGTAGTGTAGAAGAACTCCGGAGCCCTCTTCAGGTGTGGAGCTTACTCGTGGCCCTGGAAGCTTAACCAACTCGTAAAGGGATCGTCCAGCCAACATAAATGCACACGTGAGAGCGAAGTAAAGCACCCGATCAAAAGATTTTTAATTTGGACCAGATGAAAGTATCTCCAAGGAGTGCCGGACCAACCGGGCTGTGGTGTGTATGTGGGCATGCGGGCCGCTCCAAGCAACAGCCTGCTGGACCAAGTTATCACAATCAAGCCTGCCTCAGGCCGGGCTTGGGGGAGAAGAACAACAACCAGAACCCCATAAACAGGTAACTGAAACTGATATTTTATTTTCACGTGCAAGCATGTTATTAGAGTGTGAGAGAGCAGCAGGACACAGCAGCTTCCTGGCAGTGCCAGGATGGTGCTGTGTGTGTGTCTTCATGATTCCGGGAGAGCTTCTTGTTAGAAAGAGCGTTTCATCTGGGAAATGGGTATGACGAGTTCACTCGGGCGAGGGATTGTCTTACCGCTCACTTGATTAGAAATGGGATGAAAAAAGGATGAGTGATTCAGGCGGAGGGGGAAGAGGAGTTGGGTAGCTACACC
>WNGS01164858.1:17266343-17300598 GCA_020271785.1 Procambarus virginalis
TGTCAGCGCACTATATCCAAAAGGCTAAGAGGATTCAACAATTGACACAGACGGGAAATTTAACACGAGTTTATTGAGAACATAATTATGCTAATCACCACTCATAAATCCTACTCTAACACTGGCCAAGAGTTAAGAAATTTAGACATGGAACAAAACCTCAGAGATCACACACATTACCTTAAGACCTCTGTCTCTCCATCCGGTGGACACTCTCTCTCCCTGGCTGTGGATGTTCTTCACAGATCCACTCTCGACCCTGGTGTCCCGCACTCTGTCTCTACAGGACCAATATATGCCCTTGAAAAAGGGGGAGGGTGAGATTTACTGTTGCTACCTACACCAAGAAGTAACAGGTCGGCCACACGTGCACAAACACTCAAGAATTTTCATTAAACTTGTTTGACATTCACCATACACTGTTCAAGAGAGGAATTATTAATTACGTGTGTGACTGCCCTTTGACCTGGCTAAAAGGGGGAGATCCATGGATGTTTACACACAAGAATCTGGGGTCTAATTCCATTGCAATGTTTGACAAGAGTATCATGAAATATTATATACTTGAAACTAGCTGACTAAGACTAACCCAGGAATTTTTAATCAACATACAAGATAATCCGGAGGCCCTCTGGGATGACCTCTTGGAGAAGGCTTCTCTGGGTGTGAACTCTAGGGGGGGGGGGTCATGGGTGTTACACAATAGTGCCACGCTGCAGCACCATAACACAACTTCCCGCCCTACAGTGCGTCAAGCCTCCCTCCAACACGTGCAGTCATCGGGAGAAACCCTTCATGCAAACTACAATAAACAAGGAGGGAGGGAGGGTGTATGGACCCACAAGCGTGGAGATAAGGGTGGGTCTCTCCCTCTCTACAAGATAACAAAACACCTTTTGTTTCATTTTTATATAATTATGTTCTTATATTCAATTACGTTTTCTTTATATTTGTTACAATAGTGTTTAGGACTTGATGAAGAACTGTATTTTTTGTATGTTTCAACAGCGTTTGACTTGGTAATTTATGGCGCGGGTGTTTCCTCATGTTAATGGTTTTCCTGTTGTACTCCAAAATGAAGTGTCAATCACTATGATTTAGTGTTTTAGAAAATGCAGAATAGAGCCAGTGAAGAGCAGGGGTGCCATAGGCACAATCAGAGAACACTGTATAAACATCAGAGGTCCGCGGTTGTTCAACGTCCTCCCAGCAAGCATAAGAAATATTGCCGGAACAACCGTGGACATCTTCAAGAGGAAACTAGATTTATTCCTCCAAGGAGTTCCGGACCAGCCGGGCTGTGGTGGGTATGTGGGCCTGCGGGCCGCTCCAAGCAACAGCCTAGTGGACCAAACTCTCACAAGTCAAGCCTGGCCTCGGGCCGGGCTTGGGGAGTAGAAGAACTCCCAGAACCCCATCAACCAGGTATCAACCAGGTATCAACCAGTGTTGTTTCAGTGCCCCGCATGTGATCCTGGACTGTTTAGTTTGTACATCACTTTCTTGCCCCCCTACATATTTAATGTATTGCAGACGGACAGAAACAAGTGTTTTCTCACCTGCAGAATTTAACTTATTTCTTTGATATCAGTAAATATTAGACTTGTCTTGCTCAGGTCTCAGTACCATTCGTGATTTTTGCTCTGGGCGTTGCGTAAGAGAAGAAATATTTTGGATTTTTTTTTCAATTTCATCTCAGTTTCACTGATAGCCATGTGGTGTCTCAGCGTCAAGTGTGGGAGAGGAAGTAGCAAAGTAGCAGGCAGGTCTCCTACACACGTTTTTGTTTCTGTTTATTAACACATTTAGGTACATCTACATTTGTGCAGCTACCCTAGACTATATGAAGGAGAGTACAATGTGACAAAAAGCTAGCTACGTGATGCTAAAAAATCCCCATCACACAGGATAGTCATAGAGAGGCAGCTGAGGCTGGTAGTAGGGAGGGAGGGAGGGGGTAGCCTTGTATCCCTAGGTGTGGAGGGTTCTTGTCCACGTGGGGATGGACGGGGGGGGGCGGTGGGGGAGGGGGAGTAATTGGCGGCCATTGTGTACTCAAGCCGTGAATGAAACAGGCAGCTGTCGTGATGGGGTTCTAAGTAGCACACGCCACACTTGGTCTCCACTGAGAGCCTCAATGAAGCGCTCCCGTGCGCACCACACACTGCTTGCCAGGGAAGGGCAACTAAAACTAGTGTGTGTGGGGGGGGGGAGGCGACAACACCTTGTTTGTGTTGTCATGTGTTGTACTCATGTCGGAAGTCCTTACCTTTAAAGAACACAATAAAGTAGCCGTCACAACTGCAAGAAAATAACAGGTTGGATACCAAGAACTTTTCACACTAGAGATGCTATACCGATGATGATACTCTTCAAGACGCTAGTGCTCTCTAGAGTGGAGTACTGCTGCACAATGACAGCCCCTCAGCCCCTTTCAAATCTGGAGAAATTGCTGACCTGGAGAGCGTGCAGAGATCCTTTACTGCTAGAATCCACTCAGTAAAACTTCTAAACTATTGGGACCGACTAAAGAGCCTAAATCTGTATTCTCTTGAGCGCAGGCGGGAGAGATACATAATAATTTACATGTGGAAAATATTAGAGGGGCTGGTCCCAAACCTGCGCACAGAAATAACATCACATGAGACCAGAAGACATGGCAGGATGTGCAGAATACCCCCGTTGTAAAGCAGAGGTGCAACAGGTACTCTGAGAGAGAACTATCAACATCAGAGGCCCGAGACTGTTCAACACGCTTCCACTACACATAAGGGACATAACTGGCCGACCCCTCACAGTGTTCAAGAGAGAACTATCAACATCAGAGGCCCGAGACTGTTCAACACGCTTCCACTACACATAAGGGACATAACTGGCCGACCCCTCACAGTGTTCAAGAGAGAACTATCAACATCAGAGGCCCGAGACTGTTCAACACGCTTCCACTACACATAAGGGGCATAACTGGCCGACCCCTCACAGTGTTCAAGAGAGAACTATCAACATCAGAGGCCCGAGACTGTTCAACACGCTTCCACTACACATAAGGGACATAACTGGCCGACCCCTCACAGTGTTCAAGAGAGAACTATCAACATCAGAGGCCCGAGACTGTTCAACACGCTTCCACTACACATAAGGGGCATAACTGGCCGACCCCTCACAGTGTTCAAGAGAGAACTATCAACATCAGAGGCCCGAGACTGTTCAACACGCTTCCACTACACATAAGGGACATAACTGGCCGACCCCTCACAGTGTTCAAGAGAGAACTATCAACATCAGAGGCCCGAGACTGTTCAACACGCTTCCACTACACATAAGGGACATAACTGGCCGACCCCTCACAGTGTTCAAGAGAGAACTATCAACATCAGAGGCCCGAGACTGTTCAACACGCTTCCACTACACATAAGGGACATAACTGGCAGACCCCTCACAGTGTTCAAGAGAGAACAGGATAAGCACCTCCAAAGGATACCTGATCAACCAGGCTGTGATTCATTCGTCAGGCTGCGAGCAGCCGCGTCCAACAGCCTTAATCCCATTAATCTATTAGGGCCTGCAATGGGCAACAGGAAAACCACCATGATATTCATTCATTTTGTCTGGGGACAGGAAGCCAGAGTGTATTTACACACGTTTGGCTTTTATCGAGGTTCTCCCCCCCCCCATCTCCCCCCAGGGCCGAATTACTGCCCCCGCCCAGGATGCAATTCCACAACAAACTGGCTAACTCCTGGGTACCTACTCATTGCTGCTAAGTGAACAGAAGCATTAGGTGAAAGGAAATGTGCCCAACCAGTTCTGTCCTACCCGGGATTCGAACCCGGAGTTCTCGATTGTGCGTCGAGAAGGACCCCACTGTACTACCGGGGCCCTTAACATGGTCCCGGAAGCATATTAATCATGGACCGTTAACATATTAATCATGGACCGTTAACATATTAATCATGGACCCTTAACATATTAATCAGCGACATAATAAATTATTACGAGATGAAACAATGGATGACTTACAATGTGTAGATGATCCAGGGCGTGGTCCGGGTTCTTTATGAAGTGAAAGTGACCAACTGCAGTGTTTTAGAATGATAAAGTCGGGTCGATACTTGGTGTTCTCATTACTATGTTTACCATAGTTGGTAAACATAGTAAAAGTATTTTTTCTTCGATCTCACCCAGCCCAGGTTGTGGCAGGTTGGGTTTTATCTATTTAATCAGTAGATAAAAAAGGCATTTAAATTTAAATTAGAAGTAACTAAGTTGGCCTATATTAAAGCAGAATCTAAACCCGCCCAATTAAAAAACCCGGCCCGTGTTTTTGGAGGCCAGCTACAACCGGGGCCAGTTGCCCCGTCAACCCAGGTTATAGAGCACACCACAGCAAAAATAATGATGCAAAAATTATAAGGAGGATTAAGGCAGAGGAACATAGTATGAGGCTACAAGATTATCTAAACAAACTGAAGGAATGGTCAAACAAATGGCTACTAAAGTTCAACCCAAGTAAGTGTAAGGTAATGGAACTAGGTTGAAGAAATAGGACGCCAGTCACTGGATACCGAATGGGAGATGAAGTCCTCCACGAAACGAACAGAGAAAGATCTAGGAGTTGATATCACGCCAAACCTGTCTCCTGAAGCCCACATCAAAATAATATCGGCGGCGTGTGCCTATGTGAGGCTGGCTAACATTAGAACAGCCTTCAGGAACCTATGTAAGGAATCATTCAGAACCTTGTATCCCACACATGTAAGACCAACCCTGGAGTATGCGGCCCCAGCATGGAGCTCGTACCTTGTCGAGCACAAGACGAAGCTGGAAAAAGTTCAGAGGTATGCCACTTGGCTAGTTCCAGAACTTAGAGGCATGAGTTACGAGGAAAGGCAGCGTGAACTGCACCTCACGTCACTGGAAGACAGAAGAGTAAGGGGAGACATGATTACCACATACAAAATTCTCAGGGGAATTGACGGTAGACAAGGATAGATTATTTAACACGGGTGGTACACGAACAAGGGGACAATGGTAGAAGCCGAGTACCGAAATGAGCCACAGGAACATTAGAAAGAACTTTTTCAGTGTCAGAGTAGATAGTAAATGGAATGCATTAGGAAGTGATGTGGTGGAGGCTGACTCCATACATAGTTTCAAATGTAGATATGATAGAGCCCAGTAGGCTCAGGAATCTGTACATCAGTTGATTGACAGTTGAGAGGCGGGACCAAAGAGCCAGAGCTCAACCCCTGCAAGCACAACTAGGTGAGTACAACNGACCATGTTCATTCCATCCAACGGTCGACCCAAAGACGCATTCATCAATTTTAACATGCTCTTAAAAACAGGACAGGAATTCAAAACAGGAATTTTCTTAAATATAAATTAATATTATAATATATTAGCATATTGTGGTATATATAGGCATAGGTTAGGCTAGGTGTTTAGTTCTGTTGGCGATAATTGTAGTACATAGGTGAGCATATTTACAGCGTTTGTGGTTCGAGCAAAAGTCATCAGCGAGTACTTGTTCCGAAGTGTTCGGACGTCTTCAGTTGAGTCGTGTGTAAAACCGTTTTTCATTCATAAACGGGGTTTGGCGGATGCATGGAATAAGCTTTGGCTTTTGTATATGAGGACGGGCTGCCAATGGATACCTTATCAACCAGGCTGTGATTCATACACTGCGATAAGCGGTGTCTAACAGCCTGGTCAGGGCCACCCAACCAGTAGGCTGGTCAGGGCCACCCAACCAGTAGGCCTGGTCAGAGCCACCCAACCAGTAGGCCTGGTCAGAGCCACCCAACCAGTAGGCTGGTCAGAGCCACCCAACCAGTAGGCCTGGTCAGAGCCACCCAACCAGTAGGCCTGGTCAGTGCCACCCAACCAGTAGGCCTGGTCAGAGCCACCCAACCAGTAGGCCTGGTCAGAGCCACCCAACCAGTAGGCCTGGTCAGAGCCACCCAACCAGTAGGCCTGGTCAGAGCCACCCAACCAGTAGGGCTGGTCAGAGACCGGGCCTCGGGGATCTTGACCCCGAGAGCTAGCACAAAGTAGGTAGGTATCTGTTTACTCTCTTATGGAACGTTAGCCTTCGCCAGTAGAAAACATCACCATTCTTAGCTGAAATGTATATACAAGTGGGTCAGAGAAGAGAGTCGTTCAATGTGGCAAGAATGTTGACTCAGAGCCGGGAAGATGTGGTTGTAAACAATGGAAACATGGTGATCACTCTCTCTCACGCAACACGCACTTGGCAAGGGCAGAGTCTCCTGGAAATTTTGGGGAAGGGTCACCGCAGCCTTCACTTGGTGGCTCCTGGTAGTGCAGAGGTCGCTGTGTTCATACTGTGGCGGGACTCTAATAGTCCTTCTCGTAGTAGGGGGGGGGAGGAAAGCAGTTTATTCTTACGGAAGTTAGATTTAGAACCTAAGGTAATGAATAATTTGGTGCCAGATTAGCGAGACAATGTATAGATATTCTTGGGGAATGTTAATGAATATTGATTTTAATGTTATTTTCCCTTGTGTTTCAGGTAAGGAGAGTCTTGGGTGTGTCGGGCAGCAGCGAGCATGTGGATCACCCGAGTGAGTAAAAATAATAATGATGATGTCTGACGACCTAACGTTTAGGGAGCATAACCAAGCAAATATTGCGTCAGCCAGGAAAATGATCGGATGGATTACGAGAACTTTCAAATCCAGGGATCCCATCACAATGGTTGTACTCTTCAAGTCACTTGTGTCCCGTCTCGAGTACTGCTCAGTATTCACTTCCCCCTTCAGAGCAGGAGAGATTGCTGAAATAGAGGGAATACAGAGAACATATACGGAACGCATAGACGAGATAAAAGACCTAAATTATTGGGATCGTCTCAAAGCTCTCCAAAGTACTCTCTAGAAAGAAGACGAGAGAGATCAAATAATATACACCTGGAAAATACTGGAGGGCCAAGTACCAAATCTACACAGTAAAATAACAACATACTGGAGTGAACGATATGGAAGAAAATACAGAATAGAACCAGTGAAGAGCAGAGGTGCCATAGACACAATCAGAGAATACTGTATAAACATCAGAGGTCCGCGGTTGTTCAACATCCTCCTAGCGAGCATAAATATATTACAGGAACAACCGTGGACATCTTCAAGAGGAAACTAGGTTGTTTCCTTCAAGGAGTGCCGGACCAACCGAGCTGTGGTGGGTATGTGGCCTGCGGGCCGCTCCATGTAACAGCCTGGTGAACCAAACTCTCACGAGTCAAGTCTGGCCTCGGGCCGGGCTTGGGGAGTAGAACTCCCGGAACCCCATCAACCAGGAGTACCCTATGTAAAGTGTAAAGCTTCTCACCAGAGTGAGTAGCTATGTAAAGTACACACTTCAGTATTGGAGACAGTGGTACTGGCGGGCCTGCGGACAACTGCAACCAACAGCCTGTTGGACTAAGCTATCTCGCTTGGGGTGGATATCGCAGGTATCGCAGCATCGCAGGTATCGCAGCTGGTACCGGGGAGTAGAACAACTCCCAAGAAACAACAGATAAACTCCAGGTATGGTACTTAAACTTTGGATGTAATTATATCTCGAATAACATAGCTTTGCTGCTTGGGGAAAGCTCCGGTTTGGCGATTAAAAACGCATAAAACATCTTTATGTCAAGTGTAATGTTTTCTGTGTTATCATGGGAAGAGTGATGTTGTGTGGTAGATGTTGGTGCTCGTGGTGGTGGCTGGGTGTTGCTGCTGCAGGTGGCCACTGTTACACACACAAATGTTGTGTGGTAGATGTTGGTGCTCGTGGTGGTGGCTGGGTGTTGCTGCTGCAGGTGGCCACTGTTACACACACAATGTTGTGTGGTAGATGTTGGTGCTCGTGGTGGTGGCTGGGTGTTGCTGCTGCAGGTGGCCACTGTTGCACACACAATGTTGTGTGGTAGATGTTGGTGCTCGTGGTGGTGGCTGGGTGTTGCTGCTGCAGGTGGCCACTGTTGCACACACAAATCACAATAGCATGATGCGGTGGCTGGGTGTTGCTGCTGCAGGTGGCCGCTGTTGCACACACAAACCACAATAGCATGATGCGGTGGCTGGGTGTTGCTGCTGCAGGTGGCCGCTGTTGCACACACAAACCACAATAGCATGATGCGGTGGCTGGGTGTTGCTGCTGCAGGTGGCCGCTGTTGCACACACAAACCACAATAGCATGATGCGGTGGCTGGGTGTTGCTGCTGCAGGTGGCCGCTGTTGCACACACAAATCACAATAGCATGATGCGGTGGCTGGGTGTTGGTGCTGCAGGTGGCCACTGTTGCACACACAAACCACAATAGCATGATGCATCAATGAACAATTCCACAAGGGCCGTGACGAGGATTTGTTTATTGATGCATCACACTATTGTGATTTGTGTGTGTAATAAGTAATAGTGAAGAGGTAGAACGGCCTATTGACAAAGTTTGAGTGCATGGGGGGAGTTGTGTAAAACCCTGGTTTGTCTCTCTGAGAGGCTGCAGGATCCAAGTAAGTTAGTTACTCGTGATTATTGATATGTATATAATTTTTATAATTTGTATATGTTAGTTACAACTTCTAGTTTCAACTCTTTTTGACCATGTCGTAGTTCAATCGATTAAGGCAGCGTCTGGGATGATCTCGGACGTAGGTTCGAATCCTCGTCACGGCCCTTGTGGATTCGGCCCCTGTTGTTGATAGTGGCCTTGACGCTTATAGTTAGTTGTAGTGTTGATTGCTGCTAATGAAAGTGGATGGTGGTAGATGGGAGTAAATGGTGGAGACTAAACTGTGAAACTAAATGTAATAAGATAATTAGTAACATCATCATAGTAAGAGTACGCGACGCTCCCCCTCCCACCGTGGTGTAAGTCCCCCTGCCCAACACTACCACAACTTGCTGCTGGAGCTAGGATACCCACACCTGGGGTATCTAGTATACCCAAGTATACTAGATAACCCCCAGAGGTAGTATACCCTAGTAATAAAGTGCTAGGATACCTCAGTAATTCGCATATTGGTGTAAATAAATAAGGTATGAGCCTTACTTTTGAGTGTTTATACGCACGTTGCAGCGGTTATTTGCAAGTAATATCTTCAAGAGTTTTTTCGTTGTATATGGTAACGTAATTAAAGTTGAATGTGGTGAGTTTGTGTAGGCTAATGTTGGTCATAGGACTTGGGTCGAGTGAGGGGGTACAGGACTTGGGTCGAGGTGAGGGGGTACAGGACTTGGGTCGAGTGAGGGGGTACAGGACTTGGGTCGAGTGAGGGGGTACAGGACTTGGGTCGAGTGAGGGGGTACAGGACTTGGGTCGAGTGAGGGGGTACAGGACTTGGGTCGAGTGAGGGGGTACAGGACTTGGGTCGAGTGAGGGGGTACAGGACTTGGGTCGAGTGAGGGGGTACAGGACTTGGGTCGAGTGAGGGGGTACAGGACTTGGGTCGGTGAGGGGGTACAGGACTTGGGTCGAGTGAGGGGGTACAGGAATTGGGTCGAGTGAGGGGGGTACAGGACTTGGGTCGAGTGAGGGGGTACAGGACTTGGGTCGAGTGAGGGGGTATAGGACTTGGGTCCTATAAACAGATGTCTCTCGAAAAGACAGATGTCTCTCGAAAACGTCTCTCTTGAAAAACTACAAACAGATGTCAACAAAGTTTTCGATTGGGCAGCAGAAAATAATATGATGTTTAACAGTGATAAAATTTCAGGTACTCAGGTACGGCAAAAATGAGGATCTGAAACTAATAGAGGGTACAANCATTCAATGGGAGACGGTCTTAAGCGACAAAACTCCCACACAGGGAATAGCTCAACTGACAGCTGAAGCTTACAGGTCTGCTTGAAGCACGTGCCGGTGAGGAGGGGCAGAAAGAGGAACACTCTAGAAAGAGAACGCAGACGACTGTACAGGAGAAGGAAAAAATTACGGAAATGCTTCGGCAGACACAACTATCACAAGCAAGGAAAATAAGCCTAAGCAGGAGATCGAAGAAATAGAACAAACGTTGAAGCGATCATATGAGTCTGAGGAAATGGATTGGAACAGAGAGCTATACAAGAGATAAGGAAAAATCCGAAATATTTTTTCACATACGCTAAATCAAAATCCAAAACCTCGACCAGTATTGGACCGTTAATTACAAATGAAGGTACGTACACAGAGGACACAAAGAGATTAGTGAAATTCTAAGAAGCCAGTATGAGGCTATGTTTAGCACACCAATTAACAACATGAAAGTTGATGACCCAGACAGCTTCTTTATGAATGACATTCAAGCTGCAGATAATATAACGGATATTACCACAAACTCGGAAGACTTTGAAAGAGAAATTGACAATATGCCCATGCACTCAGCCCCTGGGCCTGACTCATGGAATTCAATATCATAAAGAAATGTAAAGTACCAGTAGCGAGAGCACTCAGCGTAATATGGAGAAAGAGCCTGGATACAGGGGAGATACCAGCAGCACTTAAATCTGCAGATATAGCTCCGTTGCACAAGGGGGGGAGTAAAGCCTTGGCAAAAATTATAGGCCAGTTGCACTAACATCACACATAATAAAAGTGTTTGAAAGAGTGATTAGGAATCAAATTTCTAGTTTTATGGAAAACAATGAATGCACAATCCAGGACAACATGGATTTAGAGCGGGAAGATCCTGTCTGTCACAGTTACTCAACCACTATGACAAAATCACAGAAGCCCTAGAAGAAAAGCAAAATGCAGATGTTGTATACACAGACTTTGCAAAGGCTTTCGACAAATGTGACCATGGGGTGATAGCTCACAAAATGAGGTCAATGGGAATAACTGGAAAAGTAGGACGCTGGATACTCAATTTCTGTCGAACAGAACACAAAGAGTAACAGTCAATCAGATAAAATCGAGTCCAAGCGATGTTAAAAGCTCTGTACCTCAAGGTACAGTCCTTGCACCGCTACTGTTCCTTATTCTCATATTGATATAGACAAAAATACGTCACAGCTTCGTGTCATCCTTCGCAGATGACACAAAAATCAGCATGAAAATTACCTCTGCTGAAGACATTGAAAAACTACAAACAGATGTCAACAAAGTTTTCGATTGGGCAGCAGAAAATAATATGATGTTTAACAGTGATAAATTTCAGGTACTCAGGTACGGCAAAAATGAGGATCTGAAACATAATACAGGGTACAAACACAATCAAATCTTCCCATAGTAGAAAAACAGCATGTCAAGGATTTGGGAATAATGATGTCCGACGATCTAACGTTTAGGGAGCATAACCAAGCAAATATCGCATCAGCCAGAAAAATGATCGGATGGATTACGAGAACTTTCAAATCCAGGGATCCCATCACAATGGTGTACTCTTCAAGTCACTTGTGTTGTCCGTCTCGAATACTGCTCAGTACTCACTTCCCCCTTCAGAGCAGGAGAGATTGCTGAAATAGAGGGAATACAGAGAACATATACGGCACGCATAGACGAGATAAAACACCTAAATTATTGGGATCGTCTCAAAGCTCTCCAAATGTACTCTCTAGAAAGGAGACGAGAGAGATACCAAATAATATACGTGGAAAATACTGGAGGGCCAGGTCCCAAATCTACACAGTAAAATAACAACGTACTGGAGTGAACGATATGGAAGAAAATGCAAGATTGAACCAGTGAAGAGCAGAGGTGCCATAGGCACAATCAGAGAACACTGTATAAACATCAGAGGTCCGCGGTTGTTCAACGTCCTCCCAGCGACTATAAGAAATATTGCCGGAACAACCGTGGACATCTTCAAGAAAAACTGGACTGTTTCCTAAGAGAAGTCCCGGATCAGCCGGGCTGTGGTGGGTATGTGGCTCTGCGGCCGCTCCAAGCAACAGCCTGGTGGATCAAACTCTCACAAGTCGAGCCTGGCCTCGGGCCGGGCTTGGGGAGTAGAAGAACTCCCAGAACCCCATCAACCAGGTATCAACCAGGTGCGAGAGGGATGGTGTGGAGGAGGGTATCGAGAGGGAGGGTGTGGTGGACTAGCGAGAGGGATGGTGTGGTTGGAGTACCGAGAGGAGGGTGGTGGAGGACGAGTAGCGAGAGGGAGGGTGTGGTGGTAGCGAGAGGGAGGGTGTGGTGGAGTACGAGAGGGAGGTGTGGTGGGAGTACGAGAGGGAGGGTGTGGAGGAGGAGTATCGAGAGGGAGGGGTGGGTGGAGTAGCGAGAGGGAGGGTGTGGTGGAGTACGAGAGGGAGGGTGTGGAGGAGGAGTACGAGAGGAGGGTGTGGAGGAGGAGTAGCGAGAGGGAGGGTGTGGAGGGTAGCGAGAGGGAGGGTGTGGAGGACGAGTAACGAGAGGGAGGGTGTGGAGGATAGTAGCGAGAGGGAGGGTGTGGAGGAGTAGTAGCGAGAGGGAGGGTGTGGAGGAGGAGTAGCGAGAGGGAGGGTGTGGAGGAGGAGTAGCGAGAGGGAGGGTGTGGAGGAGGAGTAGCGAGAGGGAGGGTGTGGAGGAGGAGTAGCGAGAGGGAGGGTGTGGAGGAGGAGTAGCGAGAGGGAGGGTTGGGAGGAGGAGTAGCGAGAGAGGGTGTGGAGGACGAGTAGCGAGAGGGAGGGTGTGGAGGACGAGTAGCGAGAGGGAGGGTGTGGAGGAGGAGTAGCGAGAGGGAGGGTGTGGAGGATGAGTAGCGAGATGGAGGGTGGGAGGAGGTAGCGAGATGGAGGGTGTGGAGGAGAGTAGCGAGATGGAGGGTGTGGAGGAGGAGTAGCGAGATGGGGGTGTGGAGGACGAGTAGCGAGATGGAGGGTGTGGAGGACGAGTAGCGAGAGGGAGGGTGTGAGGACGAGTGGTAGCGAGAGGGAGGGTGTGGAGGACGAGTAGCGGAGAGGGAGGGTGTGGAGTCGAGTAGCGAGAGGGGGGTGTGGAGGACGGTAGCGAGAGGGAGGGTGGGAGGAGGAGTATAGCGAGATGGAGGGTGTGGAGGACGAGTAGCGAGAGGGAGGTGTGGAAAGACGAGTAGCGAGAGGGAGGGTGTTGGAGGAGAGTAGCGAGATGGAGGGTGTGGTGGAGTAATGAACAATAATGACTCACATAAGATGGAGAACCCGAGATCATTTTAGAAAACTATTATTATATTTTACATCAAAACAAAATCCTGGCCATAATTTTAATCGGTTTTGATATTTTTTTAATAAAGGTGAAGACTGGAGGAGGGGGGGGGGGGTTGCACGTTGTCAACACACGGCTGGGGGGGGGGGGACACATCATTTCCAATGCTAAAATGTCAATTTCAGCGTCAGCCAATAGCAGAATCTGTTTTCCGGGTGACCCTTGAACTCAACCCGCCACTCACCTGACAAATTGCATTTCCCTCAATTTTACCTGTGGAAAAACAGCAGGAATCCTGCAGTTCCCAGAATGGTGAAATATTACCCCATTTTTGTGTGTGGCGGGGAGAGAGGGTGGGAACCGAACTGGGAGTCAAGTCTAGCAAGAGGGACTACCAATTACCACCGTGAACGTGGACCTATTTTAGTGCAGGCTGTCTTGTCTCGGCTACTTCACCACTTGCCTCATCACATCTTTTTGTTTTAATTAAACCTAGGAATTTGTTGACGTCTTAATGATGGCTCAGTCTAGAGGTGTTACCTTGTCAGCTTATCGGAAACTGACTCAGTAACTAATTTATTTAAATAGTATTATTACGTTTACATTGGAAATATAAAGTATTTAGTGTTTACAACGTTAGGTTTCATTGTAAAGCTGAGATCAACTTTGTGCCGGAGCACAGTCAGGTGAAGGGATTTCAAGCGTATCACAATATTGAGTGAATGTGTTTCAGGTTCGTATCAGTCTGTCTGTAACTTACAGGTTGCGTGAGGTGCTTCTAGTAAAGTGGGAAGTTGGATTTTCAACTTTGTCAAACAGAACGCATAGAGTGACGGTCGATCAAATAAGATCAAGCCCAAGTGTGCTGAAAGGCTCTGTACCCCAGGGCACAGTCCTTGCACAGCGAGGACTCATTCTTATCTCGGATATAGACAAAAATACTGTTCAAAGCTTTGTGTCATCCTTTTGCTGATACAAAAATTAGCATGAAAATTTTCTCTCTTGAAGACACTGAAAAACTATAGGCAAATATTAATGTGCCCAATCGAAATAAGTCTTCGATTGGGCACTTGAAAATAACATGGTTTAACGGTCATAATATCCAGGTACTGAGGTACGGTGTAAACGAGGAAGTTAAACGAAACACAGGGTACAGGACACAATCAGACCAACTCATAGAAGGAAAGCAACATGTAAAATATCTGGGAATTATGATGTCTGACGACCTGACATTTACTGAACATAACCGAGCAAATATAGCGGCGGCCAGGACAATGATAGGATGGATTATGAGAACGTTCACATCCAGAGACCCACAGCAATGTTAATACTATTTAAATCACTGGTGCTGTCCCGTCTTGAGTATTGCTCGGTACTCACTTCCCCTTTCAGAGCGGGAGAGATCTCTGAATTAGAGGGAATACAGAGAACATACGAGGCTTAAGGGAGCCGGTCGACCGAGCGGACAGCACGCTGGACTTGTGATCCTGTGGTCCCGGGTTCGATCTCGGGCGCCGGCGAGAAACAATGGGCACAGTTTCTTTCACCCTGATGCCCCTGTTACCTAGCAGTAAGATAGGTATCTGGGTGTTAGTCAGCTGTCACGAGCTGCTTCCTGGGGGTGGAGGCCTGGTCGAGTACCGGGCCGCGGGGACACTAAAGCCCCGAAATCATCTCAAGGATAACCTCAAGATATCTTGAGGTTATCCTGAGATGATTTCGGGCCTTAGCGTCCCTGCGGCCCGGCCTTCGACCAGGCCTCCTTTTTGTTACCCCCGGCCCCCCGGAAGCAGCCAGTAGCAGCTGTCTAACTCCCAGGTACCTATTTACTGCTAGGTAACAGGGGCATCAGGGTGAAAGAAACATTTTGCCCATTTGTCTCCGCCTCCACCGGGGATCGAACCCAGAACCTCAGGACAACGAATCCGAAGCGCTGTCCACCCAGCTGTCAGACGCCACTGATGAGTCACCCATGACTTATGAGTCACTCATAGAAACGGTAAAACATCTAAATTATTGGGACCGTCTCAAAGCTCTCAAAAAAGCTTCTCGTCTCTTTGGAAATGAGACGAGAATGGTATCAAATAATATATACATGGAAGATACTTAAAGGCCAGGTTTCAAATTTGCACAGTAGAATAACAACATACTGGAGCGAAAAATACGGAAGGAAATGCAGAATAGAACCAGTGAGGAGTAGAGGTGCCACAGGCACAATGAGAAAACACTGTCCGAACACCAGAGGTCCACAGCTGTTCAACTCCCTCGCAGCAAGCATTAGAAATATTGTTTGAACAATGGTTAATGTATTCAAGAGGAACTTAGATAAGTTCTTGCAAGAAGTGCCTGGCCAACCAAGCTGTAGTGGATATGTGGGCCTGCGGGCCGCTCCAAGCAACAGCCTGTTGGACCAAGTTATCACATGTCAAGCATGGCCTTGGGCCGGGCTTCATGAGAACTACTCTCAGAACCCCATCAAACAGATGAGATATTATTGACTGCATGGTGATGGTAATTGTTCTGTTCAACTGTTGATCCCAAACCTGCACTCAAAAACACCACCACATGAGACCAGAAGGCATAGCCTGGAAAAAATAAGCTCAGTAGCACTAGAAATATGTTCAAACAGCATACCCCTAAGAAAAAAAAGAGGAAGAGAACGGGATTGGAACGAGAACGTCGTTCCCTCTATAGACGAAGAAAACGAATTGCGGAATAATTGAGAGTCGCACCCTATTTCAAGAACGGCGAAGAAGGTTAGGTAAAGAAATAGAAACAATTGAACTCAAGCTACAAAAATAATTCAAAACCCATTAAGAGGCAAAGAGAGCAAAAGCCATCAGTGAAATAGAGAGAAACCCGAAATATTTTTTCTCATGTGCAAAATCAAGATCAAAAAACACATCTAGTATCGGGCTCCTGCGAAATGGAGATGGAACTTTCACAGATGACAACAAAGAAATGAGCGAGTTACTGAGGAAGCAGTACGACTCTGTTTTCAGCGAGCCACTAAACACACTAAAGATTGATAACCCAAATGAATTTTTCATGGATATGATACCAACATCAAATCATATATCAGACGTCAACCTATCCCCACTGGATTTTGAAGAAGCCATAGACAGTATGCCTATGCACTCTGCACCAGGCCCGGATTATTGGAACTCCATATTCATCAAGAACTGTAAAAAAAAAAAAACTTCCAAGAATGTGAAGGGCCTGCGATAGCGGTTTTTTACAGTTCTTGATGAATATGGAGTTACAAAAATCAGGGCCTAGTGCGGAGACAAAGCCTAGATACTGGCGTTATCCCTGACATTAAAAACAGCAGAGATAGCACCACTCCATAACGGATGAAATAAGACAGGCAAAAAATTACAGATCGATAGCGCTAACATCGCACATCATAAAAATCTTTGAGAGAGTGCTAAAAGTAAGATCACAAAATACATGGAATCACAGCATCTCCATAACCCCGGACAACATGGTTTCAGAACAGGGCGCTCTTGCCTGTCACAGTTGCTGTACCACTATGACATGGCACTAGATGCCATGGAAGACAAACAAAACGCTTACGTAATTTAGACATTTTTAGCAAAAGCTTCCGACAAATGTGACCATGGTGTTATTGCACATAAAATGCGTTCAAAAGGAATTACCGGAAAAATAGGCAGAAAGATCTATAATTTCCTGACTAATAGAACTCAATGTGTAATAGTCAACAAAATAAAATCCGGACTCTTAAAATCTTAACATAACCCCTAAAGAGCTCAGTCCCCCAGGGTACTGTGCTTGCTCCAGTACTTTTTCTCATCCTCATATCGGACATAGACAAGAACACAACCTATAGCACTGTATCATCTTTTTGCAGATGACACTAGGATCTTCATGAGAGTAGGCAACATAGAAGACAAGGAAAACCTCCAATCAGATGTAGATTAGGTCTTTCTATGAGCTACAGAAAATAATATGGTGTTTAACGAAGATAAGTTCCAGCTCATGCGCTACGGAAAAAATGAAAATATAAAAACGGAAACCACGTACAAAACTCAGGCAAATCTTAACATAGAACGGAAAGGCTATGTAAAGGATCTGGGTGTACTGATGTCGGAAGACCTTACCTTTAAAGAACACAATAAAGTAGCCATCACAACTGCAAGAAAAATGACAGGTTGGATAACAAGAACTTTTCAAACTAGAGATGCTATACTGATGATACTCTTCAAGACGCTAGTGCTCTCTAGAGTGGAGTACTGCTGCACAATGACGGCCCCTTTCAAAGCTGGTGAAATTGCTGACCTGGAGAGCGTGCAGAGATCCTTTACTGCTAGAATCCACTCAGTAAAACATCTAAACTATTGGGACTGACTAAAGAGCCTAAATCTGTATTCTCTTGAGCGCAGGCGGGAGAGATACATAATAATATACACGTGGAAAATAGTAGAGGGGCAGGTCCCAAACCTGCACACAGACACTACATGAGACCAGGATGTGCAGAATACCCCCGTTGAAGAACAGAGGTGCAACAGGTACTCTGAGAGAGAACTATCAACATCAGAGGCCCGAGACTGTTCAACACGCTTCCACTACACATAAGGGGCATAACTAGCCGACCCCTCATAGTGTTCAAGAAAGAACTTGATAGCACCTCCAAAGGATACGTGATCAACCAGGCTGTGATACATACGTCAGGCTGCGAGCAGCCGCGTCCAACAGCCTGGTTGACCAGTCCAGTAACCAGGAGGCCTGGTCGAGGACCGGGCCGCGGGGACGCTAAGTCCCTAAACCATCACAAGGTATTTAAGGTTTAGGATCACTGCACTTTGGATGCAACCTTTGATGTTGCAAGTTTATCATTATTATTATTACTATTATTCCTATCGGGAACTAGCATGTGCACGGACTCCTACACTTACTAACTGGGACTTGGTCTTCTTGCTCACTGTTGGCTTCTTTCTATCCATGTGGACTAGTAGGCTCCGTGACAGCCTCGCCCACGGCAGTTCGGCTTGGATCACCCACGATGATCCAAGTGGTTGGGCATCATATATACTCACCTCGTCCGCCCAACCCAGCAGCTCTCCTGCCCCCATAACCTTTCCAAGTGCTCTATAGTCATACTGGCATAGAGCTTTCTCGTCATATTTTTTGTTTTTGCGTTTCAAGGAGGATCTATTTGATAACGGAGCGAGTCACTTGACCCCAGAGTGCGAGAGGAATGAGCACAGCTGCGAGTTTAGTGAAAGTTTTGGCTGGCCTGTAACCCCAGAGTGCGAGGTCTGTTGACGCCATTGTTGAAGACCACTTGACCTCAGTGTTTATGATAGTGGAAAAAACGTGAGAGCTGGCAATGACATGTCATGCAAGTTCAGCGACTTGGGTGTTTGTTCCGTTGTCTCGGGGTGTGGACTCGCGTGGTCCAGGGTGTAAGGAACCTGGGAACCTGCTTCATGGGGTTCTGGGAGTTCTACTCCCCAAGCCCGGCCCGAGGCCAAGCTTGACTTGTGAGAGTTTGATCCGCCAGGCTGTTGCTTGGAGCGGCCCGCAGGCCCACATGCCCACCACAGCCCGGTTGGTCCGGCACGTTTTTTAGAAAACAGTCTAGTTTTCAATTGAAGATGTCCACTGTTGTTCCGGCAATTTTTCTTATGCTTGCTGGGAGGACGTTGAACAACCGCGGACCTCTGATGTTTATACAGTGTTCTCTGATTGTGCCTATGGCACCCCTGCTCTTCACTGGTTCTATTCTGCATTTTCTTCCATATCGTTCACTCCAGTACGTTGTTATTTTACTGTGTAGATTTGGGACCTGGCCCTCCAGTATTTTCCATGTGTATATTATTTGGTATCTCTCTCGTCTCCTTTCTAGTGAGTACATTTGAGACGATCGTTATTGTCCTTAGCGTCTCAACGTCGTCCTTGTTTGTGTGTACATAATATCCTCGTTGAAAAGCTGAGATGCAGTAGGTACGCTGAGAGAGAACGTAATCAACATCAAGGGGCCCAAGACTTTTCAACGCTCACTATTAAATTAACATAAACCAACCAGAAGGTCTGGTCAGATACCAGGCCGCGGGAACGTTGATCCTCGGATCTAATAGAAGGTAATCTAGATATGCGAGCTTCAGATACTTCAAGATTTGAGCTCCATAAAGAACTGATCTCGTCTGATACTATTGTCAAATATTAGGGCTTAGTACAAGTTTGTTCATATTGACATTATCGCACATTCCCCATATCGGCACATGACCCCATTAAACAAAATGTTTAAACACATTTCCCCGTTTAAGCCCATCTCCCACATATAACCACACCAGCTGGTTATATGCGGCTCTTCTAAGTGGCTCACGTGGCCACATATAAGAACATTTCTTCTTTATATAATCCAAGGCCCCAGTGCGTTCATTTATAGGCGCGACCAGCACAAGAAGATTCTTTTAGCGCAGCCAAAGCCCCGACACCAAGCGGATTTCACGTGTAAATTTATTTCCATTGGATTGATTTTTAATGAAACTGAGTGCTGCTTTTTTTTTAGACAATGGCGTTGTTGCATGGGTTACGCATGCCACTCTGCCATAATACACGCATGCCACGCTGCCATACTGTAATGGTGGTGTAGAGAAGCATGCCTCGCACACTGTATACACAGGCGGGTGTAACGAGGGGCTCTGAGCCGTAAAAAGCATGCCGTAAAAAAGACGCTGGTGTTGGTGGTGGTGTTGATTGGTATTGGTAAGGTGGTAGTGCCTACCTAACAGTGCCTGCGGGGAGGGAAGCCAGGCCTTAACTGCTTGATGGGGTTCTGGTTATTCTTGTACTCCCCAAGCCCGGCCCGAGGCCAGGCTGGACTTGTGAGAGCTTGGTCCATCAGGCTGTTGCTTGGAGCGGTCCCCAGGCCCACATACCCACCACAGCCCGGTTGGTCCGGCACTCCTTGCAAGAAACAATCTAGTTTTCTCTTGAATATGTCCACGGTTGTTCCCACAATATTTCTTATACTCGCTGTGAGGATCACAACCTGTCCTCTTAAAAAGAACGTCGCTTTTGGCCGTTTGCTCGTATGGCCGAATATGGACGTAATTTGAAAATGAAAAAAAAATTAATATAAGTTTGGGATTTTTTTTCAACAACAGTAAGTTAAAGGTCCTCTGATAGGTTAGGTGGGCAGGAAATTCTTATAAAGTTTCAAAACGGTATGAAAAACGTTATTGGAAAGAATCCTTTTCTAAGCTTGCCAAGTGAGCCGGACGACTCAAACAGAAAACGGAACAGTACGTCACTTTTGTGAGTCGATTTCATTTCAAATTACGTCCAAATTTGGCCATAGCGCGCATACGAGCGAAAAGTGACGTTATTTTTAAGAGGACGGGTTACACACAACCGCGGACCTCTGATGTTTATAGTGTTCTCTGATTGTGCCTGTGGCGCACCTGCTCTTCACTGGTTCTATTTTGCATGTTCCTGTACCTCAAGGTACAGTCTTTGCACCACTGCTTTTTCTTATTCTCATATCTGATATAGACAAAAATACAAGTCACAGCTTCGTATCATCCTTTGCAGATGACAAAAATCAGCATGAAAGTTACCACGGCTGAAGACATTGAAAAACTTCAAGCTGATATCAATAAAGTTTTTCACGGGGCAACAGAAAATAACATGATGTTTAATAGTGATAAATTCCAGGTACTCAGGTACGGTAAAAATGAGGACATAATACAGGGTACAAAACACAATCAAATCTGCCCATAGTTGGAGAGCAGCATGTAAAGGATTTGGGAATAATGATGTCCGACGATTTAACGTTTAGGGAGCATAACCAAGCAAATATTGCGACAGCCAGAAAAATGATAGGATGGGTTACGAGAACTTTCAAATCCAGGGATCCCATCACAATGGTTGTACTCTTCAAGTCACTTGTGTTGTCCCGTCTTGAGTACTGCTCAGTACTCACTTCCCCTTCAGAGCAGGAGAGATTGCTGAAATAGAGGGACGCGCGATCCTGTGGTCCCGTGTTCGATCTCGGGCGCCGGCGAGAATCGATGGGCAGAGTTTCTTTCACCCTGATGCCCCTGTTACCTAGCAGTAAATAGGCACCTAGGAGTTAGTCCGCTGTCACGGGCTGCTTCCTGGGGGTGGAGGTCTGGCGGAGGACAGGGCCGCGGGGACGCTAAGTCCCGAAAGCATCTCAAGATAACTGATGACAACCTCAAGATAACTGATGAGAATCTCAAGGGCGAACTCTTGACACCCTATGCCTCACCGCTCCCCCCTCCACCTACAAACCTTCTTTTACCCGCTGCTTTAAAATTTTACTATCCCGACATTAGAATTGTTTGTCGAATCTGATTTTAATGTGGATGGAGGTAGCTTCCACAACTTCTTTCAGTACTCACCTAGTTGTGCTTGCGGGGGTTGAGCTCTGGCTCTTTGGTCCCACCTCTCAACTGTCAATCAACTGGTGTACAGGTTCCTGAACCTACTGAGCTCTATCATGTTTACATTTGAAACTGTGTATGGAGTCAGCCTCCACCACATCATTACTTAATGCATTCCATCTGTTAACTTCTCTGACACTGAAAAACTCTTTCTAATGTGTCTGTGGCTCATTTGGGTACTAAGTTTCCACCTGTGTCCCCTTGTTCGTGTCCCACCCGTGCTAAAGAGTTTGTCATTGTCCACCCTTTCAATTCCCCTGAGAATTTTGTAGATGGTTATCATGTCTCCCCTTACTCCTCTTGCTTTCTAGGGACGTGAGGTTCAGCTCCCTAATCCTTTCCTCGTAGCTCTTACCTCTCAGTTCCGGGACGCGTCTGGTGGCATACCTCTGAATCTTCTCTAACTTTGTCTTGTGTTTAACAAGGTTAAACACAACGTACATTCCACTTGTTGACCACCGGTAGAGGGTGCGAGTATTTCCTTGTATTCTTTCGGCTCATTTGTATTTCCAGCTTTCACTTCTGTTCTTCCCTTACTACTGCTCGTCTTAAAGAGGGTGTCCTTGTGAGGACAGGAGCCGTGATGAGGATTCGAACCTATGCGCTGGGTATTCCCTTCGCCACGACATGGTCAAAATTTTCTGATTGACATATATCATAATGTGATTTGTGTGTGTATTGAGAGAGGGGCAGTTCTTTGAGAGAGGTTATTCCTCCAGGAGTTCCGGACCAGCCGGGCTGTGGTGGGTATGTGGGCCTGCGGGCCGCTCCAAGCAACAGCCTAGTGGACCAAACTCTCACAAGTCAAGCCTGGCCTCGGGCCGGGCTTGGGGAGTAGAAGAACTCCCAGAACCCCATCAACCAGGTATCAACCAACCAGGGGCGTCAGAGGAAGAACTGCTGGACGACAGAGCCAGAGTGCATGGGGGGGTTGTGTGAAACTCTGGTTTGGCGTCAGTGGAAACCTCGGGAATCCTAGTGGGTACAGTAGTACCCCAGGTTGCAGTTCTTTTGTCCATGTCATGTCGGAGTCGTTTAGAGCGTGCATCTGGGAACACGCAGCGCATAGGTTCGAATCCTCATCATGGCTCCTGTGGATTTTCTCATTGATATATCACGATAATGTGATTTTTCTGTGTTATAACAACCACCATAACACATAATTTACACGTGGAAAATATTAGAGGGGCTGGTTCGTAATCTGCACTCAGGAGGCATGGCAGGATGTGCAGAATACCCCCGTTGAAGAGCAGAGGTGCAACAGGTACTCTGAGAGAGAACTATCAACATCAGAGGCCCGAGACTGTTCAACACGCTTCCACTACACATAAGGGGCATAACTGGATAACATAACTCACAGTGTTCAAAAGAGAACTGGATAAACACCTCCAAAGGATACCCGTCCTCAGACCATGTTCATTCCATCCAACGGTCGACCCCAAAGACGCATTCATCAATTTTAACATGCTCTTAAAAACAGACAGGAATTCAAAACAGGAATTTTCTTAAATATAAATTAATATTAGCATATTGTGTATATATAGGCATAGGTTAGGCTAGGTGTTTAGGTTCTGTTGGCGATTATTTGTAGTACATAGGTGAAGCATTTACAGCGTTGTGGTTCGAGCAAAAGTCATCAGCGAAGTACTTGTTCCGGAAGTGTTCGGACGTCTTCAGTTGAGTCGTGTGTAAACCGTTTTTCATTCATAAACGGGGTTTGGCGGATGCATGGAATAAGCTTTGGCTTTTGTATATGAGGACGGGCTGCCAATGGATACCTTATCAACCAGGCTGTGATTCATTACACTGCGATAAGCGGTGTCTAACAGCCTGGTCAGTGCCACCCAACCAGTAGGCCTGGTCAGGGCCACCCAACCAGTAGGCCTGGTCAGGGCCACCCAACCAGTAGGCCTGGTCAGGGCCACCCAACCAGTAGGCCTGGTCAGGGCCACCCAACCAGTAGGCCTGGTCAGGGCCACCCAACCAGTAGGCCTGGTCAGGGCCACCCAACCAGTAGGCCTGGTCAGAGCCACCCAACCAGTAGGCCTGGTCAGAGCCACCCACCAGTAGGCCTGGTCAGAGCCACCCAACCAGTAGGCCTGGTCAGGGCCACCCAACCAGTAGGCCTGGTCAGGGCCACCCAACCAGTAGGCCTGGTCAGAGACCGGGGCTCGGGGATCTTGACCCCGAGAGCTAGCACAAAGTAGGTAGGTATCTGTTTACACTCTTATGGAACGTTAGCCTTCGCCAGTAGAAAACATTCACCATTCTTAGCTGAAATGTATATACAAGTGGGTCAGAGAAGAGAGTCGTTCAATGTGGCAAGAATGTTGACTCAGAGCCGGGAAGATTTGATGGTTGTAAACAATGAAACATGGTGATCACTCTCTCTCACGCAACACGCACTTGGCAAGGGAAGAGTCTCCGGGAAATTCTGGGGAAGGGTCACCGCAGCCTTCACTTGGTGGCTCCTGGTAGTGCAGAGGTCGCTGTGGTTCATACTGTGGCGGGACTCTAATAGTCCTTCTCGTAGGAGGGGGGGAGGAAAGCAGTTTATTCTTACGGAAAGTTAGATTTAGAACCTAAGGTAATGAATAATTTGGTGCCAGATTAGCGAGACAATGTGTAGATATTCTTGGGGAATGTTAATGAATATTGATTTTAATGTTATTTTCCCTTGTGTTTCAGGTAAGGAGAGTCTTGGGTGTGTCGGGCAGCAGCGAGCATGTGGATCACCCGAGTGAGTAAATAATAATAATAATAATAATGATGTCTGACGATCTAACGTTTAGGGAGCATAACCAAGCAAATATTGCGACAGCCAGAAAAATGATCGGATGGATTACGAGAACTTTCAAATCCAGGGATCCCATCACAATGGTTGTACTCTTCAAGTCACTTGTGTTGTCCCGTCTTGAGTACTGCTCAGTACTCACTTCCCCCTTCAGAGCAGGAGAGATTGCTGAAATAGAGGGAATACAGACAACATATACGGCACGTATAGACGAGATAAAACACCTAAATTATTGGGATCGTCTCAAAGCTCTCCAAATGTACTCACTAGAAAGAAGACGAGAGAGATCAAATAATATACACATGGAAAATACTGGAGGGCCAAGTACCAAATCTACACAGTAAAATAACAACATACTGGAGTGAACGACATGGAAGAAAATACAGAATAGAACCAGTGAAGAGCAGAGGTGCCATAGGCACAATCAGAGAATACTGTATAAACATCAGAGGTCCGCGGTTGTTCAACATCCTCCTAGCGAGCATAAATATATTACAGGAACAACCGTGGACATCTTCAAGAGGAAACTAGGTTGTTTCCTTCAAGGAGTGCCGGACCAACCGAGCTGTGGTGGGTATGTGGCCTGCGGGCCGCTCCATGTAACAGCCTGGTGAACCAAACTCTCACGAGTCAAGTCTGGCCTCGGGCCGGGCTTGGGGAGTAGAACTCCCGGAACCCCATCAACCAGGAGTACCCCTATGTAAAGTGTAAAGCTTCTCACCAGAGTGAGTAGCTATGTAAAGTACACACTTCAGTATTGGAGACAGTGGTACTGGCGTGGGCCTGCGGACAACTGCAACCAACAGCCTGTTGGACTAAGCTATCTCGCTTGGGGTGGATATCGCAGGTATCGCAGGTATCGCAGGTATCGCAGCATCGCAGGTATCGCAGCTGGTACCGGGGAGTAGAACAACTCACAAGAAACAACAGATAAACTCCAGGTATGGTACTTAAACTTTGGATGTAATTATATCTCGAATAACATAGCTTTGCTGCTTTGGGGAAAGCTCCGGTTTGGCGATTAAAAACGCATAAAACATCTTTATTGTCAAGTGTAATGTTGTCTGTGTTATCATGGGAAGAGTGATGTTGTGTGGTAGATGTTGGTGCTCGTGGTGGTGGCTGGGTGTTGCTGCTGCAGGTGGCCACTGTTGCACACACAAACCACAATAGCATGATGCATCAATGAACAATTCCACAAGGGCCGTGACGAGGATTTGTTTATTGATGCATCACGCTATTGTGATTTGTGTGTGTAATAAGTAATAGTGAAGAGGTAGAACGGCCTATTGACAAAGTTTGAGTGCATGGGGGGAGTTGTGTAAAACCCTGGTTTGTCTCTCTGAGAGGCTGCAGGATCCAAGTAAGTTAGTTACTCGTGATTATTGATATGTATATAATTTTTATAATTTGTATATGTTAGTTACAACTTCTAGTTTCAACTCTTTTTGACCATGTCGTAGTTCAATCGATTAAGGCAGCGTCTTGGGATGATCTCGGACGTAGGTTCGAATCCTCGTCACGGCCCTAGTGGATTCGGCCCCTGTTGTTGATAGTGGGCCTTGACGCTTATAGTTAGTTGTAGTGTTGATTGCTGCTAATGAAAGTGGATGGTGGTAGATGGGAGTAAATGGTGGAGACTAAACTGTGAAACTAAATGTAATAAGATAATTAGTAACATCATCATAGTAAGAGTACGCGACGCTCCCCCTCCCACCGTGGTGTAAGTCCCCCCTGCCCAACACTACCACAACTTGCTGCTGGAGCTAGGATACCCCACAGCTGGGGTATCTAGTATACCCAAGTATACTAGATAACCCCCAGAGGTAGTATACCCTAGTAATAAAGTGCTAGGATACCTCAGTAATTCGCATATTGGTGTAAATAAATAAGGTATAGCCTTACTTTTGAGTGTTATACGCACGTTAGCAGCTGGTTATTTGCAAGTAATATCTTCAAGAGTTTTTTCGTTGTATATGGTAACGTAATTAAAGTTGAATGTGGTGAGTTTGTGTAGGCTAATGTTGGTCATAGGACTTGGTCGAGTGAGGGGGTACAGGACTTGGTCGAGTGAGGGGGTACAGGACTTGGGTCGAGTGAGGGTACAGGACTTGGGTCGAGTGAGGGGGTACAGGAATTGGGTCGATGGAGAACACGAGAGACTACTGCTCATTTCCGCCTTCCATAACAAGGGTGGAGGCATTGTAGAGCAGGTGCTGGGTATACCTGGCCTAGTGTAGTCGTCCGGTACGTGGGGGGGGGGGGTTGTGTCCAGGTGGTGGTGGGCAGGGTTCACACCCACCACCATCACCACCCAGATAGCACAAGGTGAACACCACCACCCAGGTAGCACAAGGTGAACACCACCATCACCACCCAGGTAGCACAAGGTGAACACCACCACCCAGGTAGCACAAGGTGAACACCACCATCACCACCCAGGTAGCACAAGGTGAACACCACCATCACCACCCAGGTAGCACAAGGTGAACACCACCACCCAGGTAGCACAAGGTGAACACCACCACCCAGGTAGCACAAGGTGAACACCACCACCCAGGTAGCACAAGGTGAACACCACCACCCAGGTAGCACAAGGTGAACACCACCACCCAGGTAGCACAAGGTGAACACCACCACCCAGGTAGCACAAGGTGAACACCACCACCCAGGTAGCACAAGGTGAACACCACCACCCAGGTAGCACAAGGTGAACACCACCACCCAGGTAGCACAAGGTGAACACCACCACCCAGGTAGCACAAGGTGAACACCACCACCCAGGTAGCACAAGGTGAACACCACCACCCAGGTAGCACAAGGTGAACACCACCACCCAGGTAGCACAAGGTGAACACCACCACCCAGGTAGCACAAGGTGAACACCACCACCCAGGTAGCACAAGGTGAACACCACCACCCAGGTAGCACAAGGTGAACACCACCACCCAGGTAGCACAAGGTGAACACCACCACCCAGGTAGCACAAGGTGAACACCACCACCCAGGTAGCACAAGGTGAACACCACCACCCAGGTAGCACAAGGTGAACACCACCACCCAGGTAGCACAAGGTGAACACCACCACCCAGGTAGCACAAGGTGAACACCACCACCCAGGTAGCACAAGGTGAACACCACCACCCAGGTAGCACAAGGTGAACACCACCACCCAGGTAGCACAAGGTGAACACCACCACCCAGGTAGCACAAGGTGAACACCACCACCCAGGTAGCACAAGGTGAACACCACCACCCAGGTAGCACAAGGTGAACACCACCACCCAGGTAGCACAAGGTGAACACCACCACCCAGGTAGCACAAGGTGAACACCACCACCCAGGTAGCACAAGGTGAACACCACCACCCAGGTAGCACAAGGTGAACACCACCACCCAGGTAGCACAAGGTGAACACCACCACCCAGGTAGCACAAGGTACAATACACTCAGGACAAATTATCTGAGGCAGGCGTCAGGGTTAACCAAGTTATTGTTATACTTGAAAGAAGTCAATGTAACTATAAATGTACAAAGGTGTACATTTACTAAGGCAAATATGTGTGTGGTAATCACCTCTCTGGAACTCCCCAGAGCAGCCTTCAGGCATGTGTGTCTCCCGTCGTATTTAATGATAAAGATTTATCTTATTTAACCTAAACAAACAACGAAATCCGAGTCATCCACAACTGTCTGAGCCAGAAAGTGGCCAGAATGACCTACCTCAGGTCACTTGGAGCTGCCTGTCCCCGGGCGCCGCGTCATCTGCCCTCGAAGTGAGCTTGTTTGGTGTGGTCTGAGTGAAGGACTACACCTGTGACCGAGCCTTCTAGGGCAAGTTACCACAAGACAAGCCTAGCCCCGGGCCGGGCTAGGAGAGCACGACGACTGGCAGAACCCTCGCCAGGTGTCACCAGTCACCAGGTTCGGGTCCTCAGAGGTCACCGGGGATGGGGGAGGGAAGTTTCCTTGGGGAACTGGGAAGGGGGAAGGCTCGGTGATAAGTCAGATGGATACCAAGATAGGGAATAGAAGCTTCATCTTGCACTGTCAGATAGGCAGGATAGCCGTTTAGGGTTGCAGAGTGGTAAGAGAGAGTGTGGGAGTGTGTGCGCGAGTGTGAGTGAGTGTGAGTGTGTGTACACTTAACAAATTGTACTCGTCTAATTCTGCTTGCAGGGGTTCAGCTTTGCCTCTTTGGTTCCGCCTCGTAAATATCAATCAAATAGTGTATAGGCTCCTGAGCCTATGGTGCTCTATCATATCTACATTTGAAACTGTGTATGGAATCAGCCTCCACAACATCATTTACTAATGCACTCCATTTATTAACTTCTCCAAAGCAAATATATATATATATATATATATATATATATATATATATATATATATATATATATATATATATAATATATCTCATTTCGGTACTCAGTTTCTACCTATCTTCTCTTGTGCATGTGGCACCCGTGTTGAATGACCAATCTTATCTACCTATCAATTTCACTGTGAATTTTGTATGTAGCAATCATGTCTCCCTTAACTCTTCCCCCTTCCAACGACGTGAGGTGCAATTCACGCAGCGTTTCCTCGTAACTCAAACCTTTTAGTTATGGGACTCGAATAGTGGCATACCTTTGAACCATTTCCAGCTTCGTCATGTGCAATGGACTGCATGCTGGGACTGCATACTCCAGGATTGGTCTTATGTATGTGGTATACAAGGCTCTGAATGATTCCTTACACAAGTTTCTAAAGACAGTTCTGATGTTAGCCAGCCTTGCATACGCAGCTGATGATATTCTTTTGATCTGGGCTTCAGGAGACAGAGATTCGGCAAGATTCGGTTAAGTGTGTGGAGCAAGACTAGTAACTGTGTGACTCACCATAGATGTAAAGTGCCTTGTATAGTGACTGTTGTGAGCCTCTTGTTGAATCACTTGTGATATAAAAAGCTTATTGATATGTATATGTATTTGTATAAATGATTGTATATATATATGTATATGTACATGCGTATGTAACGGTAACAATTGTGTAACTAGCTTCAAAAGATTGTCACTTGCTTAGCTAAACGAACTCTGGGGTTCAGTTACTGAACCGATTATGTGCCTCTGTAACCCTTTCCACCACCGCCCACGGCATACCTTACCTTACCTTGAGGTTACCTTGAGGTGCTTCCGGGGCTTAGCGTCCCCGCGGCCCGGTCATCGACCAGGCCTCCTGGTTGCTGGATTGATCAACCTGGCTGTTGGACGCGGCTGCTCGCAGCCTGACGTATGAGTCACAGCCTGGTTGATCAGGTATCCTTTGGAGGTGCTTATCAAGTTCTCTCTTGAACACTGTGAGGGGTCGGCCAGTTATGCCCCTTATGTGTAGTGGAAGCGTGTTGAACAGTCTCGGGCCTCTGATGTTGATAGTTCTCTCTCAGAGTACCAGTTGCACCTCTGCTTTTCAACGGGGGTATTCTGCACATCCTGCCATGCCTTCTGGTCTCATGTGATGTTATTTCTGTGTGCAGGTTTGGGACCAGCCCCTCTAATATTTTCCACGTGTAAATTATTATGTATCTCTCCCGCCTGCGCTCAAGGGAGTACAGATTTAGGCTCTTTAGTCGGTCCCAATAGTTTAGATGTTTTACTGAATGGATTCTAGCAGTAAAGGATCTCTGCTCGCTCTCCAGGTCAGCAATTTCTCCATGGGTATGGGGTGCATAATAAGAAATAAATTGAATTGAGTTCGGCGTGTTATGAACTCCTAGTGAGTTATTACGAGGTTGACTTCATTCCTAACATAAGATATATTAAATAATAGAGAAGAAATGGCACTTGTTTATATAGACTTGTATATTTCCGTTTTTACCGTAGCGGAGGAACTGGAAGTTACCGGCAGTGAGTATCACCTTGTTCTCCGTGGCCCTGGTGAAAGACTGTGATTAACATGAGTGTGGAGGTTTGCTGCATCTGTGTGTTCCAGTCTCCCGCGGTGTGTTGAGAACCACCTGCCTCAGTAAGGCTTAAAGTTTGCACGCGTTGATAATCTACTTTGATGCAACTTGACAGTTACAGGTAACATTGTTAATGTGTTACATTCCCCCCAGGGGCATTATTACCAGTAGATGAGCTATCTTCAGGTTGTTTTACCTAACTGTTACAGTGTACGAGCACAAACAGCTTCATTAATTAGGCGGGTGAAGCTCCCTGAAGCTTTACAAGGTAAAACATGCACAGTTATCTTCAAGAATCACTTACCTGGGCAACCTTGGACTGTGGCAGCCAATCATTCAAATTGACTTATTTCACGATGATGTGTTAACGACCGTAATTAAAATAGATGACTCTGACCAAGTAACTTTGCATAATGTGGACTGACCTTTGTACAGTATGGGGGTGATGTCTGTGTGTGAGGGCGGCTGTTACGAAGGTCATCACCCCTGATGGCCAGTGTTCACCATGGCCTGGGTGCTGGCTCCATAGTGCTGTGTGTGTGAACTCACCTAATTGTACTCACCTAATTGTGCTTGCGGGGGTTGAGCTTTGGCTCTTTGGTCCCGCCTCTCAACTGTCAATCAACTGGTGTACAGATTCCTGAGCCTACTGGGCTCTATCATATCTACATTTGAAACTGTGGATGGAGTCAGCCTCCACCACATCACTTCCTAGTGCATTCCATTTATTAACTACTCTGACACTGAAAAAATTCTTTCTAACGTCTCTGTGGCTCATCTGGGTACTAAGTTTCCACCTGTGTCCCCTTGTTCGTGTCCCACCCGTGGTGAAGAGTTTGTCTTTGTCCACCCTGTCAATTCCCCTGAGAATTTTGTAGGTGGTTATCATGTCTCCCCTTACTCTTCTGTTTTCCAGGGATGTGAGGTTCAGCTCCTTTAGCATTTCCTCGTAGCTCAATCCTCTAAGTTCCGGGACGTGTGTGTGTGTGTGTGTGTGTGTGTGTGTGTGTGTGTGTGTGTGTGTGTGTCTGTCTGTGTGTGTCTCTGTCTGTGTGTGTCTGTGTGTGTCTGTGTGTGTGTGTCTCTGTGTATTTGAGAGAGAGAGAATCTGAGAGTGAGAGAGAGTGTGACGGTGGAACAAAGTTCAAGTAAGAGCTCGGCATTTTGTTCTGACATTCAAAGGTCGGGATTTGTGGCCACTTTCGTGTCGGTGCTGCAGTGTTGCTGGCGCCGTTATCAGGCTAACGACTCGCCTTTAGCAATTTATTCGCTAATCACATACAACAGTAAAGAAAATTGTTAACTTTCCAGATCAGAGTTCGAACCCTTGCATATGCAGGTTGTTCTCTGTGATATTGTGATGATAGCTCCTTTAAAGACATGGATGACGAGGTAGATTGGTACCAGATACCATAGTATTACTCTAGGGAAAGTTCAAGGCTCCATTAGGTACCATTTAGGTACTTATGAGAGCCTTGTGTATTGTGAGCATCGTGGTCTAGTTGCTAGAGTGATGGTCCCCTATTTTTCAGGCCATGCTAAACACACACTATACCTCACGTTATCAAAACTCACTCTTGCTATACCTCGCCAGAAGGTATATTTATCAAGGGAAGTTAAACATGACGCAGTGGAGTTCTCTAATGTTTAGCCGCCTGGACGGGGTTAGTTGAACCCGCCCTCTCAGCTAATGCGTCTCATTTTCTACATAATGATCCACAACGTACAAATTATACAGTACTAGTTCTGGGACAACAACGGTCAACTGTACATCCCACTGGGACCATCTTTCTCCACCATACGATAAGTAACTGCCAATGAAATTTCAACAAATAAACATAAAATTTCATAAGTATATACATATTATAAATAGTATAATTACTAAAGTCAACAAGGTATACATACGGTGAAGCACAAATATAATACATCAGACAATGGACGTGTGGCAAGTCTTTGGAAGCATTTGGAAGACGTATTGTAGGCGTCAAGTGTTGCATCTGCAACGCAAGATTTCCCCTGAACTGTGCAGAATTATCTACAGCGTGCAGACAGACAGACAAGGAATATACAGGATTTGCAACAATGACAGGTTAATATGGAAAAACATATCCCAACTGATGAATGTCATACCTGAGACACAGATTAACATTCACAGAAGAGCTACCAGCGATATATGCGAACTGTGAAAAAACACTAGATAACGATCAAGACTCAGGAACAGGTAGTTTAAAGAACCACAGCAGTAGTGTGGAGGAAGAGGGTATTGTGGTACACAACAACAGCAATATTGCAGAGCCAGGTAATATAAACAATGAGAGCAACAGTGAGAAAGAGTGCATAAACGAAGGAATTGGGACGAAAAACGGAGATGGCTCCAGTAAAAAGGCGGCCAAGATAGGCACAGGTATAAATAACCTGGAGAAAATAAAAACTGAGAATATTTGCAAATTCTATGCACAAGGAATATGCAAATATGGAAAAAATGGCGCAAAATGCACTTCTCTGCATCCAAGAAAATTCAGGAACATGTTGGCGAGGGGTACATGCTGTTTTGGAACAGTGCAGATACTTACATCCTAAACTATGTACATTTTCAATTAATAGGAAAAAAAGTTACAATCTAAAGTGCCCGGAATTTCACACGAGAGGTACACAGCATTATAGACGGGAAGATCAATATGATATTACTGGAGTGTTTTTAGAGGCAGCCGGAAATAGAGTAGAACATATAAGAGAGACAAACAGGCAGATAGAACGACTGCAGGATTACAGAGGGGAGGGAGATACCCACAAGACTTAAATACACGTCATCAACAAGCACACAGGTACTACACCACACAGTTGGGGCTGGCAGCCTGGTGGATAGCGCGCAGAACTCGTAATTCTGTGGCGCGGGTTCGATTCCCGCACCAGGCAGAAACAAATGGGCAAAGTTTCTTTCACCCTTAATGCCCCTGTTACCTAGCAGTAAATTAGGTACCTGGGAGTTAGTCAGCTGTCACGGGCTGCTTCGTGGTGTGTGTGTGTGTGTGTGTGTGTGTACTCACCTATTTGTACTCACCTATTTGGGCTTGCGGGGGTTGAGCTTTGGCTCTTTGGTCCCGCCTCTCAACTGTCAATCAACTGGTGTACAGATTCCTGAGCCTACTGGGCTCTATCATATCTACATTTAAAACTGTGTATGGAGTCAGCCTCCACCCATCACTGCCTAATGCATTCCATCCGTTAACTACTCTGACACTGAAAAAGTTCCTTCTAACGTACGTGTGTGTGTGTGTGTGTGTGTGTGTGTGTGTGTGGTGTGTGTGTGTGTGTGTGTGTGTGGTGTGTACTCACCTAGTTGTACTAACCTAGTTGTGTTTGCGGGGGTTGAGCTCTGGCTCTTTGGTCCCGCCTCTCAACCGTCAATCAACAAGTGTACAGATTCCTGATCCTACTGGGCTCTATCATATCTACACTTGAAACTGTGTATGGAGTCAGCCTCCACCACATTACTTCCTAATGCATTCCATTTGTCAACTACTCTGACACTGAAAAAGTTCTTTCTAATATCTCTTTGCCTCATTTGGGCACACAGTTTCCACCTGTGTCCCCTTGTGCGTGTGCCCCTTGTGTTAAATAAGTGTGTGTGTGTGTGTGTGTGGAAAAAAAGTAGTTAGTAAACAGTTGATTGACAGTTGAGAGGCGGACCGAAAAGAGCAAAGCTCAACCCCCGCAAACATAACTAGGTGATTACAACTAGGTGAATACACAACACCCGCACTAATACGTAAACTGGACAAACCACCACCAAAACAGCACACCCTGGACCTGGGTAGAGAGGTGGGGGGGGGGGGAATACCAAAGCCCACAAGAAGTGACATTCAATATGGCAAATCATTCATATATGCAACATACAAGGCCTAAACTCCAAATCAAGAAATAAAGTCAAGTTCATAAATGCCTTGTAATAGAATCGAACTCAATATTTTGTGCATTTACAGAAACCC